>QEPC01012692.1:1602324-1644812 GCA_003113815.1 Sphenodon punctatus
GAGACCGTGTCTGCGCTGGTGGTGTGCGGTCTGAGCGCCTACATGGAGTGCCTTGCTCAGGGTGGCCCTGCCTTGGCCGTGTCCTACTTTTCCTTTGTTCACGGGGCCCGTGGGTACCAACGCACCCGTGGGGCGGTGTACCATTGGCTGCTGGAGCTGGGACATCTTCCTTGGCCCCCTTCCGCTGCCTGCTGTGTGCCGGAGCCTTCTGCGGTGGAGCTGTCGGCCCAGTTGGGGGTGTGGGCCCGTGTGGACGTCCAGCTGGCTCTCACCATGCATGATCCCTTCGAGGCCTACTACCTGATTGCCCACCACATGTCCGTGCAGGGGTACCACCGGGGCTTGCTTCATTGGCCCCACCTAGTTCACCGGGTGGGGCACCCGGGCCCCGGGGCCGTGGTGGCCCCCGGCGGCGGCCTGTGACACCTACTGCTCCTCCCGGGCCCCCAGGTGCCGTTCCCCCGTGTGGGCTCCGGCCCCGGGCTGGGGGAGGCGGTCCCCACTGCCTGCTCCCGCCCTGCTGTCTCCACCGAGGTGTGCTCCCGTCTGCTTTGTGGGGCGCTGCCACCCCTGCCTGTGGCCCTGGGCCCCCTCCGCCCCCCCCCCGGCTGCCCGTCCTGGTGGCTGGGTGCAGCGCTCTGTGTGGCTTCTCAGCCCACCTGTGTGCAGCTCCCGGTCCGCTCCCGCCGGCCCTGACACCTGCTGCATCCCCCCCTTGGGTGCTTGTGTATCCTGGGGGTTCGGGCGCCCCCGGATTGGACCGTGTTCCTTCCCAGGGTGGGGGGTGGGGGAGTGTCGCTGGACCTGCATCGGGGCTCCCCCGGACCTGCCTGCCCTCCATCTGCCCCTCTGTGACTGTGGGGCCACCGTTCTCCTCCTCGACCAACCCCGCCGGGCTCGCTGTGCAGTGCGGGGCCCCATCGTGCCTTGTTCTGGGGGTCCTGGCCCCCCCTTTCCGAGACTGGCTCCTGTGCTGTTGGGGTGCCTCTGTTGACTGGGGTGCTGTGGGGGTTGCTGCTGCCTGTGCCCTGCCCCTTAGCTGTGCCCCCCCTCATCCCTCCTGTTGTTCCTTGTGCTGTTTTCCGGGCGCCCCTGCCCCCCCTTCCCGACCTTTCCCGTGTGTGTGTGTGTGTGTGTGCGCGCGCCCCCGGGCGTGTGGTCTTGCAGTGTGTCCCGCCGCGCGTCCGCTGTGTGTGTGTGTGCGTGTGCTGTGTGTGGTACCTGTCAGTCTGTTCTCCCTCTTCCCCCCTCCCTTCCCGTTTCCCTTGTGTGGGCGTTCCATTTTGTGCCGTGTGGCTTCGTTTGCCCTTCGGTGGCCATGTCCGTGTCCCGCCCCTGCCCGGTGCCTTCTGGGAGTTTTGGCCACGGCTGGGGATCGGCTGCACGTTTGTTGTGCTTCCCCGGTCCGTGATGGGTCAGCCCGGTTCCCGGCCGTGGTCCCGGTCCCGTCACGTCTGTTAGGCATTTTTATTCACCCCGGGCCGTGGTTGTTCTGTTCACCCCCCCCGGGGGTTCACCTTGGTGAACCGCCCTCCCATAATATCTGAAATCACCCATTTTAACCACTAAATCAATGATTGAGTTCAGGTAAGAGAACAAATAGCTAACACTTTATGGATTTGACTTAGAGCACACAACAAAATTAGAAAACAAAACATAACCCAAACATGAGGGAAATAAGTGAAAATAAGCATCCCAGAGAAGGAAGATACGGAGTGTTTAATTTGGACCGTTTTTATATCTTGGTGATTTAGGACTAGTTTGGATGGACAAGTAATGGTACTTTATTTTTTATTTATTTATTTGGATTTTTATCCTTTTAAATTTGATATGTTTTGTCTGTTCCAAGTTTCTAATTCTCCTCTCTCTCTCTTAACAGACAAATGTCTTGGAAATAAATTTGAGGGAATCAAATAAATTTATTTCATGCATTACGTCGTCCTGTTATTCCAGGGATTAATCAAACAAAATCATTTCAACTGTCTCATCAGGCTAAATTAATTTTACCAAACATTTTCCAGCCAAAGAATGTTTTATTCATTTAAATGCTGTATTTTGCTTTTTCTTAACCATGTTACATTAGTAACACTATTGTTAAAACACACACCAGAAATATCCACAATTTTAACAACAAATGTCCTATATATCTGCAGATATACCGGCTGATTAAATCTTGCCGGGAGTTGCTCGCTGGGATGGTCAATGCCTCCCTTTGGGAGGGCAGAGTGCCAGGCTGTCTCAAAGAGGCAGTGGTTCAGCCTCTGCTCAAGAAACCATCACTTGACGTTGACTCCCTTACCAGCTATCAGCCTGTCTCTAGCCTTCCCTTTTTAGGGAAGGTTATTGAACGGGTAATGACTCAGCAGCTGCAGAAACATCTTGACCGCATCGGTTATCTGGACCCCTTTCAGTCAGGATTTTGTCTGGGGTATGACACCGAGACTGCACTTGTGGCTTTGGTGGATGATCTGCGCCGGGAAATGGACCGTGGTCATTCGACCCTGTTAGTTCTATTAGATCTTTCACCTGCATTTGATACAGTTGATCACGGGATGTTGGTGACACGACTGTGGGACTGTTCTTGAATTGTTCCGCTCTTTCCTGACTGGTAGAATGCAGCAAGTGGTTCTTGCGGAGTTTTTTTCATCATACCGAGACCTCTCGTGTGGAGTCCCACAGGGTTCGGTTTTGTCCCCTTTCCTGTTCAACGTATACATGCAGCCACTCGGTGATGTGATCAGGAGGTTTGGTGTGCGGTGTCATAAATATGCTGATGACACCCAGCTTTATCTCTCTTTTTCAACAGACCCAGGCCCTGCAGTCTCGGTGCTTACTCGATGTTTGACAGCTGTGGGGGACTGGATGAGGACTAACTGACTGAGGCTGAATCCCGACAAGATGGAGGTGATGTTGGTGGGTAAGGCGATGGAGATGGTGGACCCCATTATTGGCAGAGTCTGCCCTCCATTGGTACCCCAGGTACAGAGTCTGGGGGTTCTCCTTGATGCGCAGATCCACCTGGACGCCCAGGTGGAGGCTGTGGTGAGGAGTACTTTTCACCAATTACATCTGGTGCGACAGCTTCGGCCATTTGTCTCAGGCTCTGACCTGACCACCATCATCCATGCTTTCATCACATCCAGATTGGACTATTGTAACGCGCTCTATGTGGGGCTACCCATGGTGACAGCTTGGAAACTGCAGCTGGTGCAGAATGTGGTGACCCATCTTCTGGTAGGACTGGGCCACCGGGAGCATATTACACCAGTGCTCCGCTCTCTGCACTGGCTGCTAGTGGTTTTCCAGGCCCGATTCAAGGTGTTGGTTTTGGCCTATAAAGCCCTAAACGGCCTAGGCCCTACCTATCTGTGGGACTGCCTCACTACCCGGGTGCTGGATCGACCCCTGTGGTCATCTTCTGGGTGCCACACAGGGGAGGGCATTCTTGGTGGCCACACCACCGGCTGTGGAACTCCCTTCCAGTGGAGGCCCGGTTGGCCCCAGATCTTCCATCTTTTCAGAGAAGTTGTAAGACCCGCCAGGCATTTGGCAGGGGAGATGGGTGAAGGGTTTTTTTTGGCTATGGGGTTATTTTCTTTTCCTCCTTTTAGTTGTTTTAATTGTTGTTTTACTAATTGTAAGCCGCCCCAAGCTGTCTGTGGCAGGAGGGGCAGGGTAGTAAAAGTTTGAAATAAATAAAATAAATAAATTATGCCAATGCTTTTCAGTTCCGTTCAGTTCATTTTATTAGCGTGGCGATAACGCCATAGCAAAAGAAAATGTATAATACAAAGCCAGACCAGATACAGTAATAAATTAAGATCAAAGCCAGATCCAGATCATAAAGTAAAATATCTAATGGTCAAGCATCGCAAAACAGGCAAATGCAAAATGAAATAAAGGGATAAAACTTAAATACAAAGTTCTACATAACTCTAAAAGAAAGAAACTTATGACGGGCTACAAAGACATCAAGCAAAAAGGACATAACAGCAAAAGTCACTGAGTCAGAAGAGTCAGAGACAAGAAACTGAGAAACCTCTAAGGGCGTTCGGCCAGGCAAAAGACAGATTAATTTAGACAACGAGAGCTCTCTTGGAAGATCGTAAAGGTGACATGAACACAGAATGTGCTCTAAAGTCTCAGCCTCGAGTATAGCAAAAGGGCACAACCTTGCATGGGGTGGAATTCCAGCATAGCGCCCTTCGAGCATCCGGGTAGGAAGGGCATTCAATCGGGTCTGAAAAAACAAACAAAGCTTCCTGAAGGAGTAGTTCTTCAACAAATACCTACAAATATCTGGCAGGAATTGCAAAATTGACCATCAAAGAAAAATAATGGGACAGAAAGGAACACTCCGCAACAATGGCAGAATCCTCCTGATGACCAATGTCCAAAAGCCTGACCAGAATCTCTGCCTTAGCAAGTTTCAAATCCTTCAGGGGCAAATCAGAAAGGGACCCAAGGCAGAAATTTTAGAGGTAAACAACCTGTCCCAAGAACTAACAAAAGAGTCTTCTCTCAATAAAAAGAGTAGACCCACCTTAAGGGCCTGTTGGATACGAGTCCACAGAACGATTGCCTGGAGCCATGAGTAGATGTTCCAAATGCACTGGCCAAACTCTAAACGGATAGCTGCCGAAGGTACACAGTTTGGGATCCTTAGCAGGGAACAAAGAAACCTAGCCTGGAAAGGGCCTAAATCATAAGGGCGATGCATGGCCCAAACAACAGCCCTGTAGAGCAGCTAGGCCCTTGGCTTAGCGTCCAGACCCTACAAGCAGGGACCAAAAAACCTTTCTTCCTTTTATGGAAGAAACACAATAGAGCCACAACACACCCCTTAGCCGAGGAGTTGGCTGCGGTAAAACACAGGTTCCATTTGAGTGACGCTTGGAATCTAAGCCCTAAATACTTATACAAATGGACCTATTCGATTGTGGCATTGCCAATGGTCCAATGATATTTCTTTCTAGAAAGGCCAAAAACCAGGACCTTCGTCTTGGAAGAATTAATGTGCAAATTATTAGATTTACAATATAGATCGAGGGCATTAAGCTGTCTCTGTAACCCAACCTGTTTCTGGGAAAGGACAGTCGCGTCATCAGCATACAACAACACTCTGACTGAATGAGAGCCCAGCTTGGGGGGGAACAAAGCGCACTCGGACAAGATAGGAACCATATCGTTAATAAAAAATTTAAACAGAGTTGGGGCAAGCACACACCCCTGGTGTACCCCAGAGAAAATCCTAATCCAGCTCGACAAGGAGCCGGACTGACCTAAATGGACTGCCAGGGTGGTGTTGTGGTGCAGGGCCTGTAACAAAGCTAGGAGTCTTCTATTGATGGTAGACCTGCTGAGCTTGTCCCAGAGGAGTGCTTTATCCACCGAATCGAACGCTCCTCTGAAATCAACAAAAGCACAGAACAGTCTTCCATTGGACTTAACATATTTTTCTGCTAAATGGACAAGGGTTAAGCAATGATCCACAATAGAGTGGCCTGGCTGGAACCCGATCTGTTCCGGGCAAATGATGGACTCTGTGTCCAGCCATCCCTCAAGTCTCAAAAGAAGCTGCTTGGCGTACAGCTTGGCGATGGTAGAGAGCAGGCTGATGGGTCTATAATTCCCTGGTTGTGAACGTAAACCGTTCTTATAGATTGGAATAACCAGAGAATCTCCCCAGCCCTCAGGTATAATGCCAGAGTTGTTTATATGCGTAAAGAGGGCAGCTAACAAGAGGGCCCACCAGTCCGGCTAGGCCTTCAGAAGTTTGGCCAGTACAAAATCAGTACCGGGAGCCTTATTAGATTTCAACAATGCTATAAGATGGATTACGGTCTCGGTTGAAACTGGGTCCCATACAGGAAGATCCGAGGGCAAAACAAAGAGATCCCCATGACTCAGAAGAATGGGAAAAATTGTACAGTAAAGAGCTTCCCAGAGTGCGGGAGGGACTGCCAGACTCGGGGCACAAAAGCGTTTGTTGGATGATTTATTAACAACGTTCCAGAAAGTCCTGGACTGTCCGCACTGGGTGGCAGCAACCAAACGGCCCCACATTCCCTCCAAGTGATCAATTTTTTTCTGCCGGATCAAGGCCCTATACTGGCATTTATGCCAAGCATAGTTTGTTTGGGCTTCTCATGTCAAATTGGGCCTGAGGCAAAAGAAAAGAGATCTCAAGCTACACTTGGCAATCAGCGTCAAACCAGTGATTGCAGGGAGCCTGGAGATTGCCGCCAGAAACCCAAGGGCTGCCTGTTTTGGAGAGTAGCGGAAGCAAAAAACAAAGAAGTGTGTCATAGGCCTCAACAGCGACAGATGGACTAGATCCCCCAATGATCTTATTTTGTGAGCTACAACAGACTGGATCACTCAAAGCCTGATGAATGGCAGCCAGAATTCCAGATGACTATGGGACCCTGACCCTTATCCCAGAAACACTCTCAGCCGAAGGGAAAAGCTCAGGGCTAGCCTGGATTTTGTCAGAATAGAGAGAGAACAGTACTGGGAAGTGATCCCCATAACTGGAGTAGTCCACATAGAACTTAAAAAGCAATGGGATTATACAGGAAGAAACTATAACCAGATCCACCACACTGGCTCCCTGGTGTGCGACAAAGGTAAACTTCCCAGGCCTATCGTCAGATACTGAGCCATTCAGAAGAGACAAATTAAATTGTCCCAGAAGCTTAGCCAGCGCTAGGCCCGAGAAGTTAATAATAAGATCCTTGGACTGTCTACAAAGCAAACCCAAAGGAGGTGAACCAAAATCTAGGTTGCAGGCTGCCCCCAAGACATCATTGTCAGGACCCACCCGGGCATTTAAATCACCAGCAAGTATAAATCTGGCCTGTGGATAAGGATCAAAAACCTTAGCCACCAATTTTTCGAGTTGCCCCCAGAAAGGCGACTGAGCTCTATAGGTATTAGAGGGGGGTATGTACACAGAGGGTGATTTTAGACGTTATGGGCGCCCGGTTCACCACAGTGGATTCCTGGTGGGGGTGAACCGAACAATGATCCCCTGAGGTCAATAAAAGCCCCGAACAGACGTGACGGGACCGGGACCATAGCAGGGAATCGGGCCGGGGCAGCGCAACAGACGTGACACCAATTCCCGGCCGTGGTCAAAACACCCAGAATCCACCGGGCAGGGGCGGGACACAGACATGGCCACCTGAGGGCAAACGAAGCCAAAAGGCACACAAGGGAATGCCCACACAAGGGAAACGGGAAGAGGGGGGAGAGGGAAAGAGCCGGACAGGTACCATATACAACAGGCACACAGACAGCGGGGGCACAGTGGAACACACAGCACAAGCACACGCACGCAGACAGACAGACAGACAGACAGACAGAACGGAAAGGAAAGGAAAGGAAAGGAAAGGAAGGGGGGGACACGGGCGCCCGGACAACACACAAGGCACACCAGGCACAGAGTGGGAGGAGCGGAACAGGGTAGAGAGGGTGTAACTGTAAAGGGGCAGGGCAGGGCAGGACACAGGCAACGGCAATCACAACCCCCACAGCAGAACTTTCCACACGGGCACCCCTATAGCAAAACAGGCAGTCCTGTAATGAGGGGCCCCAGGAGCTCAGGACCAAGGCACAGTGGGAGCCCACATGGCACAGCGAGTGAGCCAGGAACAGTCCAGGAGGCACACGCAGACCCCACACCCTGGAGAGGAGCAGATGGAGGGCAGGCAGAAGAGCCGGTGCAGCGCAGCAGGTGGCAGCGCTGGTGGGTGGGGACAGTTCGCTGGAAACAGGCAGGTCGGTGAGGCCATGCAGAGCGCCGGAGCCAGGCACCGGGGACGGCAACCACGGAGGGGAACACTGGGTGCAGAGGTAGACGGGGGGTGGCAGAGGGGGCCCGGAGCCACAGGCAGAGGCAGAAGCACCCTGGGAAGCAGGCAGCACAGCAGCACAGCCAAGACATTAAGGAGGGAGCAGCCAGCGGAGACCGGCCCCTGGGCAGGGGCGGGACCCCACATGGGGGCAGACAACCAGGGGGCCGGGAGGCACACTGGGACTTACAGCCAGCTGCTGGGGGCCACAATGGGCCCAGGGGCCCGATGCCCCGCCCGATGAACTAGGTGGGGCCAATGGATCATGCCCCGACAGTACCCCAACAACGACATGTGGTGGGCGATCAGGTAGTAGGCCTTGAAGGGATCCTGCATGGAGAGCCCCAACTGCACATCTGATCGGGACCACACGCCCATCAGCACCGACAGCTCCGCCGCAGTAGGCTCAGACACGCAGAAATCAGCAGCAGGGGGCCACGGAAGCTGTCCCAGCTCCAACAGCCGGTGGTACACCACACCATGGGAGCGCTGGTACCTACGGGCCCCGTGAACACAGCCAAAGTAGGACACGACCAAGGCAGGGCCCCCTTCCGCAAGGCAGGTCATGTAGGCAGCCAGGCTGCACACAGACAGCGCAGACACGGTCTCAGCCGCGGCCCAGGCCACATGAGAGCACCTCATCACCGGGATGCCAGCCCCAGAGTCTCCGCATGCAGACGGCAATCACGAGCACTCGCCTCAAAGTCGAAGTAGCAAAGACCAGAGCTCAGGCTCACGTAAGCACCCAAATGGCTGTCCGGGCAGCCCAGGAGCAGTTACACGGCCAGGGTATGCCACAGGTCACACAGGGACATGGTCTCGCGGAAGGTCCAGCTATGCGGGGCCCCATGGGGTCCGGGAAGTGGGAGCCCAGTGGTTTCACAACCAGCCATGGTCCAGCTAGGCAGGGAGACTAACACCACGGGCAGGGGGGCACACATACCCTCCAGGGCCGGGGGGGGCCTCCGAGGGGTTCCAAGGACAGGACAGTCGGCCATGAGACACAACATTGTAGTGCAACAGAGCGAGGCGTGGGGTGCGGACCCGGCACAGCTGCAGAAAACAAGCGCACACACAGGATGGCTATTCAGGCTGCCAAGGACACGGTGTTGCAAACAGGGAGTGGGGGGGGTGTTGATGGCTGAAGGCATGCAGCTGCACAGGGACCGCACAGCCTCGCGTGCCCGTGCATGCGCAAGGCCCCATGCCAGGACAGCAGGTGCACCCAACTGCACGCACACGCACACAGACACCGGCATCGCATTGGGAGGCCCACCTGGCTGGGAGCGGGGACCCGGGCCACCCAGGCCATCACCAGGCTGACATAACCATCCCCCAACCCCTGGGGCCCACCACCATGGAGCGGGACTGGGCAGCTGCCTACTGGATGCAGCTCGCACTCACAGCTGAGTGATACCGCGACCACACCAAGCAGCTGTGCCTCCTTACTGCAAAGCTGTACCTGGGTGCCCGCCTGTGGGTTTCCGTGGCCTGGAGAGCTGCAAGGGCCCGCCGGGCCCACCATGGGTGCAGGAGAGCCATTGCCTGGCTCAGGGCGTAGAGGCTCTCCGGGGCAGACCGGCGGGCAGTGAGCTGGGGCCGAACTCAGCCCGCAGTGCTCCGTGAGGCAGCCGGGTGCCTCCAATGGGGGAGGGAGACCATGCACCGGGAAGCCCTGCTCGCTATGCCCATCGACAGGTGGATCTGGGTTGCTGAGCGGGCACAGGGTTGGTGGGCCAGGGCGCTGGCCCAGTGGGATGAGGCAGCCTGGAGGGCCTACTTTAGGATGGACAAGCTCACCCTGCTCCAGATTGCTGAGCTCCTTACGCCCTGGCTTGAGCGACAGCACACCTCCATGAGGACCCCCATCCCCATGGGCCAGCGGGTGGCTATAGGGGTCTGGGCCCTAGCTACGCCCAACTCCTGCCGGTCCATTTCCCAGCACTTTGGGGTAGGCCTGAGCACCATTGCCTGTATCCTCAAGGATGTGTGTGAGGCTGTGGAGGGTGTGCTCCTGGACAGAATGATCCAGGGGGCCGTGATGGCAGGATTCGCAGCCGGAGGCATCCCCAACTGCATGCGAGTCGTGGACGGTACCCACATCGAGATCCTCCACCCCTTCGCAGGGGAGGCTGCAGAGTATGTGAACAGGCACGGGTATCACTCCCTGCAGCTGCAGACGGTTGTGAATCACTGGGGCCGGTTCATCAATATCTTCATGGGCAACTCCGGCCGCAGTCACAATGCCCAGATCATGACCATCTCCCCCTTCTACGCCTGGATGTTCTGGGGGGACTTTGCTGACATGGGGATGACCTGGATCGAGGGAGTCCCGATGCCCCCCTGTATCCTGGGTGACCCTGCCTACCCCCTCACCCGGTGGCTAATGAAGGTCTACCCAGTCGCACGCAACCCTGCGGAGGTGCTCTACAATACCCGCCTGTGCTCCAGCAGGACCGTGGTGGAGCGAGCCTTTGGGGACCTCAAGCAGCGCTGGAGGAGCCTTGCTGGGTGGCTAGACTACACTGTAGAGACCTCGGCCCTGGTGATCGGCGCCTGCTGTGTGCTCCACAACATGTGCGAGACCGCGGGGGCAGACCTGGAATACCCCGAGTCCAACCGGCCCCCCGGCCCGGTGCCCCTGTACATGAACGCCGAGAACCCCCAGGAGTACCGTTATGCCAAGCGCATCTGGGACCCCCTGGCGAGGCATATCATCCAGGAGGCCAAGGTGTGAGGGCTGCACCACTCCAGCCCACCCCCGGAGGTTCCCTGGGCCATCCCCAACATGGGAGGGGGTCCGGTACCCCACCCCTGTCCCCCAATAATGGGCACTGGAAGCAATATAGTGCAACCATGGTTTTTCGCACCTGCGTGTACATGTGCACCTGACCCCTCCCTCCTCCACCACTGCCACTGCCACTGCCTCCTCCACCCTTGCCTTCTCTCCCGCCGCTCTCTTCCGCCTCCTCCCTCCTCGCTCCATCCCGCCATGCTGCCCTGCTGCGGGTTTCCCTTTAAATCTTCCTCCGGTGGCTGTGTTTGCTGGTTGCCTGGCAGCGACGCTGCGTGCTTTGTCCCCAGCTGGGGATAATTTTCTTTGGTTCCATCCGGTGATTGCCATCCAGACGTTACTTTTTGGTGGTTCCCGCCGTGAATCTCTTTGACCACGCTTCCGGAGATTGTCCGGCAGGGAGCCCCGGAAGCGTGGTTGAAATTGACCCCATGTGGGTATTGACCGTGGTGAACATTTGGCGGCCACTGAACAGACGTTCAGGATGCTTTGGCCCCACAGCAAAATTGACCGTGGTTCACTCTGGTTGAGCGTGATCTCATAACGTCTAAAAATACCCAGAGATACAAGCAAGGCACAAAGACTCAATTTTAACAACCACTCCCACTGCAATAGGTGGGGAATTTAATGTACAGACCAAATCATAATCTAATTCATCTGCAAGAAGACAAGCGACCCCACCCCAGGGATGACCCTTTGAGAAAATAGAGACAGCTGGCAGAGAAAAAGAAGAAAACCCAAGTAGCTCAATATGCTCCCTTTGACCATGTCTCTTGCAAAAGGACTATCGTAAAGTTTCTCAAAAGAGAGTAAAAAAGAGGATCTTTATCGCGGTCCTTCCAACCGGCAATGTTCCATGAACAAACAGATATTCCACCAGAAAGGGGCCCTTCAGACCCTCATCTAGAACCCGGTACCTTGGTCCAGAGAGGTCCTTTGGCAATGGGATTAATGCCCTGAATGAGGCTACGTATTGAATCCCGAATCCCCAAAGAAACAGATGAGACTGGTACGGACCCGGAAGAAAGCCCGGCCTCTGGAGGAGAAATAACAGGAACAGATATTGAGACATGCTGGCTGGTAGGACACATAGGCCACTCCGGAACAGGAGGAGGGCAAGCAGAGGGAGTATTGTTAGGCAGGGGCATAGATGGCAAGACTTCCATTCCCTCTGATTTAGAGTCCGGGGAACAACTAAGAGACTGACTCGGTAGGGAATCCGGCAAGTCAAACTGGCTGTGGGTCGGGGAGCCGTTGGCAAGAGCCCACAGCCGGGTGGAAATAGGTTTAGAATTAGGCACAAGTTTTCTACCCGCAAGAGGGGAACGGCTTGTGGATATCGAGGAGATATTATGAGCCCCAGATGGTAAAGATTGCCTCGAACATTTACACACACCACTAAACAACCCCCCCATCCCCCACCCCGTTGGCAGATGGCAACAGCGGTTTAACATCAACAGAAGAAAAAACTTAATTCACAAAAAAACCCCAATCATTGAGATACACACTAGCGGCCAAAATCCAACTTGCCAGCCTAGGGCTTCTGAAAAAAACCACCAGTCTATGGGATCTATCTCTGACTGGAAGAAACTGAAAAGAAGATATATGCCAGACAAACAATCCCAAATTAAGCAAGTTATTAAGATGATGCTGGATTGCCTCCTTGGAGGCCCAAAAAGGTAGAAACCCATCCATCTTAGGCAGAATCCGAAAGGCAACAGCCTTATTATCTACTTTAACTGACAGATTAGTAGGCACCACACTGGACTGACCTTTACCGGACACGGCTTGATTAATACCATGACCAGAAGCTAAGTGAGCAAGGGTTAATGGAGCAGTATTACACTGACCCACCTCCTGAGCACGGGGGCCCTGAGCATAGGCACCCATTAGGTCAATGAGTTTAGTAAACTGTAACTTCTGGGATTGGAGTGCCAAAATTATATCATTAAGTTGGGAGGACAAATATTTAATAGTGTCCCCAATCACAAAGCTTTGCTTAACAAGTGAGTCATAATCAATAATATTTTTGACAGATGATTCGGCCAATAAATTACCCACGGCCGGGGACAGTTGTTGATCTGGGGAATCCAAAAAGGTACCAGAGTGACCCGACAAAACACCGCAATAAGAATCGATAACCGGCAAGCCGGAAGCCTGGTAACTGGGCTGGAGAAACATGTCCAGTTTCAGTTGTTTGGAAGTAGTGGACTGTTCGGCGCCCTCCGGAACCACAGGATGTGATCGTTTACAAGACATCCCACGCTGGAGTCTGAAACAGCGTCTCCAAAGGACACAAGTCAGGCACAATTCCAACTGCAGCAGGAGCACCGAACAACACGGCAGCGAGAGCCCAGGACCACTAGCCCCATGCCGGCGCCTAAGGCTGCGTGCACCGTAGGCGACCGCTCAGTCTTATAGCCTGGCCTGGGAAACAGGGGGCGGAGCCTGAGCCTCGCTTGACAGCTGGAACAAATCGCGGGCTCTGGGGATCCTCTCCGGCAGCAGCAAGCGTGTCAAATCCCCAAACCGCTAACACCTGGGCCACCAATGGGCAGGGACCTCCCCTGCGATCCTACCCCTTGGAACCTTTCTCCCCTTGGTGAGCTGGCAGTACCGCCAATGCTTTTCATGATTTCCTTCACTGATGAGGTCAAGACATCGTTTCCGGGTTGAAGAGGAGGTGGAAAGGGTGGTAGGACGCATCACAGGGCTGGATGCTGCGGGATGTGCGATGCTGAGAGGCAAACTGGGTGTAGGAGGGAATGTGCTCTGCCAGGGGCCCTGAAGAATTCACCAGCAAGGAGTCAGTTTCAAGGGACCTAGGATGTTGTCTTCTAACTGAAGTTATCTAGCCTGAATTTTAGAAGAAGGCTTTTCTGTCGCAGATAAGTATACAGTACACCAGGGCAACAGTTGGAGGGTTGGGGGTAGGAGGGTCACCGTCTGCCCTGCACCCCGCGGTACCATCCTGGGACTTTGTCTGCAGCTGTCTGATGGGCAGGAGACCCCCGTATGGGAACTCCTTGCCCAGCCGTGGGACGGTCTGCCGGCCCCACTTTACGAGACTCAGCCCTTGTGGGCATAGGACAGTGTATCGGCAGACAGGGAAGCGACAATGCTAAAGGTTGGCTGGGGCGGGGCTGGGAGCAGGAGGCTCGCCCCTTATATAGTGTTCTTTGTGAACTTTGGAACATCTGTTGGGGCTTTATCGTCTTTGACGTTTGTGGACAATTTGTGTTACCATGTCTAAGAAGAGGGGGAGGCAAAGTCACTCAGACCAGAAGGGTCAATCACAGTCCAAACAGATTAAAATGGACGAGTTTCTTGCCGGGGTTGGAGGGAAAGTTCAGGATAAAATAGCAGGCACACTGGCCTCCTCCCCAGATTCAGTAGTTTCTCCTTCAGTCGAGGCTCTGTTAAATTTCACATTGCAATCTAGCCCTGGTGCAGTGCTAGAGAGTGCCCTGGCAGCAGGCCAGGCCTCTAAATCTTCTGCCCCTACCCCTTTAGAGTTGATGGGAATGCAATGTTTTTTGATTGCCGAGCTGTTCAAAAACTATTGGCTCAGCTAGAGCAAATAACGGGGCTTTTACATACACAAAAGGTTCAAATAAATACAGTGACTGATTTTATATTGGACTATAAGACTGGGAAATTTGTAACCGAGGTACAAAAACGCATTGAACTGGGAATGTCTAAGGGTCACATTGGTACTATGGCCCTCAGGCAGTGCCAAGTCGGCCCCATGTGGCTGTTAATGGTTTCCAACCCAGGGAAGGGCAGGACAATAGAAATGAGGGCGCTCGGTTAAATAAGAAATTGAGCTTGGAGCGTAGAGCAGTTTCCTTCTGCATTCAACCCCTGCCTAATGGGTCCTGCCCAAGATGGTGCAGTACGCAAGATATTATATACCATTTAACAAGTATTTTGGAGTATGAGATTTTTCATTGGCAGATAGCCGCACAGCATATATTACCAGCCCCAAGAGGGATACAGAGGGTGGTGATCTATTTTAAGGCACAGGCATTGGCTGATAAAGTTTGGCAGCAGAGGGATCTGTTTGTCTCTTGGGGAGTGTCCCTCGGAGAAGTCTTGGTTGATTCCAAGACGGATCCCTTGATGGGGGGCAATCCCAGGGAAGGCCCTAGCATACCCTCTAGTGGACATGCCACCCTGGGGAGAGCGCCTCAGACCCCCCCAGAGGAAGGCTCTGTTTCGGGGGGGAGACTTAAGTAGCGGTAGTGCAAAGGCCCCAAGAGGAGAGCAGCTTCTGCAGATCGTTTTGCTGGAGACAGAGACACAAACTTGCAAAATAGGGCCCCTGTACCCCTGGGGCAGCAATTATATTTAAAGGAGAGCTGGGGCTTGTCAACTGATTTGGAAATCATGGACATAGAGGTGCCACCTGTGCTGAGTCCTTTGGACATTTTTAGTTTTACATCTACTATAGTATGAGGTTGGGGTAGGAAGGGACTAGACCCAAATTCAAGCATCTCAGGGAACCAGCAGTGGATTGAGCCCCAGGGGATAGAACCTGGGGGGGTCCACTGCATGAGATTTGCATAGTACAGGGGGTCAGTTGGATGATGTTTTGAACATCTGCTCTTGGAATGTGGCGGGGTGGAGGCGATCCTTACTGCAAAGGGAGTTTTTACAGTATATTTGGAAATTTCATCTCATATTTATACAGGAGACTTGGGAGACTAAACCTATAGAGTTTCAGAACTGTAAAGTCTTCAGTGTGCCAGCTGTGAGCTCCCAGGTAGGAGGGCGTGCGAAAGGGGGTCTGCCGGTCTTGTTGCCAAATGCTTGCAGCCAGTGGTCATCCCTCTTGTTGGAGGAGCAACCTTAGCCCAGGGCCTGTTCTTACAAATTGACTTGGTGCAGGTGATTTTCCTGAATGTATATGTTCCACCGAGGAATGCAGAATCCTTCGAGAATAAGATATGGGATGACTTGCTGACCTTTTTAGAATCCCTGGTTTTAGCTTACCCAGCCACCCATGTTGTACTGATGGGGGATTTAATTTTATTTATTTTATTTATTTTTTCAGATTTATATCCCGCCCCCTCCTGCAATGCAGCTCGGGGCGGCCAACAACAACAATAAAAACAATAAAAATTCAGTTAAAATATAAATATAAAATACATCAAAAAACAGGGCTAAAAAACAGTAATAAATAGATAAATGGGCGGGGGATTAAAATCACCCCCCCCCACCCTCCCTCCCAAAGGCCTGGGCAAACAGCCAGGTCTTACAGTTCCGCCGAAATGTCAAAAGGCTTGGGGCCAGGCGAGCTTCCTCCGGAAGGGAGTTCCACAGCCGCGGCCCTACCACCGAGAATGCTCGCTCCATCGTGGCCCCCCGCTTAACACGGGGGACCTCCAGGAGGGCACCCCCGGCAGACCGCAGGAGCCGTTCCGGGGCGCGAAGGGCGAGGCGGTCCCTAAGGTAAGAGGGGCCAAGGCCGTATAGGGCTTTATAGATCATTACTAGGACCTTGAACTTGGCCCGGCACACTATCGGCAGCCAGTGCAGCGCTCGGAGCACCGGTGTAATGTGCTCCCGGCGACCCGTCCCCGTAAGAAGACGGGCCGCCGCATTCTGCACCAGCTGCAGCCTCCGGGCCAAGAACAAGGGAAGCCCCACGTAGAGCGCGTTACAGTAGTCGAGCCGCGAGGTGACGAAGGCATGGATGAGGGAGGCCAGGTCCGGGCCAGAGACATACGGACGCAGCCTACGTACCAGATAAAGCTGGCGGAAGGCAGCCTTAGCGACTGCCTCCACCTGCCGCTCCAGCCGCAGGTCTGCGTCCAATATGACCCCCAGACTCCGGACCTGCTGAGCTACAGGGGGGCAAACCCCCCCAATCAGGGGGGCCACCACCCCCTTCGCCCTCCCCACCACCATCACCTCCGTCTTATCTGGGTTGAGCTTCAGTCTGCTCCGCCGCATCCAATCCGCCACGGCCTCCAAACATTGGGATAGCACCGAGACAGCAGGGTCTGGGTCAGTAGAAAACGAGAGGTACAGCTGAGTATCATCAGCATACTGGTGACATCGCACCCCGAACCCTCTCACGACCTCCCCCAAGGGCTGCATATAGATGTTAAATAATAATGGAGACAAGATCGATCCCTGCGGAACGCCACACGGTAAGGCGCGGGGGCTCGATGTTTCCTCCCCCAACACCACCCGCTGGCTCCTCCCCGAGAGGAATGAACGGAACCATTCAAGAACAGTCCCGTCCAGACCCCCCCGGTCACGCAGTCGTCTCAACAGCAGCCCATGGTCCACGGTGTCAAAAGCGGCCGAGAGATCGAGCAGGATGAGAAATGTCGAACATCCCGCATCCATCTCCCGGCGGAGGTCGTCCACCAAGGCCACCAACGCCGTCTCGGTGCCATAGCCGGGGCGGAACCCAGATTGAAAAGGGTCAAGGAGCCCGATATTATCTAGATGACCCTGGAGCTGGAGCGCCACTGCCCGCTCAATAACCTTCCCTAAAAAGGGAAGGTTAGAGACAGGTCGGTAGCTGGCGAGCGCGTCTACGTCCAACGATGGTTTTTTCAGCAGGGGGCGCACCACAGCCTCTTTAAGGCAAGGCGACAACCTCCCCTGCCGAAGGGACGCATTCACTACCCTCGCCAGCACCGTCCCCAACGTCTCCCCGGAAGCTTTTATTAACCAGGACGGGCACGGATCCAGTTGACAACACGTGGCCTTCACAGACCCCAGGACATCCACCACATTGGCCGGCATTTAAATGCTCGGATGGGTCCCTCTGATGACAATTTATCCTCTGATGACAATTTATCCATCTATTTGCATATTTTGATACAGCCTAGACCCTATTGTCTGAATGGCAGGATTTCAAAAGATACTAAAATTAATGCTTCAGGCATAAGGCTTGCATCCCTTATCCAGGATTTTTCATTGTGCATCCTGAATGGGTCAGACTTTCAGGATATAGGGGGCAAATTTACGTTTCTTGGGCACTAAGGCTCCAGCATAGTGGAGTATGTGGCAGTATCAACTAGCTTTGTCAACCAAATTCGGTCATTTCAGGTGGACGATATTATTTGTGATCATATGCCACTGGTTTTCTTGATAGGTTTGGGTCCCTATCATCAGGGGGTAAGGTGGGGGAACGGGTGGGATGGGTTATTCAGAGGTTATAGTCCAATAGTTCGTTGGTCGCAGGCCCTAGAAGCTGCAATGCAGGACCATATGTCAGCAGCTGAGTGTGTTGGTCTTAGAGAAACTGTGCTGGAATCCCTGGAGGCCCAGGACAGGATAGCAGCCTTTAGCGACCTATCAGAAAATATCACGCAATTTTTAACAGTATTTGGGGCCAGTAGTTGGGGAGCAAGGGGAAGATCGGGGGGTACCCATACCTGGTTCGATGGAGAATGCCGGATAGCACGTAAGCAGCTCAGACAGATGTATAGGAGGGCTAATCGCCCGGCTGTATTGAGGGTTTTCTTTGAGATCAAAGGTAAATACAGGGTGCTGATTAGGAAGAAAAAGCAGGACTTTTGGCAGCAGCGGTGGCAGGGGATATTGGATGCAGCCCAAAGGAAGGATTCCAGAACCTTTTAGAAGCTAGTGAAATGCCCAGGGGAGACGGAGTCTGTGGTGGGGCACTTTCCAGTAGCAATGGACTCCTGGGAACTGTATTTCCAGAGATTATATGCTGACTTAAATGCTCAATCCGACCGGATGTTGTATGATGTAGCAGCCGCACCTGCTTGACCCCCTATTATGGAGGAAGAGGTTTTGGCTCATATAGCCTCTTTCCATAATTTTAAGGCAGCCGGCCAGGATCTGATCCAAATTGAGGCTATCAGATCCAGATTGGACTGGTGGGTTCCAGTCTTGGGATTCTTGTTTACTGTGATTAATGAGACTGGGAAAATTCCACGGGGGTGGGGAACAGCTATAGTAGTCCCCATCTATAAAAAATAGCCCAGGTCGGATCCGGCCAGTTATAGGCCTATATGGATCCTAAATATTATCAGTAAAATATATGGTAAAGTGCTGCTTCGGGGTTGGGGGGTTGGGGTTTTCTATGGAGTATATTAGGGGGGAAAGCCCAGATAATGTCCTGGGAGAAATAACTAGTCGACTGAGCGATGTGGCTAGACAAGAAGACCTAGCCAAAGCCAATGAAACATTGTATTTAAGAGACTATCACCTGTGGCAACCAGAGTTTGATGCCATGGCTCCCTATCTGACGTCAACAATCCCCCCCAGAGATAAACATCTAATTATGAGTTTGAGATTTAATGCCCTGCCCTCAAGAGTTTTTGAGGGCAGGTGCAAGGGGGTGCCGTTTTTGGAGCGGTTTTGCCCTTTTGATAATCTCGCAGTAGAAACCCCACAACATATATTATTTGAGTGCCACCTGTACAATGTTGAAAGGGAGAAGTATTTGGGAACTTTTTTGGCAAGATATCCCGTTAGATCAATAAAATGTTTGTTAGTCTTGGTATTAACAAACCCAATATATGAAAGCTGTGTTGCTAAATGTATTGTTCACGCACTATCTATACGGCAGTCTTTCGTGAATTTTAAACTCAGAGTGGATGTTACACTGTCTATTTAGAAGTGCCGTGTAAACTGTGTCATTTAAGTATTATTTCCATGTAGCCCTCGTGATCTTTTCAAGTTAAAGAGGATACCCCAGTGTTTACATAGACGTTTTGGGCTAATCCATGCCTTGGCAATGTTGTGTATTTAGATTATGCTGTGGGAGGTTTGATTTTAAAATTTTTTAAATGTTGTACATATTTGTTCTTTGGCTTCAGCCTAGGCTGTGCCAAGTAACAATAATCAAGAAAGATGTATTTTATAGGCCGATTTAAATAAGAAGATTATGTATTTCCTATCTCCCTTAACGTGTGTGACATTGCATTATATGTATTATATGTACTGTATTATATGCAAGCTTTTTGGGTTTTTTACTTTATCTTGCAATGACCATAGGTCACACATTTAAATGCATTTGATTTGATTATGCCAATGCCCATCCAGCGTGGGGGCTGGATGGAGGGGGACTGTGGATCCCAAGTTCTGAAAGGGGCAGACTCAGATCAGCCAGGGTACACAGGCTATAACCAACCGGGGGTGAGGGACACTGCTTGGGAATCCCCCATTCTGCAGATACACACACCCTGGAATCCCCACTGCTACTCCCTGCCCACCACCAGGCTGAGGGAACCAGCAACCAGAGCTGGGGCTGCAGGCGAGGGGCACGGGACTCATGGGGGGCAGCAGCGAAGGGACAAAGCCATGGGTGGGCGGCTTCAACTGTCTAATCCCCCCATGAGTGTCCATGGGACCCCCCTGCGCCACTGGGCATGCCAGGAAAGTGTCTCGGGGGGGAGGTCCCAAAGTCCCCCCCTCCCCCCCAACCCCATGCAAGGTCTACTCCGTCTGAGTGCTGGGGATTCCAGGGAGGAAGAGGTGGGGGGTCCCCAGGTCAGGAATTCCAAGCCCCCTATTGCCCCAAGGAGACACAGGCATCCCCCCCAACCCAGCGAGCTGCAGCCCCAAAGATGCGGCTGTGGGAAGGGGGAAGATCCCAGTATCGCTAGTCTGAGCTGTGAGCCCCATGCTCGGCACCTGGTCTCTGTTTCTGCCCTTCACTGTCCCCCTATCTCTGCCCTCCATTTCCCCTTGGCAGAGCTGTTATTAATCTTGATTCAATGTTGCAGTGGAGGGCATCATGCCTCATCATCCCTAGTACAGCTGTACAGTGCCCAGGGCCACAGCACAGCCCCGCTGCTACTTCTGTCCAGAACCTGCCCCAACCTCACTTCCATCATGTCCCTCCTCCACCCCCTGATAGCTCCCCATCCTGACTCCTCCATACTGGGGCTCTCCAATGTGGAGCTCGCAGAACAGAGCAGAGCTCCTCCCTTTCCTTCTGAGTGGCATCAAGGGCTGCACGGGAAGTGGAGAGATCACCCACTCCAAAAGTGAATGGGAGGAGCAGTTTGTTAGGTTCATCTCCACCCACCCCCATCCTTCCCAGCAGCATCACACCTAGGCATGTCCCTTGTGCTGGGGAGGCAAACCAGGGAATGAGTGAGCACTGCAGGTTAATAGATATTATTTGCATATATCTGCATTTGATTTGCATGAAGCCCCAAGCATCCCTGTGTGGGGCTGGGATAGGAGGCTAGGACTGCACTGCAAAATGATGAACCTGATGCCAATCTGAGAGGTGGGGGAGACTGCCCAGCCAGTATGTGCCCTAAGCCTGGAGTTTTTGCCTTGCCCCATAGCTCTGCATCTCCCCACCCCCCAACACACACATGGTACCCTATCTGGATCCTGCCCCTTGGGATAGGGTGGCAGTTGCCAAACGTCTTGCCTGTTTCCCCATTTTGAGTTTGAAATATGCTCCCAGGCAGTAGAGCAGAGCACAGTGACTAGCACCTGGATCCTTGCCCCCTCTGCACAGCCCCACAGCTTTGGAGCCCCTGGTCTAGAGTGAAGGTGCGCTGGGGCAGGGAATCTATCCCAACTGATGCTGTGAAATCAGCTGTGCTGGATGGGGACCAGTTACTGCTCAGGAGACCCCGCCTATTCTGAGGCAGACTGGGTGGGGGGAACTTGTGGAGCTGCTGAGAGAGTGAGAGAGAATAAGCCTGGAGGTGGAGGAGTTTCCCTTGCTGATCTCTAGGGTGGGGGGGCAGAAGATCTGTGGGGGGGCAGAGGGGATGTGAGAGCTATGGGGACCTCCTCCCGGAGTGCCAGCCCTGTTCACCCTCTGCGGTCTCCACGCCAGACTCCTCTGCCTCCAATCCAGCCTCCTCAGCTGCAACAGAACAACCTGCTGCCCCAGATGCCTGCTCCACTGCAGGAGGTAGGTTGGGGTGACATGCTGCATGGTATAGTTGGGAAAGGGAGGGGGGAAGTGGCACAGGATATAATTTGCATAGGCAATGGCACAAGCAACCACAGCCAAAGGGATTGAGCACAGTGAGGTCATATATATGATGAACACACCAGGTAGCCCCCAAATGGAACAACTAGTGGAATGTCCAACATCTGTCCACAGGAACAACCACCAGCTCCAAAGGCAGAGCAGCAGAAGGAGTTCGAGGCTGGGCCAAGCTGAAAATGCCCACCACCGACAGAGGGGATGAGAAGTCCGTCTGTGGTGGTGAAGCAAAGTGCAGGGGGAGGCCAAGAAAGAACACACACACACACACGATTATAAATACTGAATAAATGTCATTGTTGCTGCATCCCTTTTGTCTCCATGTGCATCACTGCAATACACCCATAGAGTTGTGCCGGTGCAGTGCTACCAAAGTGAAACAGGGTTACCAGCCCTAATGGTATGGTCAGGGATATCAATCAGACTGTAGGGACAGCACTCCCCTCTATGGGATACCCAAACGGAAACGCAATGGCAGCCCTCTTAATAGCTGCAGCAA
Organism: Sphenodon punctatus; assembly: GCA_003113815.1. Taxonomy (NCBI): domain Eukaryota; kingdom Metazoa; phylum Chordata; class Lepidosauria; order Sphenodontia; family Sphenodontidae; genus Sphenodon; species Sphenodon punctatus. Next base: position 1,624,431 of record QEPC01012692.1, read on the forward strand.
GGTAAGCCGTGTGCCCCATGGCTATCGAGACATGTGATGAGGAAACTGCACCACAACAAATAACCTGTTGCCATGGTGCTGTTTATTTACAGTGCACATCTGTGTACAGAGGGTGGATGGTGGTCCATAAGCTTCCGGCTCCTCAGTGGTTGGTCTCCCTGCATTTGAGCGATGTGGTGGGACAGGGCGTCCCTGTTCTCATGGAAGATGTGCCTCTCTGAACCACCATGGCCCTGGCAATTTCCCCTGATACATCCAGGCAAACAATGGAGAGGTCCAGAGTATCCTTGCATCATGGCTCCAACTGGACACGCCCATGAAAACATCCATGAAGAGGCCCCGGTGGTCCATGACAGGCTGCAGGTTTACCAAGAACTGCCCTTCCTATTAAGGTAACCAACCTTGCTATTCTGTGGTCTTATAATGGCGATGTGTGTTGCATCTATTGCCCCTGTTGGGAAAAGGATCCCCAGACCCCCAAATGTAGACACACACAGGCCAAAACTCAGCATTAGAAACTCAGAATCCGGCCACGTCTGGGAAAAAACACAAGAAATGTATTAAATGAAGTACCTATCATGCAGGGCATTCTGATATAGCAGGAAAAGAACTGGGACAAGAAACAGATTAATAATTGGGAAGGAACGATGAGTCGCTAAGGAATACCTGCATGGGCTAAATGCCAAATAAGTTGGCAGCATTATGGTACAGCAAACAAGAATGGGACAGAATCAGAATTAACTGTTTAGGAGAATGGGGGACTCAAAGGGATCTCACCAGTGTCCCTGTTTGTGCCTTGCAGGATGGGGTAATATTGTGCTATGCTGCATAGTCTTTTGCCAGCTTCAATCTTTGCTTCCCTTCCTATGCACAGTCAGAAGTCACCTCGGGGCAGACACAACACCCCTGTCTTCTTTAACTCTCAAATAACAATTTTCTATTGGATATACAAAGGTTATCAGCGATGGGGTGTCAACGATAACCTTTGGCCCCGGGCAACATCTAGGGGCACTTTGGCCAGGCACCCTAGGGAATGTGTCCTGTCTCTTAGATGAGATATTGTCTTTTGATGCCACTGAATGCCAGACAGATGGCTCTAAAAGAGGGGAAGTGTTGGAAGGGACACTGGCACAGTATACCTGATGCATATAGAAAGTAATGGCACCTACACATAGGCCAAACATATAGAGAGCAATAAAAACTTCTCCATTTACAGTTAGCATAAGTGAAGCCATGCTAGATACACCAGCTCTCCTGGCAGAGGAGAATGGGAATGTCTCTGTACCAGTTCTTGGCAGAAGAAAATATGAAATTCTGGTACCAGCACAAAACAGAATGACAGTTGTATTAATGAGGTGCATCCAAATGTAGTACACACCTCATTGTATTGTACATGCAGAATGACAGTTAATAAATAGTTATATTAATAAATAGTTATAAACCTAGTTATTGGCTAAGGGAAGTATCAGCTGTATCACTGTATCAGCAAGAGGATTTTGAAGTACACCAACATTGTCATGACAATCTAATCAATAACCATATAGTGCTGTCCCTGGACAGACATGATGTAAGGTCTACAGGCTGGCTTTCACCCGTCTACCTAGCAGTGGGCTGGTTTTGGCCAGTTCAGATGTTCCTTAAAGCTTGCCAAATGGGCTGTCTCTACCTGTAGGTGGGCTAACTTTGGCCAGTGTACCTAAAGGTGTGCTGGCTTTGGTCAGCTCAAATGCTCACCAAGAGTTGCCAACTGGGCTGAGTGACGTAACCAAGTGCAACGAAGAACTGTATAATAATGGAGGCATGAAATGTTGGTAGCTGCTCCAGCTCCACCATACCCAAGCCTCGTATTCAAGTCTCAGAAGCCTGCAGAGGACCTCGTGACTGATCATCACTGGGAACTCTTGCAGTGCCGGAGCGATGAGATACTTTTTGTTAGTGCATTTTGCTTGCTTATCTATAATCACTGGACTTTACATAAATAAATGTTACATGAATAGTGATTAAATGCAACTGCTCTTGTTGAACGCCATGTAAAAGACCCGCACAGCAAAACAGACACTGAAGCCCAGTTGGGGAAAGGGGAACTTCCCCTACGTGTTGCTGCAACACTCCAATGCATCGGGAAAAGCGCTGTTCTGCAAAGTCAGTGATCGCCTCTTCAGGATCCATGAGTTGAATGATCCGCTCCACCAGCTGATCGACCAGTGCCTCGCAGACCTCATGTAGGACCCTTGTGAAAGTAGAGGTTCCCACCCCAATCAGGGTTTGCAAGTCACCATATTGCAATTGCAACTGCAACACACTTGTCCACTGCGATCAGGTCCTGCATTTTGGTGGACTGCTTTTCCAAGTGTGGCTATAGCATTCCTGCAAGAGACTGTGGGGCATGCGAAAGTGCTCCATCCACTGGTGGTCTCCCCAGTTGGACCCAATAGTCTTCACTTCCATGCTTCGCCCATGCCCTCTGTGTTCAGATGTTCAGACTAAGGCCATGGATGGCAATGGGAATGACAGCACGGATGTATCTGGCTGCTCAGAATAGCCCCCTTGCCATGGCATGCAGCCACATCCGCTTGGCCATGTGGAATAACCTGACTGTTCAGGATCTAACCCATGCCCTGTGCCTACCATAACATGGGCTTCGCCCATAGAGACTGCTTTCTGTTTCCAGCACAGAGGACCAGAGGTGGTATGTTTGCTGGAACCACCAGATGAATTTTGTCTTCACAATACAGAGGCCTGTAATCAGTGCCTCAATGGCATGACAATATGGCTGTGGTGCTGCTTCCCTACCATCTGCAATTGCTGCCCACAGCAATCAACAGACCTGAGGCATGCACTCCTTTCTCCCTGCTCAGGTTTCTGGCCAGCTCCCCATTTTATACAGCTGTGTGCTGCTGTTCAGTGCCCCCAGGGCCAGACATAGGACTTTTGTGCCCCTAGGTCCTTCTCAGGCTGCTGCCCCCAAGCCAAGCCCCGCCCCCAAAGCCAAGTCCCCCCCCCCAGCTCAAGCCTCCCCCTCCCCTTCTCAGTGCACCCCATGTCCACCTCCCATGCCAAGCTCCCCCCCAGCTCAATCCTTCCCCTCAACCCTTCCCCAGCCTTCCCCTTCACTCCCTCGTTTGACCCACTGCAGTGATTGGGGAGATTGGAGAAGATCCTGAAACTGTTCCCCATCCCTTTGGGGCCATGCCATGATTTCACTGCTGTTTGCTCCCACGTGGGGGAGGTTCAGTGGGTGATAGTGGAATGGACAGAACTCACCCTACCTGGATGAACCATCCAGCCATGGGTTGTAGTCTGATGTGTTCGGTGCACTCATCCTGCTTAGCACTTTTCCGTCGTGTGTTTTCCCATCCACAGATCTCCTGGCCCACCTCCTCCAGCACATTGCGGCCAAGGCTTTGAACCTATACCTGACGACTGCTGAACAATGAAGGACCACAGAGGTCTGCAGGGAGGTGGCCGGGTGCTACCAAGAGGGGACAGGAGATAACATGAGGCCCATAAGTGACCACACATTACGTTCCTGCCTACCGCCCTCCCTTATCCTGCTATGGGATACGAGTGATATGTGATGAGGATACATAACCTGATGGGTATCTGTCCCTCTCTTTCACAGTGCTAGCAGTAATGGTGGAGCATGAGAGGGAGTGGGACAGGGTTGGCCAGATCCCCCTCCACTTCAGGAGGCAGATGCACAAGCTCTTGCAGAATCAGAGCACCTGCTTGAGCCAGGCCCAGTATCCCTATTAGATCCCCATTGTGTTTCCACTGTTGCAGAACCCATGCTGACCCCACCCAATGTGTATTGTTCCCTCCCCTTCTTTTCTTGATTGTTGTTGTTTATTCATGTCTGTAGTGTAAACATTGGTTTGACTGTTATGGTGGATTGCTCCTGATTCCTTCTCTCCCCCCCACCCCCCATGCTTTAGGGCAGGGGTGCTCAGAACGTCAAGTCGATCGTGCAATGTTCTGTTGTCGATCTCAGCTGATCATCAGGGGGCGGGGCAGAGCCAGTGAGAAGCCGAGACAGCGCTAAGCGCTGTTTGAAATGAGGGCTTCCCCGGTGGGTAGCATGGCCAGAGCTGGCGAGTAACCGGAGCCTCATCTGTTTGACAGGGCAATCTAGGAGGGCAAAGCGCTGCAGGGAAGCTTCCCTGCTCACCTGTTTGGCAGGGGGTGGGGTGATCTAGGCAAGCTATCCCCGCTCAGCTGTTCGGTGGGGGCGGTCCCGTGCATGCTGCCAATCTGCCTGGCCCCCATTTATTCAGCCTGCCCCTTCAGTTCAGCGTGGGTTGAGGCATGATGTTTGTGATTGGAGAGGTGGTTGTTTGTGGCTTGAGAGAGAAGGAGGAGGAGGCCATCGGGCCCGAGGTGTTGCACCCTTCCTCATTTTAATAGGGAAAATATTTTGCATTTATAGGTCATTCTTTGTTTCTATCATGATGTCTTCTGAGGAACCTAAGAAAAAGAGCAAAGCATACCATTTCCACTCTGAATGCGAGGAGGAATATTTTTTCACTATGTTGAAGTCCAAATATGTCTGTCTCATATGCAATTTTGCTGCTGCCATTCCAAAAAATGGTAACCTGGAGAGGCATTTCCTGAACAATCGTAGCAGTTATAATGCTAGGGAGTCAGTTGGGCCATTAGGTGACAAGGGGCACTCAGGGAGGATAAGGACATTGCAGAGAAGCTGAATGAGTTATCTGCGTCGGTCTTCACTGTGGAAGATTTTGGGGAGGTACCCACGCCGGATCCTTGCTTTGTAGGCGAGGAATTGGAAGAGCTGTTACAAATCAATGTGACGTTGGAGGATGTTCTAGGTCAAATTGACAAACTGAATACTAACAAGTCACCAGGGCCAGATGGCATTCACCTCAGAGTTCTGATGGAACTCAAATATGAAATTGCAGACCTACTGTTAGTAATTTGTAATCTGTCACTAAAATCTGCCACTGTACCCAAGGACTGGAAATGTAACCCCGATATTTAAAAAGGGATCCAGAATCCTGGAAAGTACAAACCAGTAAGCTTGACGTCTGTGCCGGGCAAAATGGTGGAAACCATCATTAAGTAAAGAATTACAGGGCACGTTGACAAACATGGCTTAATGGGGAAGAGTCAAGATGGATTTATTAAAGGTAAGGTATGTCTTACTAACCTGTTGGAATTCTTTGAGGGTGTAAATAAGCATGTGGACAAGGGAGACCCAGTAGATATAATGTACCTGGATTATCAGAAAGCATTGATAAGGTCCCTCATGAGAGACTCGAGAAAATTAAAAAGTCATGGGATAGGAGGTAGTGTCTTACTATGGATCAGAAACTGGTTAAAAGATTGAAAGCAAAGGGTAGGAGTAAATGGTCAGTTTTCACAATGGAAAAATGTAAAAAGTGGTGTGTCTCAGGGATCTGTATTGGGACCAGTGCTGTTTAATGCATTCATTAATGATTAGGAAAAGGGTGTTAAGAGTGAGGTGATCAAATTTGCAGATGATGCCAAGTTATTCAAGGTAGTTTAAAACACGAGCAGACTGTGAGGAACTGCAACAGGATCTTACGACACTGGGTGCCTGGGCATCTAAATGATAGATGAGATTTAATGTGGACAAGTGCAAAGTGATGCACATTGGGAAAAATAATCCAAACTATGCATACACAATGCTGGGTACTAAGCTAGGAGTTACCACTCAGGAAAAAGATCTGGGGGTGGTTGTGGACAATACAATAAAATCCACAGCACAGTGCGCAGCAGCAGTCAAAAAAGCATACAGAACATTAGGAATTATTCAGAAGGGGATAGAGAATAAAACTGAGGATGTCGTAATGCCTCTATACAAATCAATGGTGTGACCGCACCTCGAATATTGTGTTCTGGTCGTCCCATCTCAAACAGGACATAGCTGAACTAGAAAAGGTACAGAGAAGGGCAACAAAAATGATCAAGGGCATGGAAGGGCTCCCCGTATGACGAGAGGCTTGGTAGGTTGAGGTTCTTCACCTTGGAGAAGAGACGACTGAGAGGAGATATGATAGAGGTCAATCAAATCATGAGTGGTGTGGAACTAATAAACAAGGAACAGTTATTTACCTTCTCAGCTAGTACTAGAACTAGGGAACACTCCATGAAACTCATGTGTGGCAAAGTTTAAAACAATAGAAGAAAGTATTTTTTTCACTCAGCATATAATTGGGTTGTGGAATCTACTGCCAGAGGCTGTGGTAAGGGCCAGTACTATAGCTGAGTTGAAAAGAGGTTTGGACAAGTTTCTGGAAGATAGGTCTATTAATAGCTATTAGCCAGACAGGATCAGGGAACATGACGGGAGATGGGGGAAAACAACACAGAATGGATCCCCCATTGTGACCTGTTGAGTGCTTTGCCCAAGCTACCGTGATTGGCCACTGTCGGAGACAGGATGCTGGGCTAGATGGACCATTGCTCTGACCCAGTATGGCAATTCGTATGTTCTTATGTTCTTAATTCTGATTTCCCACCAAAATCAGAGCTGGGACAAATCAAGGGCAGCAACAACCACCTCATTTCGTGCCTGCCATGTTCTGCTGAAACACAATTAACCATTTGATGATGGCGAGGCATGGAAGGAAGGATTCCTGGCAGCTTCAGATTCTTTTCTTGAGAACGTTAAAACCAAAACTGAAATTATTTCAGCGATCAAGGATATGCAGATGTCCAGGAGTACTGTGACTCACAGATGCAAGGCAATGAGCGGAGATCTGAAAAGTCAATTAATGAACATTGGTATGTGCACCAACTTTCCCCTCCAACTTGACGAGTCTACTGATGTCAGTGACACATCACAACTCTGCATGTATATACGGATGATTTTTGAGGACCTGTCTGCCAAAGAGGAACTCTTAGCTATCCTACCAATGAAGAGAAGAACACGTGGCGAAGACATTTATAATGTTGTCAAGGACTTTATTGGGGTACATAAGTTACCAATTTATAAGCTTATCTCGATTACAACTGATGGGGCACCGTCCATGACTGGGAAGACCAACAGATTCATAGCACATTGCAGAGCGAATGAAGACTTTCCCGATGTCCACAGCTACCACTGTATCCTGCACCAACATGCTTTATGCAGGAAAATACTGGTGATGAAGGCTGTCATGGACATTGCAGTGAAGATTGTTTGTTCTATCCAGGCCCAAAGTCTGCAGAGGAGGCTGTTCAAGTTGCAACTGGAAGAGGGCGAAGCAGAACACACAGAACTTCTATTGCACACAGACAACGGATGACAGCTGGGGAAGGTTTTTGCAGCGATTCAGGGAACTGTTGCGTGAAATAAGAGAGTTTCTAGCCACCAGAGGTGATGAATACAAGCAGCTGGAGGATGAAATGTGGCTGCTAGATCTGGCTTTCTTAATAGGCATTGTCACCAAACTAAATGATCTTAATATCAAGCTATAAGGAAAAGTTGCTTTTGCCAGCAGACACCCTTTCTTCCACACTACATGGTGGATGTGCACATGCATGCCCATGGGTATCAACGCAGTCTTTTTGCCTGGGAAGGATATGCCTGAATGCAGGGTTTTCCTGGGTGGGCTCCTCAGCATCCTTGAGTCAGCTTCAGAACCATGTTCCTTGATTGATGGCCCCGTCTGTATGCCATTTTGCTCTTTGTGTGTGACTCTGGCTACTTGCTTTGCCCATGGGCCCTGATGATCCGTTGCCTTTGGTTTCCCCCACCCCCTGGTCATCACTCATTGGGTCGGTGTGTGGCACGGGGATCGTTTCCCCCTCCACTGCATCTGTGATCCCCCTTTGAACAGGGCCCCGTGACCAGCCTGTTTGTACTGGATGTATGAGACGTGTGTTCGGGACTGGACTCCCTGGCTGGCGGAGTGTCTTGATTGACTAATCCATTTGCCTTTGCATTGTTCACACTGTTGCAATTAAATGCCTACCTTGCATTCATCTGCTGCCTGTGTTGGTTTTCCCTTGCTCGTGAATTTGTGTGCGTTGTCTCCCTATGTCCTGCTTCTGGCAGCTTGCCCGTGTGCGCTCTCCCCCACCCGCACATCCCCACGCCCTTCTCTCCGTGGGGATGGTTGGGTGACTGCCAAAGAAGAGCAGAGTAAGGGGTGTTGTCAGGAAAAGGGATGCAAGGGAAATCCCCTTGCTATGGCATCCATCCCCATCTGTTTGGACCACCTTATTGCCCGCGATCTCATCCATGCTTTTTTCCGTCTGCAAAATGTGCTGTTGCCAGACAGCACATTGGACATACAGGTCCAACATGGGGGTCCAGTTCTGGGCTGCATAATGTATGCATGCCCACTGCAAAGTGTGGTTGCTCCTGTACAGCACCTCAGTGGTCTGCAAGGGTTGTTGAGGTGGTGCACCCATTCCATCAGCCATGGCTGCCATGGATCACCTTAATGGGTGAGATAGAGTGCTCCCTCCATGTGACCTTTTAATGGGGTTACCCCTTATCTGTGGGCTGTGTATCATCTCTGGTGTGCTTGATGTTTTTCACCCTGGCTTCACTGTGATGACCCTGGTTGTGGCCCTGGCCACACACCTCCACATGCCCACATCATACTCTACTGAGCCATGACAGAGGGAAGCAGTGGTGTCGATCCCTGTAAGTGTATTCCACACCTTGATCTTGTCCCCGTCAGGCTGTGACCAAAAACATCTGCATTATGCTCAATGATGGGGCAGGTGCAGTATAGACTTTGAGTTGGCCATCCCCAAGCTTCGATGAGTCACCAATGGGTGCTCCAGGAGGCATGTATGGGCTGTGTGCAGCCCTGTTGTGTGCATTTACCCCCATCTACTACTAAGGGACGTGTGTTTTGTTGTTTTATCAGATACAGCTGTCATCATACCCCTGGAGGCACTGTAGGACATTGCTGACAATTTGTGGAGGGCGGCGAAATCATTCCACAAGCATAGCCGCAACTTCCATGAGGCCCATGAGTGATCCCTCTTCATGCTTTAATGTCACTACCCTTTTTCCACTGTGGGCTTCAGGGGACATATGCTGAGGGGGGCTTGCATACATTATGCAGCCCAGGGATCTCTCTTCCTCTCTATCTGTGAGAGCACTCATGGTGGAGCAGGCCCAGGAGTGGAGGGAGGACCAGTAGCTCCTGATGGAGATCCACCACCAGCTCCATGACCTCTCCCAGGCCCAGAACACTTGTTGGAGCAGGGCCTGGAGGAGGCGTCCATAGTTTGTTTTTCCTTCTGTTGTTTGCATCCTGTTTGTTTTATTAAAGTTTGTTTATTGCTAACAGTGCTGTCTATGTTCTCATTCCTGCAGCAGGTGATCTGCTCTTCTCTGTTGGGGTGGGGGAGGAAGGGTGTTTGTGGGGATTGTCCTGGGGCTGCCGATATATGCCCCCTCCATCCTTGTACTGCTGTTCTCTTATCAGGGCAGCGCTGGATTGGCTGTTCCAGTAGTCCATGTCATCACACTGTGGGCTGCTTGTGTCGGTCATTCTTCACCCTGTTCCTTGACCCCAGCCCAACATCGATGCCACTTTGAGCTAATCTCTTTGTGCAGCAGGTGTATCGGTGTTACCTCCCATGAATCTAGCTCTATGTTGAGACCAATAAGACACTGTTTTGACGTTTCCAATGCATGTTGTGGGGCTGTACTGTTGCTCTGTACATCCCTGTACCATGGCATTGCCATACTGCAGCAGTGCTGCAGTGGTATTCTGGTGGTATTGGCTTTCTGTCTGTTCCCACCGATGTGTCCTGTGATTGGGAATATGTGTATTTTGGACTGTCCCTTGTGTTGGGTGAGGGGTGTTGCTACTTTTTGTCCCCTCTGACATGGCTTTTGTGCCCTCAGGCTCCCTGCTGCCTTTCTCTTTTGTTCGTGCACTGCCCGTGGGTTGCATGCTGTTGCAAGGGAGTTTGGGCTTCTTGGCGCCTGGCTGTCTCGCAGATGTCTGGTGGCTCGGGTGCTGATTCTGATGCTCTACTGTGCCTTCCCCTGTTCTTCCTCCTCCCCTACCTGCCCATAGTCTGGTTGGGGATGGCCAGTGCCGGCAGCTGTTGCTTCATTTGCCCTCAGTCCGCCATGTCACTGTGTCATGCTTGGGGTGTGGATTTGCTTCCAAACAGTGTAGCGGCTGTCTGTCTGTCTGACGGGTGAGCATGTTCAATCAGTGGAGGGATGGTTCGGTGGGGGCCAGGTTCATGGGGGCTGTGACCTCCCATGACCCTCCCATGACTGGCTGGGCCGGCGCCTGTTTGAAACCTACCCCATTCACCGTCCTTGGGTGGGTGTTGCGTGGGTCCCTCGATCTATCTCCACCAACCCACCCCTCAACTGTGTGCATGTAAAAAGGGCCAATAACTAAGCATATAATACTAAACCCATCCTTTTATGTACAGTTCAAGCAGTTTAAGGAAAGCTTTCCCTGTAAAACATTGCAATTGATTCTGGATTTCTCCTTCTAAGGGATTCACCTGGAACACTGAGGAGCAATGATGATTCCATGTGATTTCTACTTTTCTTGGGTAAAAGAGTTAATAGATTTTGAAACATTTTAAATATTCACTCTGTCATGGGTTTTCAATTCTTCACCATTTCCTTATGATTATTGTAGATGACTAATCAGTTTTCAAGATTACCAACTTTTTCAATAGCCATCAAAGACCTCGCGGTGTTGCTGCGTCACAGCCCTACCCTTCTAAAGATGCTAACTGAGAAGAAGCTTATGTCCCAGAAGTCCTTTTACATACAATTTTTGATCATTTCCCCCAAAGAATTTGTGTAGCTGCAGTTCTTGAAATTTCATGTAATGCAGACCACAGTTATAAACTATAAGGCAGCCAGATCAAAGTCTGTATTAAAGCAAATAGCCCAGAGTTAGCATGGACTAATCAGTGTTCTAAGTTAGCTATAGTATTACAACATGTAAAAATGTATCAAGAACTATTAATAGGAAGTGACAGTCATGGCAGGTCAACTCTTAAAATACCCAACTCAAGATAGCAGTGAAGGCAATTTTAACTGTAAGCAATTTTCTCCTGCTTAAAAACTAAAATGGATGGGATAGTCCAAAGTTATTTATTTATTTATTTATACATACTATTTCTATACTGCCCGCTCCTGCCAAACGGCAGCCCGTGGGCACATTTAAATCTCCTATTCCTATTGCTCTGGAACAGGAGACGTTTTGTCTTCTAGTATGCAAAAAGAGAAATCTGGGAGAGAGGCAGAAATGACAGGGAATCCAGTAAAAAAATAGCAAAATGCACAAACTTCTTGCAAATTGTTAGAGTGCCCTCTGCTTGTTAAACCAAAAATGAAAATATGAACACACTAAGTTTTGCTGATTTTTGTCAAGTATAGACCAAAAAAGATGTTTACCAGACAAAGAGAAATTTTAAAAACAGATTTCTTAAAAGTCATATCTTTAATGTTTAGAAGGGAAGATCTTTTATCCCTTTTAAAAGTTTACTTTAGAAATTTGTTTTTCCCCACTTACTGTGTCTATGCTTTGACAATACTGTAGATATAAGTTATTTCCCTCAACCACTGTTTCAAGTCCAAGCTATTTAAACTACCCTGATGGATAAAACTGTGCTGTTTGTGACAACCAACATTACTAGCATGTTGAGACGATATAATTCATACAATTCAATATACTTCTGAAAGACAGGATTAAGCAGCAGGTCACACAGACAAATTAAACCTTTTCTAAATCTCCTACACTTAAACTAACCTTCTGGAACCTGAATATCTGTTAAGAATTGCTAACTAATAAGAAGGCTGGTGTGCCCTTTTAAAAGATTACAAATTTTAAAATATTTTAAAGTATCTTTTTCTTTATTAAGAACACTGATGCTGCTTTTGCAGATTCATTTTTGTATTAAAGGAATGTATATTTGAGGTTTGTAGAAATCACAGACAGAAAGAAGTCAGGCTTTGACAAAGTATAAGTTCCCTTCATTTTTATAGTGTGCATGTTCCAACTAGAAAGAGGAAAAGACATGATTCCAAAGTCTCAAATTACATATTCAATAAGTATTATATGTAGTATATTTTTAATAAAAAGACATCTAAAGAAAATAAAGTCACATGAAATCTGTTCATCTGATTCACTTTAGAGGCACATCTTGGGGGAAACGGTCACAATTAATATCTTTCTATTTAAAAAAATTTCCCATTCAAGCATTACATATATGCGAAACAAGGATGTAGGCAAAAACCTTTTCTAGTGAAAATAACCTCTTACAACCTTGTAGAGTACCCTTGATACTAAAAAGTAAGCAAAAAAATTCATTATTAATACTTGATTTATACTAATAAAATATATAGGTTAAATACAAAAGTCATATTGGATCTTATATAGAAAATCTACTTATACTTGCAAACTGCATTTGTTAAAGTCTCTGAAACCTCTTAGAAATAATCAGCACATCTCATCAGAACGAGAAAATTCCTTAGTTATCAAGACTTGTTTTAAAAGACAGTTCTGCTTTCTCATCACTTCAGACAAATTAAACTTTGTACTTACAGATGCTGGACTAAAAGTAAAAGTTTTCTCCATGTATAAATAGTTCTTGAGAAACGTCTCTCTCATTTTAAGTAAAGTTAATGTTGTTCATCAAGTGTTTGTTTGAGCACATATTTACTTCTTCATATTCAGTAAAACAAATGAAGCTCTACTGTCTATTCTCCTCCTTCCTCCAGTGCATTCCCCACCCAGTTTCAACACTGGTTCTGTATCTACCCATCAAAAGAATAAGCTGCTTGTGCTCAAGGTTTTTAAATGTTGTTTAAGCAGGTTCTGCATGACAATGAAGCTCCTGTGGAAACAAAAACATGCTAATGGAGAATCTTCTAATGCAAAAAGTATTTAAGACTACCAGCCTAAGGGACTCAGACTTAAAGCATTTGTCCAAACTTGTCTAGAGAGTGAGTCAACATCTTGCCTCCAAAGAGAACATTTTAGTTTCAAAATACTCCTCTCCAATAACTATATTATTTTTAAAAACAGGTCATCAACCTGCATTCAAAATAACCATTCTTCAGGCACAAACTAACAAAATCCATATTAACACTATTGGTCCTGGGGGTGGGGATGGAGGGGAGAGCATTTAATCCTTTAAATTTCTAGGCATACGGGTGCCTGTTTCTTCATGATCACAATCATATGTGAGTAGTATATTATTCTATTTACTTCATCCTTCTAGTCTGTTCTGTCTCCCCTTTGAGTAAACAAGACATTGAAAGTTACAAGAATCAAGTTCCTGATGTTGCAGGATTCTCATAAATATCATGACCACATCTTACCAGAAGTTAGGAGACTGAGGGCGAATTCACACGTGCAGCAATTATCTGGATTTTTAAAAACTGGTTCTCAATAGTTTGCTGTTAACAAGTCCTGTTGCATTCACATGCATGCCATACCGATTTTACGTACAGTGAAATAATGCATTCAGACCTTCTTGTAGTGCGTGCTTACCCAGCTGCTCAGTGCGATTCAGTTACAGGAAGTGGCCTGTGGGGAGCCAGAAGGTTGCTACTTTGTAGCAAAGTACAACTTTGCTACAACCTTTGCTACAACCTTTGCTGCAACTTTGCAAACTTTGCAACAACCTTTGCTACAACCTTTGTAGCAAAGGTTGCTACTTTGTAGAATCAGGGAATAAAAACGGAGAGCCTGAGGCTGCTGGAAAGAAGCCCCTCGCATTCTCTCCCTGGTTTCTTTCCGGTATCCCGCTGCTGCTACTGCTGCAGCACTACGGTAGAGGCAAAGGCAGATGATTGAAAGTCCCTTGGAGGGAAGAACTTTTTGGGGGAGAAGCATGGAGGGGAAACATGGAGGGGAAGCTGGCTACAGCCTGCACCCAGCGAGGCAACTACAGGGCTCCAGCTGGTCTCACTGCTTCCGGTAGGGGCAGGAGTAAAACAGCGCACTTGGAAGCACGGTTGCATTCACATCAGAAAAGATTACACACTAGTTAAAACCAGTACGATGTTGCTTTCACACTGCTGTTAAGTGCGGATTTATTGAAAACGGACAGCAAAAAGGTAGGTTTGAGTAGCTTTTCAACACGCATTGCTTTAGTGCGATATTGACTCCATTTAATCGAATTTAAGTGTTCAGACAGGCATGAAACATTCGTTTTTTAAAAAAAATCGCACAAATCAGAACGTCTGAATCCCCCCTAACAGGGCAGATGTAATTGCATAGTATCAAAAGGAAACCCAAACACTGGTTAACAGGTAGCAAGGCGTGTTCCCGCCCCAGGGCAAACCACTGCAGTCACCACTCCTTGAGTTGGTGGGGAGGGATGTTCAAACATGAAAGGTTCAAACCCTTAACCCAGGCATAGGGGCTGCCAGCACAGGTCCTTCCATGCCCCGGGACAGCCTGAGGAACTGTCCACATGGGACAGGGCTTCTGGGTCAATGCAGGACAGCAGGATCTGCTCAGGAAAAACTGCTGCCAAACAGCTGATGGGTGGACCACCTTTTGCACCTCCTGGTGCATGCAGCCAGCTACCAAACTGGGGGTCACTCCTGAGGGAAGCACCTCCTGCCTGTGCAAAGCACCAGCCAGCTACTCCAGGCCGTTGTCGCGGAGCCACAGGCTTGTCACTGCAAGTCGGGGTGACCGTCCCTCCTCTCCAACACCTCACAGCTGGGAAGCACTGGAGAGAGGGTGGCGTCTGTCCATGCAAAGTGACAGACAGACAGCCTGGACCATTGCCAGCTCTGCACTGCCTGGCTGTCCCTCTGCAAGACCAGCTGTCCCTTCCCCCCATATCCAGCTCTTCCCACCCATGCAAAGTGGCAGCTAGCTGGCCCCACAGTAGCAGCCAAGGCTGACTGGTTGTCACTTTGTATGGGTGGGAGATGCTGGAGAGAGGGAGCAGCCTTTCCCCAACTCACAGGGAACCCCCCATGCCATTGCTGCAGGGCTGGCTCCCAGTCACTTGGAAAGTCCGGGCGTATGACACTTCCTACCTTCCAGTACTACCCTGGGAGGCTGCTCTCCCCACCCCCCGGAAGGCACTGGATGGGGAAGGTGGCACACACCTGGACTTCCCAAGTGACCAGGGGCCAGACTCGCAGCAGCAGTCAAGGGGGTTCTCTGTCTCTTGGAGAAAGGCTGCTCCCCTCTTTCCTGTACCTCCTACCCATGCCAACTGACAGATAGCAAAAATGTATCATTTATTTTTAAAATGAGATGTGACTAAAATGTTTTAGTCCATGTAGTTCTTCTTCTACTACTACTACTACTACTTAACATTTCTGTAGCGCTACTAGGCATACTCAGCACTTTAAAGTCACAGATTTTCAGAGACAGGTCCCTGCTCAGTGAGTTTATAAACAATGTAAGCACAGTGAGCTTACATGTAGATGGATGATTTTAGGTTTACAAAATAGCATTTTAAGTATTTAGAGAGAGTAGAAAAATAGACAAAATAATCAGTGTATTCAATATATTGTGCATTACAAACTACCAACATTTCTAAAATGAAACTTGCAAAGCATTAGTCTTTCATATAGTCTTTCATATAAATTAACTACTAAACTTTGAAAATAACCCCTGCAAAAGGTAGCTGTCACACAAACCTAACATTTTACTCTTAATAAATCTGCTATAGATAGATAGAAATTTTATTTTTCGGTCATTGGTCATAACAAATCAAATGTATACAACAGATCAAAATAACCGATCAACAGTTATAAACATAAAACAAAGTTAAAATTTCCTTGCCCATCCAAGGGTTTATGAAGGGGGTGACAAAACCCCTATATAGTTTCAAAAAAAAACTAAGGCAAGTTAGCTTATGTAATACAGGTATTGCATATTAGAACCATAACACAAAATTTACATTTTAAAACAAATCATTTCAACAGGGCAAATCGCGACCATTTCACATTATACCTATCCACTGACCAATATCCCATGTCCAAAATGGGGAAAGGTACGAGCTGCAGCTTCCGAACCAGCACCAAGGATAGCCCCACATAGAGTGCATTGCAGTAATCCAGTCTCAAGGTAATAAAAGCATGGACGATTGTGACCAGATCCGATTCTGAGACATACGGCCTATGCCGATGCACCAGATGTAACTGGCAAAATGCTCCCTTCACCACAGCCTCCGCCTAGGCATCCAGGCAAAGTTGTGGGTCCAGGAGCACACCCATACACTGAACCTGCGAATCCAGGGAAGGATGCACCCCATTGATGATGGGGACCACTACCACCCCCCCACAACCATCACCTCCGTCTTGTCAGGATTTAGTTTCAGGCGGCTCGCCGTCATCAGGGCGAGCCGCCCACAGCCGGGTTAGCACCGAGACTGTCGGGCCTGAGTCAGAGAAAAATGAGAGATAAAGCTGGTTGTCATTAGCATATTGATGACACCTCACCCCAAACTCCCTGACAACCTCCCCCAAGGCTGCATGTACACATTGAACAAGAGAGGGGATAATATGGAACCCTGTGGAACCCCACACGTGAGACCCTGGGGGGAAGATTAAAACTCCCCCAAGACCACACTGAGTTCTCCCAGCCAGGAAAGAGCGGAACCATTCAAGAACAGTCCTGCTAATCCCTGCCCAGTCCTGCAGTCGAGTCACCAACAACTCATGATCAACGATATCAAATGCAGCTGAGAGATCTGACAGAATCAACAGGGTCGAGCGACTCCGGTCCAACTCACGTGAGAGGTTGTCGACAAAGGCTATGAATGCAGTCTCTGCGCCATAATTCGGACGGAAGCCTGACTGCAAGGGATCAAGAAAATTGACCCGGTCCAAATGCCCCTGAAGCTCCTGAGTCACCACCCGTTCAATAACCTTCCCTAAAAAGGGACGGTTAGAGACTAGCCAATAGCTGGCTAGAGCGCCAATGTCTGAAGATGGCTTCTTGATCAGAGGCCGCACTACTGCCTCCTTGAGACAGTCCGGCACCCTGCCCTCCCTAAGGGAAGTGTTGACTATCCCCACCAGCAATGATGACTCCAATGTCTCCCGGCTAGCCTTAACTAGCCAGGATGGGCATGGATCTAGCTCACAATAGGTGGCTCGCACAGTCCCAAGTGCATCCCCCGCATCTGAGAGCAATGCAACCTGAAACTCAACCCACAAAGCAGGACAGGACAGGGCTTCTACTGCCTCTGACCTGTCCTCTGCTAAAAAGGTTGCATCAAAACCGTGGTGAATTTGAGCAATTCTATCTGCAAAGAAGTCCACAAACAAATCACAATGAGCATTTGATGATTCTAAGTCCAGGCACAGGGAGGCTGGACTGACCAGCCCCCTCACCACCCGGAACAGTTCAGCTGGGTGGAACTTAGCAGACGCAATGAGGGCAGCAAAGAAAACTTTCTTGCTGTCCGCACCGCAATGGCATAGGTATGTAACCAGACTCTATGTCGCAATCGGTCAACTTCAGCACACAAGTGATGCCACCGTCGCTCTAACCGCCGCCCTTCACGCTTCATCCACCGCAGCTCCTCCGTGTACCACAGGGACCTGAGTTGTCGGCACTTCGGGAGCTGATGCCTGGGGGCCACACAGTCGATGGCCTCATTCAACATGGAATTCCACATACACACGAGGCCATCGGGTGAGTGGCCATTGAGGTCAGAGGAAACATCCCCTAGAGCTATCTGGAACCTTTCTGGTTCCATAAGCCTTCAGGGGTGAACCAACCTAACTGGTTCCGCACCCTCCCAGCAGCCGACATGCACCAGGATACCTGCCTGGAGGAGATTTTTTATTTATTTTTTTATTTCAGCAATTAGCTTTCGCCATAGCCTTTAAAAAAAACAACAAGAACAATAAGAGGAGATAATGATCCGTCCACAACAAGGGCACTGTTGACACCTTCCCCACTACCTGGTCCCCGGCCTCAAGGCCTGTGCAAAATATCATATATAGGGTATGTCTTCCAATATGTGTGGGGCCCACTACTCTCTGAGACAGGCCCATGGCAGCCATGAACTCATGCTCTGCCCCTCTAAGACTGTGGTCGGCATGAATATTGAAACCCCCCAGAACTATCGCCCTGGGGGACTACAAGACCACCTCTGACACCAGCTCGGTCAGTGCAGGCAGAGAGGCACCATATACTTTGTGGAGAATGCAAACAGTCTGGGGGATCCAGCCATGGGTCCTAAACCACTAGAAGGTTCGGTTCACAGGACCTCAGACTGCCTGTGAGCTTTGAGATTAACTCTTTTGATACCAGAATACCCAAGGCGGTGGCCAGGACAGCGAGAGCCTGCTACCCAGTCTTTCCGGACTCAGACTACTCTACATGGCTGGGGACTTGATGCACTTGAGGAGAGCTTAACAGTATAGTCTAAGAGACTGCACCATTGTCTGGAGGTAGATGAAGTGCTACAGGAGATCAACTACCTCCTAAATGGAGCCCTTTTTAGACCAACTCTGCCTCTGGAGCCACTGGCATAGGAAAATTGGTTGGTGCTTGGTGGAGTGGAGTTGGTGCAGTGGAGCCAGAGGGGAGAGGAACCAGAGGTATAGTCCCTAGGCTCCAGTAAAGAACACCATTGCCACAAAAGTGACCAGGAATTTGAGTTAGTTTAGAAAGCAACTCATATTTTCTTATCTTTTGAAAGTAACAATTTTTGCTTGCAATGAGCATGAGGGGTCATAACACCATAGAAAGCTACTGCTGTGGGTTGTTTGCCAGGAAAATTCAAATGGCTTTTGCTTTTGTCTGTGGGTGCTACAGCCACCCAGGGTATGGGGCCTAGAGAAGCTGGGGAGTGATGGATATCCTGGCCTTTGCTGACACTGGGTGAGGCCTGATGTACAAACTTGTCAAACCCATCCTGCGAGGCTGGCTATGCACTCATCAGGTGGCACATGTACACAATGGGGTTTCACGCGTGCATGATGAAGAGCAGACACTATACAACCCTGCTGCAGTTCAGAATTCAGCAGCGTGGAAGCCCCGAATAAGCTGCGAGAGTGGGATGAGATCAAGACCAAAACTTTTCTGAACATTTGTGCACTGCCAGAAGTAAGGAGATTGCTAACAGAAGCTGGACCTTCCCTACCATTGTTCCGCATCACTTCCGTGATGACAACAAAAGAATACCCATGGGACCACCAGGAGTGCCTCGATTGGATGGTGGAGCTGAATCTCTTGGGGGAAACAAATGACTCAGGGTACAGGGAATGGGAACTCACTGATGGAGAGCTTCTCGCCCTAAACAAGATTTGGATACTCCCAGAAGCTCATGGCATCCTAGCAAGCAGGACTGTTTTCTATGTCTACTGTATAGTAATGCAGAAGATGCTGCAGCGGCGGTAATGAAAGATGCATATTTGACTGGGGCTTTTACTAGAACTGTACTGAATAGTACTTCTGGGTATTCGGGCTGAATTCCAAAGTTCCGAGTAATCTGCCCGAATATTCAGTGGCCCTTCAGCACTGTTTCCGAAGTTTTGGAATTTGGACTCAGAATTCCAGACCTCGGAAACCTTCAAAAACTTTGTAATTATTTGGTGCCAAGTTGGCACCTCAGCAGGTGTTGCCATATGCAGTAGCTGCAGGCATTTAATTGTCTAGCCAATCAGGGTGCACGATACCATATCCACCCCTTCCTCCCTCCCCCCATATTAACTAGAAAGAAACTAGAAAGTATTCCCCCTGCGCTGGTCACATCTTGGCAAAGCTCTTGAACCCACAGCCAAAGCACTACCCAGAAAAGCAGGCTAGCAAGAGTGGGACAATCACTCCAGTAGACAACCCCACAAAACTGCAACTGCATGCAGAAATCCCCCCCCCCAAACAACAGTAGTGTACCCACAGCCTGGCCCACCATCAGTAGTGGGTGCACCCACTTTAGGCATTATGCCAACCAAACGGTGCACAAAAATGCAGGCTAGAAAGAATGGGACACTCAAGAAGAATATAACAACACCGCAAAACAGTGTGCAACTGCATAGAGAAATAGATCCCACCAAAAGCCAGAAAGCCCAGCTGTCACAAAATTAAGAAACCAGACATTCTCACACGCACACTCACACACACAACCACAGCCAGGGTACCTCTTGGAATGGCATTGGTACTGTGACACTGGTAATGAAGCACTGGTACTGTGGGTGATACTGGTACTGTGCCATTGGCAATGTGGCAAAGGAAAGTGAAGCCAGGCAGAGAGATCTCAATGTGGCCTCATGGTGTCAAGCAGCTGGCAGAACAATAGAAGTTACACTTTACAATTAGGATCTGTTGTGCCATGCCACAACCTAGACAACACATACACACCCTGCAAAACAATGTGCAACTGCATAGAGAAATAAAACTCCCATCAAAAGCCAGGCAGTCCACCCAGCAGACAAAATTATAACACCACCCACAAGAAAGAAACCAGATA
>QEPC01012692.1:1674657-1704399 GCA_003113815.1 Sphenodon punctatus
GGGGGGGCTCCTCTGTCCGCGCCGCAGGGAGCCGCCTCACATAAGGATGAGACCTCCCAGGCGGCCCCGGGGGGTTCCCCCCGTAGACAACCCCCGGTCCCGCAGATGACAGGCCCCGCCCAGCCATGACGCAGCGCGCGCGTAGCAGCAGGGCACGTGCGGCAGGGGGGCAGGGCTCAGAGTGCTGGGAAGTGAATTCACCTGGGCAGCTCCAGACATGGATAAAAGCACCGGCGGGGCGTTAGTTCCCTGCCGGTAAGCATAGAGAGAAGCTGGCCCCTGTTCCTGCCTGGTGGAAGCTAAGTGTGACCTTGTATTATTGCTTGTGTGATTGCCTGAACTCTTCTAGTCTCGCTAGAACATATTGTACATATTGTATTTTAAATTGTTTTAAAATTTTATATTGTTTTAAATGAATGTTGTTCACCACCCCGGGCTGCCCTGTGGGCAGGAGGGGCGGGATATAAATTTTAAATAATAAATAAATGAATAATAATACAGACATGCCTGGAATACTGCACCTGTCAGCAGACAGATATTCATGCTGGTAGTAGCTTTGCCAGGACGAGCCTTGAGCTGGGCTGGGAGCCAGGAGGTTTGCCCATGCTCGACAACATGTGGATCCCCAAGTGGAACCAGATGGCGGCAGGAGGAGTGTGCCGAGGTCAGCAGTGTGTGCAAACCACGGTCAACCTTTGGAGCTGGGTGGAGCCGGAGTTGTGATGGCATGGTGTGGACTGGAGCGAGCAGCACATCCCTTCATCAAGACAGACAGCGCTGGTAAGAAGGTACCAGGGTTTTCCCTGCTGGAGAACCCCAAAACAGTGCTACTGTTGCATACAATGGGGACACTTACGTAGAAAGTGCCACTATGGGACTAGAAAAGGCAAAACAGGACTCTGGAAAACCAGAGAAGAGCACTGCATGGGGCCAGAGGTCAAAAAGGTAAAGCCTGGGGGATCTGTGAAGGAACAGGCCAGGTACTTTTGGGGGGCCCTGCAAAAAAGACTTGCCCCAGGAAGAGGCCCAAGGGGGGAGGTAACTTTAAGGCCTGCTTTATCTGTGGTTACTGGGGAAATTACTGGAGGGAATGCTCTGTAATCAAGTGTCCTGAGGTAGAGGTAAAGACTCACGGGGTTCAGAAAAAGAAAACCCTTTGGGACCAGGAAAGGGCACCAGCCACAAATGGCACACAGTGTTGGACTTGTTGGGAAGAGGGACAAGTGAGGAGAACATGCCCCAGGAGGGCCCAGAAAGAGACCAAGAGTCCCAACAGAGTTGCCCCTAAGGAAAAGCCTACTCAAACCAACAAGGTGAGCTGTGAGGAAGTCAAGCCTAGTGAAGTGCCTGTGGGCAACCAGGAAGTAGTTGGGGGTCAGACAGGGGAGGATAGCCCTGAAGACCTCGAGACCCTGAAGAGAATGGCCAAGCAAATGGTGGCACATACTGCCTTTCTCCTGAAGGAGAATGTGGCCTCACATGAGATAGAGGCACTGAGGCTACAATTAATAGCCCTGAAGCCAGAGATGAAGGAACAAGGAATGAGTACAAATATTACTGGGAGGTCAATAGAGAGACTATGGAGACCAGAGTAAAGCTGCTGGAAGAGAACATAGTCCTGAGGAAGGAAATGGAGGGGCTAAGAACTAACCAGATAGACCAAGAAGGGTCCAGTGAGTCAGAGGTAGAGGAAGGAACTGCTTCCACAGAATGAGAGTCCTGGGCAAGGATAATTAGAAAGAAGAGTAGTCCCAAAATAGTGGTAATGGAACCACTTTTAAGGGGCCCAGGAATGGGAGTCGAAAGACTGGGTGGGTCTGACTCCCCTCCCTTCTCAAGGGAAAGAAGGGATCTCAGACTTGTTGCTGAACTATGGGAACCCAGCAGGGGGGCCACTGAGCCAGCTAGTACTGTGAAATATGTACGCCCAGCAGGGTGTAGGCGACAGAGCCAGCTGGGGACAACTGGCACTATTGTGACTATGGGGGGTAGGGTGTAGGCAATGGAACCAACCACCAAAGTCAAATGAGAGCCCTGGGAGAAATTGTAATGTGTTAGAATAGCACATGGCCAGAGTAGTCTGGCTTTGAGGGTCCCAGGGCTGGGAGGTCCAGAAGGAACTGGTGGGTCGGCCTCACACCCCAGAATGGGTCTCGTGGGGAATATGGAAAATCCCTGGAACAGGGTTAGTGGAGTAATGTGAGGGGCTGTGTAAATCCCCTGAGTCTGTAAGTTGGGTGGAGGAATGCTCCCCAACAGGAAAAGTTAATTCCCTGCAGCATGTTGGGTGGATCTGGCTCCCCAACAAATGTGGTACAAGTCTGGTATGGCTACATAGAATGTACAGGGCTTAAAGCCCTAGACCTGGAAAGCTGCACCCTGCTAGACTTAGAAGCCAGTTTTCTCTGGGAGAAGCCAGTCGCCTTGAAGGGGGAGGGGTGTAGCAGGGAGAAGTCTTGCAAGGCTGCTGTCCCTTTAAGAAGGGGGCTGCGCGGGCCAGCCAGAGGGCTGAGCATACATAGGGGCGCGGCAGAGTGAACCCCATAGCTTGGGACCAGCCTGTGAAGAGAACACGCTCGGAGACCCATACCTAAGACATACCTAAGACCCCCATACCTAAGACCCCTCAACACCCCCCAAAAAACCCCTGAACATGTATAACCCATATCCCCATTAATGAAACAAATGGAATCCACAACATGACACCTGACTGGTTTATTTCCATATAGGTGCATATCTTATTGGAATAGTTGTACGTATGTATACGTTTTTTGGATCTTCCAGATACTTGTAAGTTGTTATTATTTTTGTCATTATATTGTATATGCATATGCTAGTATTGTTATGTGATGCAATTTTGGGGAAGGGTTGTAATTCTTATATGTTCATTGTCTTGTTTAATTTGATATTTATTGTTTGTATAGGCTTCAGACCATCAGGATCTAGGAGTCTGAGAAAATAGTAATGAGATCTGCCTTGTGATTTCAATGGTTGTTACAAGATTCTTGAAAAAGACCTGTTGTTGAAACGAGAATATAACCTGGGATCTTGTAGACACGCATATGAAGATTTTTTCCATTTGGAATTGGATATGTATATGGACTATTGTCGTTTTGGGGTATATATTCTCAGCATTAGTCACATATGTGGCTTTTCCATACATGTACAATATATATTTCAGTTTTTATATTCTTTGTATCATTCCTTCCCTTTTTCATTGTTATATCGTGGTGGGTATTTTTATCCACATTCACATTGTAATTGTTTATTAGTCATCCTGCATGCTGGTCGGGTGTTTCTACACCTTTGTTTTTGGTTATGCATGGGTCTGCCAGAGAGAGAGAGGGTGTGGGGGGGTTCTTCCACTCCAGCACCCAGGCACAAGCAGAAGCACCCAGGCAGACACGTCGCAGCCAGGGTCTCTAGTAATTGCCATCCCTAGTAGCACCCAAAGAAGGGCAGGATTTGCACGTGTCTTAGGCATAGGTCTGCCACAGAGAGGGAGACAGGGGGAGCGGGCTCTTCCAGCAGCAACAGCAGCAGCAGCAGCAGCCAGAGTCTCAACTTGCAGACAGTACACTACAGCATCACAGGTGGTGGTGGTATATTTGGGAGAAAGGGAAAGAGGTGAGTAGGCAGCACTGCAGCAGGAGCACCATCCATTCACTTGGTGTGGGAGAATGGGTATTGCTATTGGAAGGATTAGAGGCATCACCATGAATGCATGATATTATGTAGGTGTTGTTTATGTGTTCCTGTTTCAGAGAGGGTGATGAGGGTGCCACCAGAACCCCATCACGGCGGCAGTCGCTGCCGCAGGAGCTGCCAGAAACCAGGTCAACGAGGTCCACGGTCTGGCAGCATTATGATATCCCGAAACGCAGATTTGCTGAATGCAAGGTAAGGCACGGGGGCTGGATCAACAGGGAATGGACTGCCCTATGACCTCTTAGAAAGTCCCCCGTGGGGAGAGAGATTGGCCAGCCAGCCACCCACTTGTGGAGACAGAATGCAGGCAGGACTTGATAGACCATTGGTCTGTCACAGTATGGCACTTCTTACTGTGCTTATGCGCAGTACCTCCGCACTGAAAAGGAGTTAGAACTTTACCACCAGTTGGTGGAACAATGGAAGGCATCCTTGGCGGGGGTCCTGGACTATGCCCAGCAACATGGGTACGAGGCAGAGGAGGATGCGCTACCCGCCCCTGGGGCCCGCGCACAACTTTCTCCCCCATTCCAGGGGATAGGCCCACAGACCCCTAATTTTCTTTTCTCTGTATATATATTAATGTTTGTTTTTTGTTTACTAAAGTTGTACTGTATGTTGTTTAAAAAGTTTTTATAAAAGTTATATTTGTTACCTTACCAGCTTTGTTTGACTTGTGTCCAATCTTTTATCCCTCTGTGCTGTTTCTGGCAGGTGAATGAATTTAGTTTATTGATCAGCAGATTTGCTATTATCAGTGCATACATAATATACAAAACTTAATAAAAACAATACTATAAAGTAGCTAGTACATAGATTAAACACAGAGGGCTTCCAAGCACCTCTTAAACAGCATAAAATCTGGTTCGTGCAACAGAGTGTCCGGCTTCTAGGCCTCTAAAATCTCGCTAAGCCCGCTAGTGTATAATTATGCCTATAAAATTCAATGCTCTAAGTGGCTCTACGCTCTTGTTCCAGAGCAAGCAAGAACATAGCCATCAGTTTGACTAGTAGCACATCTGCAGTTGCCAATAATGTGACATGCACATCCTCAGGGTCTTGGGTGCTAGGAGAGATGAAATCGTCAATCCACTGCTCCCTTAGTGTTTCATATTGTGGGCATATAAAAAGCACATGTGGGAGCGTCTCTACACTGTAGGGCACCATATTCTCGCCTCTGGGGGTTGACTCTCCCTCTTACTTCAGCGATGTCAAATAAATTAAAGCGCACAAGCTTGGCTAATCTCCGTACTCTTGGGTCTTGCATTTGGATTAAATAGGGCTCCAAACTAAACATCGTTTTAACCTTTGCATACCGATGGGCAGATCTATATCTGTGGAGTAGGTCTACATCCTTTTGTTGGGCACACTCTTTGACTCTTAATCCAAGCTCTCATTTTGAAAGACTCCCAACTGGAACCCCATCCTCCCCTACCGGTAGGGCAATAGCCACTGCTAATTTTTTAAGATATCCCATCCAAGGGTAATATCCCTAACCCTGATGCTCCTTTTGCTCAATATAGCACATACGCGCTAGACCCAAAGCCTCTCCTGACAATTGCTTCCAAAAGGAAAGAAATCTAAGGTTAAGATGAGCAGCAATGGGCAATAAACCCAACTCCAACCTCAACATAGGGAGGGGCATTGCTCTGGGGGCCGCAAGGATAGCCCGACAAAAGGAATTCTGAGGGACTTCAACTCTGTCCGCCTGGGCAAGGGCAGTTTTTTCCCCTCCATAGATGAGACTAGAAACCACTTTGGCTTGGAAGATGTCTAGCATTTGATTGACTGGGACTGCTGGAGCTGCGTAATAAAGTCTTAAAAGAGCTCCCACTTCCTGTTTCGCCTTGGTAATACGTCTATCCAAATTCTTGTCCCAGAGATTCCAATCTGTAAAAACCACTCCCAAATATGTATACTGCTTGGCTGATGTCAGCTCTTGTTCGCCCAGCTGCCACTTAAACTTAGAGTTTATATGTGACCTACCAAATGAAATGACGTTCAACTTGGTCATATTGATAGAGAGCATTCTGTTTACAATATTCCTGCAGAGCTGATAAGGCTTGCTGAAGTCCTCGCCTTGTTTGCGAAAGAATAACAATATCATCGGCATAGAGTAAACAGGATATAAGTCTCTCCCCTATCCACGGGGGAATTGGATTGCTCATAGCAATAGTAGGTACAAGGTCATCAATACCCTGGTGCAGGAAGAACTGCTGAGTAACTCTGCCTTTCCTATCCAATCTCACAACAGCCCTCGTATCTTGATGGAGATTAATAAGCAATTCCAACAAATCCTCGGGGATGCCCATCTTTTTTCATTTAGCCCATAATCGAGCTCTATGGACGGAGTCAAACGCCTTGGTAAAGTCTATGAAGGTGGCGAATAAATTCCCACTTCTGATAACTACATATTTATCTATCAAATGCTGCAACCCATAACAATTATGGAGCGTTGACTTGACCTTCCTAAAACCTGCCTGCTCTTCTTTGAAGGGGTGGTCCAGGGTGACCCAATTTTCTAGCACTGAGAGCAGTACTCTAGTATAGAGCTTACCAAGGATAGGTAAAAGGCTAATTGGCCTATAACAAACCGGGTCGTATGAGTTCCCCTGTTTAAAAATCAAAACTATCACTGCCACTGCCCACTCTGGTGATATCATTTTGCTAGTGTTCACAATAGTAAAAAAACGAGAAAGAATGGGGATCCACCAGGTCGCAAAGTGCTTAAAAAGTTCCGGAGGGATCCCATCAATCCCTGCTGCCTTAGTCAACGCCAGTTTATTTACCGCAACCCTAACCTCCTCTTCTGCCACAAAGGGTACAAAAACAAAGGTATCTCCTCCTCTTTCCACTTGACTTATTTCACTGTCTGGGTCTACTTGAGATAACAGGGACACAGCAAACATCGAGGAATAAAATGAAACCTATGCTTTCTCAGCAATATAAGTTCCCCTTCCACTCCCCTTAAAGGAGGTCCAGCTGCCAACCAATTTCCAAAACCTTCTAGAGTCTTGGACTCATGCCGCCACCTGAATTTCAGCCCAGAGTTGCAAGGCCTTAGCGTTCTTCTTTTCTCTTAATAATTTAGCATAATTCCTCCTCAATTGGATAAATACTATCCATTCCACATCTAACCTATATCTGCTCCACCTATTCTTTGCCCTAATTAAGTCTTTTTTTGCTTTCCTATATTCAACCCTTTAGATTCCTCATATTTTCGACTTTTGTCAATGGAAGGGGGTACCTTAACATATAGCCGGGGCCTGTCCAAGATTTCCCTCAGCCAGAACCAATACAATGAAAACTCTTGCACGCTCAGAATACCAGTTCTAAATGTATTTCCTTCAGCAGAAAACAGCGTCTGTGCAATGAGGAGACTTCCTGTCTTGGACCATCTTGTCCTAATTATTCCTTACCCCTCCTCCCTCTCAATTGCCGGGGGCTCTAATTGGGCAAGTTCCAACAGCAATGGGAAGTGCGACCCTTCTGGCCTCTTAATTATTTGGGAATCCTGAACCCATTCAAATGTCCCTGGTGCTAGGCAGACGTAATCTATCACATTCGCTCCATTAAAGGAGTCAAATGTGAAGTCACCCAACACGTCGGAAGGTGTGCGTCCATTTACTATGACAAGGCCCTGCTCCATCAATAAGTGAGCAAATTTCCTCCCATGGTTATTAACCTTCAAATCACAAGAGCGTCTGGGCGGCAAGCTCAAGGAATAACTCAAGGGGTTCAGTAAATCCTCTTCCAGAGGCGTTATTCTAGAATTAAAGTTGCCTACAAGAATAATATGGCTACGGGGGTGTTGTCTATAAAGTTTAGAAAGTAATTCACTCAACTGATTCCAGCCGAACTCCTCATAAAAAGGGGAACCTTCTGGTGAGATATAGACATTGACAAAAACTACCTGACCCAAAGAAGGAATCTTACAAATAACCGCAACACAGTTCTTCATTGTCGTCTTAATTCGGTCAGCTTCTGTAACCTTAGCTGCAGAAATCAAAGTAAGGACTCCCCCTGATCTCCTCCCCTTCTGGGTTTTAGATAACCCTGGATCACCCCAAACCAAATAATCTGTAAAAATAAAGGAGGCAGTCTCCTCCAAAGACATCCAGGTCTTCTGAAAGCATATAATATCATTCCCCCTAACAAAATCTCTCCATTCACAGTCACCCAATTTTGCTTTAAGTCCCTCTGTACTCCATGAAATACACTTCAGCACTGAGCGTGACAATAGTCATTGCTGGAGTTTGGGAACCAAACTCCCCTCCTGCTGGGTTAAGGCTACCTCACCCTCCATGGCATTATTAGACCTATAATGGAGGTTCTCATCTTGGGGAAACTCTCTATAAATGACCGTATTCTCCAGATTAGTGGTATCAAAGTAATTGAGAATAGGGTCAGCCCCTGAATCTCTTCTTCTCAACCTCTCCCTCTCCTCATTAGGGGATAGGGCTCCCATTTCCGGTGAATTCATAGAGTCTGGGGATCCTACCTGATCTAATACTTGCCACTTCTGGGATACTGGAATATGGGTCACTTGAGAGTGGAAGGGCATATCTACGTCAGGTAATAGTATTGAATTCTGAAAAAGCAGAGCTCTGGCTAATGTATTTTCAACTCTACCAATAAAAACACCCGGCCTTCTCAAACAAGTTCTAGCCCTCCATATTCTATTTAAGGTTTTTTTCCGAGTCAAATTCCAATTCCCATCTATGAAACCTACCTCTATTAAGTAGGGGGATAGTTTCAACCACCTCCTCCAGGCAAATCTCCACTTCCATTTTCTCCTTCAAAAACTCCACAAGGCCCACGAGATCTAATACTCCATTTTTAAGGAAACAGAACTTCCTTTTTAAATTAAAGTGGAAGAGCAAAGCCATCGCCCACCTCTTTCTCATCTCCTGGGGCCAAATTTTGCGTGGACAAAAGGTTGGTGTATATTTCTTTTGGCTTTTGCCCAGCACTTCAGCCCCAGCCCTTTTATCCTCCTTGGGGAACAGGGAGGCGGCTCCAACGGTCTCTTCCACAATAGAACTATCTCCCTGCCAACTCTGATCCCCCCGCTGCCTAACCACAGATAAAACCAGGGGTTCTATCTCCTCACCGGCATTATCCTTAACATTCAAACTCCTCATAGGGGGGTGATGTCTGAGTGGTTGCATCTCTCTGGGTTAAGCCTCTGACCTGCCGCGCACCCATTTTGCCTGTCCGTGTTTCAAATTCCAGCCAAAGTCCGCCTACAAGCACCTTCATTGCAAGGAGAAGCTCATGCGTATAATTTAGTTTGCCTTCTAATTCTTTAAAATGTGTATGTATATCCAGATCTAGTCTGACAACAAGATCATCGAACTTAGAGTTTAATAAGTTTTGCGCTCCCTTTGGCGCGATTCGGCCTCAGTCCCAGGTACTTTTGTTTTCAATCTTGGTGGACCTTGTTTCAGCTCAGAGGATATCCTCTGTAGAGGGGATGGACTTGCATTCCCTGGGGTGTCTTTTTTTATTTTCTTCCCCAGTGGGGGTGTTCCCACAATTCATTGTTCATTATTGTGATATAGGTTAGTTGCTGAGTAGGCAGGTTGCGGACCCCAGGAAGTATATGTTCTGTGAAACCGGTTATTCTCTGTGGTAAACTTCTATTGAGTCAGCTTTTTAGGGAGGTCCCCCTGGTTAAATTACCCCCCATGGTAAGGGCCGACTATTATGGAACTGAGCTCCTGAGCAACTGGGCACAAGCCATCTTTGGCCGAGGAAGTAGTGCAGGCGGATGGTAGCCCCCACGGAATACATCCCTTCTCTCTTAGTCAATCTAAACTCACACATTTTTTTCAGCCTAATGACAAGAGGGGAGTGTTAGAAGAAGCTCCTTCAAGGATGACCCTTCCTAGTGCCCAAGAAGGAGATATAAGGTCTAACCAACAAGATTATGTCAAGCTGGAGATTATGACCCCTGTGGATAATTTGGAGAGATACTTCTGGCAGGTGGCAGAATCTCATTGTATATACAGCTTGTCAGATTCCTACCTGAGAGGAGCAGCACATGCAGCGTATTAGACCTAAGATGTGCCAGCAGGGTCTACACTTGCAGACAGGCCCCCAGGAGGGGCAGGGCTTGTGTCTGTGTGGGTGTGCCAGAGAGAGAGAGAGGCCCCAGAACCCTGATGGTGAGTCCTGGGGCTGCAGTGGGTGCTTCTTGGTACGGTGGAATGACAGCACCGTGTGTGAGGAATGATGGCCCCAGAACCCTGACAGTGGGTCCTGGGGCTAGAGTGGCAGCTTCTAGATGATGCGGATGGACAGCCCTCCCTGCCTGTAACATAGGCCCCAGAAACCTGATGGTGGGTCCTGGGGCTGGAGTGGCTGTTTCTTGATGCAGTTCAACGATGGCTCCCCGTGAGCAGAATGACGGGCCCCAGAACCCTGACGGTAGGTCCTGGGACTAGAGCGGCAGCTTCTGGATCCAGCAATATGACAGCCCTCCCTACCTGTAACATAGGCCCCAGAACCCTGATGGTGGGTCCTGGGGCTGAAGTGGCTGCTTCTTGGTACGGTGGAATGACAGTGCCCCATGCGAGGAATGATGGACCCAGAACCCTGATGGTGCGTCCCGGGACTAGAGTGGCAGTTTCTTGATCCAGCAGTATGACAGGCCTCCATGCCTGTAACGTAGGCCCCAGAACTCTGATGGTGGGTCCTGGGGCTGGAGTGGCTGTTTATTGATGCGGTTTAACAATGGCTCCCTGTGAGCGGAATGATGGGCCCCAGAACCCTGACAGTAGGTCCCGAGACTAGAGTGGCAGCTTCTGGATCCAGCGATATGACAGCCCTCCCTACCTGTAACATAGGCCCCAGAACCCTGACGGTGGGTCCTGGGGCTGGAGTGGCTGCTTCTTGGTACGGTGGAATGACAGCGCCCCATGCGAGGAATGACGGACCCGGAACCCTGACGGTGTGTCCTGGGACAGGAGTGGCAGCTTCTGGATACAGTAGATGGACAGCCCTCCCTGCCTGTAACGTAGGCCCCAGAACCGTGATGGTGAATCCTGGGGCTGGAGTGGCCGTTTCTTGATGCGGTTCAATGATGGCTCCTCGTGAGCGGAATGACGGGCCCCAAAACCCTGATGGCTAGAGTGGGTAAGAGTGGCAGCTTCTTGATCCAGCGATATGACAGTCCTCCCTGCCTGTAACATAGGCCCCAGAACCCTGACGGTGGGTCCTGGAGCTGGAGTGGTTGTTTATTGATGCGGTTGAACGATGGCTCCCCGTGAGCGGAATGACAAGCCCCAGAACCCTGATGGCTAGAGTGGGCTAGAGTGGCAGCTTCTTGAACCAGAAGTACGACAGCCCTCCCTGCCTGTAACGTAGGCCCCAGAACCCTGATGGTGGGTCCTGGGGCTGAAGTGGCAGCTTCTGGATTGCCCAGGTACAGAACCTGTGGCACGGACAGCAGAGGCAGCACTGGCAGTAGTAGTAGTAGCAGTATGATCGGGCACAGAACCCGTAGAACAGCAGAGACAGCAGCAGCAGGATTTGCCTGTACGCATCACTCATGGAGCCAGGATGGTAGGATTTGCCAGGGAAGAGCTCCCATACAGCAGCAGATGGCAGAAGCAGGATTGCGTGGGCACATTTGGATTGGCCAGGGCAGAGCACCCATGGACCAGCAGACAGCAGCGGCAGGATTACCAGACCAGTGGTGCACATCACCCAGGGTTGCCAGGGCAGGCAGACAGGCACCGTGCCATGAGAGGAAGCTCATGCACCATGTCATGAGAGGCAGGCATACTGAGGCAGGGCTCAAGCTTTGCAACCTGGGCAGGCAGGCAGCGTGACATGAGCAGAAGGCAGGCAGACTGAGACAGGCTTTGATCGAGACCGCCTGGGCGGGCAGGCAGGCAGCGTGGCATGCAGACTGAGGCAGGGTTCAAGCTTTGCAACCTGGGCAGGCAGGCAGCATGGCATGAGCAGAAGGCAGGCAGACTGAGGCAGGGTTCAAGCTTTGCAGGCAGCGTGGCATGAGAGGCAGTAGGGAAGGCAGGCTGGGACCTTGGCAGAGCACTCAGATAGGCTGGCAAAGACTGTGCAGCGCGAGAGACAGAGCCAGTCAGCTAGGCAGGCCAAGATCGTCTAGACAGAGGCTGGCTGGCAGGCTTACAGTTTCCCAATGTCTTCCTGCGTCATGAGGTCAGTCAGATAAGCCAGCCGAGGCCGTCTAGTATGAGGGGGGGGCAGGGAGGGCACCAGTCATTGGGAGGGAGGGACAGCACCTCAGCAATATCCCAGATTGAGGAGGAGCCCCGTCCCAAGACTGCCCCTGGCATGGGATGGTGTGTGCCACTGCATTATCATTCCATGTCCAGGAGGAGCTCGGGGAATCCCAGCAGCGGAAGGTTCACCTTCAGGAACAGCAACTGCTCCACCAACTTGGTGCCCAGTCTCAGGCGGTATGGAGAGCAAATGTCCCCTACCATCGATAACACCCACTCGCTGGGGACACTGGTTGGTGGGCAGGACCTTGGCCACTTTGGACAGGGCCAGCCACATGTTGGTCTTGCTGGCCCAGTAGGCCAAGGGATCGCTGATGAGTTCAATGCACGGCTCCTCCTCCAGGTAGGTCTCCACTGCTGCTGAGGCACCATTGTACTCCCTCTGGTACCTGTGCCTGAGCACCACCTCCACCACTGCCTTCAGTCACACTGCCTCCCCTATTGTGCATGGCCCCATGCTCCCCAGAGTGGCCTGCATATAGGAGGAGCTGCTTCTGCTCCTACTGCTGCTGCTGCTACTGCTGCTGCTGCTGCTGCTGGGAACAGGGGTGCCGCTGCTACTAATCCTGCTGCTGGTGCTGATACCGCTAGGGCTGGGGGCAGGGGTAGACCCCACTGGCTGAAAGGGGTGGCTGCTCCCACTCCCACCATCCCCAGGGGCATCCTGCTGCTTAGCCCACTCTGCCTGCCAGACCCTCTCCACCAGCTCACCCTTCCAGTACCCATAGAGCTGTGTCTGGCGTGCCACGCTGCCCTTGACCCTGGGGTCCAGCATTGTTGCCAAGACATATTCCACCCACCGCAGGAGCTCATCAAACCACACCTTCAGCCCTGCCTTCAGCTGCCACACCAGGTCAACCACCTCATCGGCCAGCTTCCTACCCTCAGGGCCACAATCCCTCCCCTGGAGAATCTCCTCCAGCCTCCTGAGGAGACTCTGCACCAGAGAGGTCACCTGGCTGATGGTGGCCATGGAGCTGCTCACGGTCTTCATCACAGCCAGGAATGGTCTGAGTACGAAAACCATGTGAGCCAGTATCTCCCATTCCGCCCCATCGTACCCTGGAGGTGCCCCGCTGTCCATCACTAGTTGAACCTGATGCAAGGCGGCTTTCCGCTCGAGAAGCCACCTGAGCATCAGGAAGGTAGAATTCCACCTGGTGAACACATCCAGGACCAACTGGTGCACTGAGGAGCCTTGCTCGGCCTGCTATGCTTGGAGGAAGTCGCTGCCCTTAACGTTCCGGTTAAAGAACCCGGCCAGCTTTCTCCCCCACTCAGTTAGGAAGCTACGGGTGCCTGCCCCAATCCCTTTATCCTCTAAGCCCAGAGCATCCCTGACCACAAGATGGAGGATGTGTGCGGTGCAAGGGATGGTTGTGAAGTCCCTCTCACGGACGGCCTTCAGTATATTGCCCGCGTTGTCTGTCACCACACACCCCTTGGTGAAGGGCACGCCTGGAGTGACCCACTCCCTCACCATAGCGGTCAGGGCTGCCTCAATGTTCCTAGCAGTGTGGGGGCCATCCATTACTTGTGCCTGAAGGAGGGCCCACCTATACCCTGCTTCGGGATCCCTCCTGCCACTGTCAAATGCTGCCTCTGGGTCCTGCCACCAGTGCACCATCACCGCCAGGTATGCATGCTGTGCATTTCTACTTGACCGCAGGTTGGTGGTGAAGTGTATGGTGGCACCCGCAGCCCCTGCCAGCTGCTCCCTCACCCGCTCCTTCAAAGTCCTGTACAGAGCTGACACCACCTGACGACTCAGGGTGGTCCGCGATGGCAGCTGAAATTGGGGGGCAGGAACCCAATTAGATGCCTAAAGCCTATGTCCTGTACCATGGAGAAGGGCTGCCCATCGAGCACGATCATTCTGCCCAACAGGCGCGTGGCTTACTGCTCCTGCTGCTAGAGGTAGCTGTTGGTGCAGGACGCTTGCCCGCTGAAGGAGATGGACAACTGGCTGCTGCAGTCGGGAACCCGCTGACATCCACTGCCCCTGCCTGCCTGCATAGCAGCAGAGCACTATGGCATGCCTTCAGGTGCCTCGCCATGGCAGTTGTTCCAAGGTTGGTGAGCACCTGTCCACGCTTCACCACCTTATGGCACACAGTACACTGCACTTCCCTCGGATCATCCGCCCTCACCAACTTGAAATGTGCCCAGAAAGAGGATTTTTTGCCTCCTCCTGCCTTCTGACCTGCACCGGGTGACGCGCTGCTGGGAGGGGAAGAACTTGGTGGCGACACAGCTCTGGGAGGAACTGCCATCGCCTCAGCTCCAGACATCTCCTCCACAGGACTAGTGTCTGCCTCACTGTTCCCAATCACAGTGATGTCCCACGAAGGGAAGTACTGGGACCCTGAGGCTTGAATTGCCCACCATGCTGCTGCCACTCTCCCTGCTGCCTTTGCCCGGGGATCAGGTCCTGCCTCTAGCAGCCAGGGTGGGATCCACCAGCCCTGGACTGCTGGGGATCACCTCAACAATGGGGGACATTGGTGGCCCTAGAGGAGCAATCGAAGCACCTGCTCCAGCAGCAGAGACAGCCACAGCCTCATGTCCTTGCAGGCCTTCCAGTGCCCTGCATGGCAGTGGAGGACACTGGCAGGAGGCACCACTGAACCACTCCCAGGCTAGTACCACTGCTGGGACCCTCAGAAGCCTGTCGCCAAAAATCAGGCCTGTGCAGTTTGGGGCGTGGTGATGGGCTCTGGCTGCTGCTTGCTGCCACTCCACTGGCATGGCCCCTCTGCCACCACCTCTGCCACATGCCCCATTGCCCACCTTACGAGCAGCAGACCAGCCTCTCCTGTTTCCTTTCTCCATTTCTCCCACCCAAAGAATGCACAGGAAGATTATTATTATTATTATTATTATTATTAAGATTTGTATAGCACCAGCCGTGTACCTGGTGCTTTACAGAACAAAGATAAAGACGTGGTCCCTGCCTATGACTTACAATCTAAAAAGACAAGGAGGGGGCAACAAGGAGAGGGGGACAAAGGGAAGACAAGGGAGAAGCAAACAAATATGCAAGCGACTGCGAAGTCTCAGGTGCACGTGCTTGGCTTGGTTACAGTTAGGCAGGAGTCTGCAGAAGAGAGCAGACCATAAGTATTAGAAGAAAAACAACTAGCAGGCATTGGGAAAGGCGGCACGGAAGAAGTGGGTCTTGAGGAGGGATTTGAAGGAGCGGAGGGAGGAGGCGAGGCTGATGTGGGTAGGTAGGGAGTTCCAGGCATGAGGGATAGCGAGGGAGAAAGGACGAAGGCAGTTATGGGAGCATAGGAGACAGGGGAGATTGAGAGAGGGGACAGAGGAGGAGCGGAGGGCGCATGCAGGAATGCATAAGGAGATTAGGGCTGAGAGATAGGGGGGAGTTTGGCTGTGAAGTGTTTTATAGGTGAATACCAGGAGTTTAAACTGGATGCATTCGGGAAGGAGGAGCCAGTGGAGAGAGGAGAGGAGAGGCTGCACGTGGTCAAAGTGGCGGACTGAGTGGATGATCTTGGCAGCGGAGTTTTGGATGGTGATAAAGGGGGACAGGTGAGAACAAGGCAGGCCAGCAAGGAGAAGGTTGCAGTAGTCGAGGAGAGAAATGACCATGGCATGAACAAGGGTTTTGGCAGAGGAGATAGAGAGAAAGGAGAGATCCAAGCGATGTTATGGAGGGCAAAGCGGCAGGACTTGGCAAGAGAGTCAATGTAAGGTTTAAAGGAAAGATGAGTGTCAAAGATGAAGCCCAAGCTACAGGCTTGGGGAACAGGATGAATGGTGGCTCCATTGATGCGGATGGACAGGGAAGCAGGAGAGGAAGAGGAGGGAGGAAAAATAAGGAGTTCAATCTTCACCATGTTGAGCTTGAGCTGGCGTTGGGACATCCAGGCAGAGATGTCAGCAAGACATTTGACGAGGCGTGAGTGAACAGAAGGGGAAAGAGAGGGGGTAGAGAGGTAGATCTGGGTGTCATCAGCGTATAGATGATATTGGAAGCCGTGGGAGGCAATGAGTTTGCCAAGGGAAAGTGTGTAGATAGAGAAGAGGAGAGGGCCAAGGAACCCCAACTGAAACCGGCCTGGGGGAACCCCAACTGAAAGGGGGAGGAAGGAGGAGCTGGAATTGGGAAGAGACACATTAAAGGAGTGGTCAGAGAGGTAGGAGGAGAACCAGTCAAGGACAGAGCCACAGAAGCCCAAGGAGCGAAGCGAGTCCAGTAGGAGTGAGTGGTCGACAGTGTCGAAGGCAGCTGAGAAGTCAAGGAGGACAAGAATGGAGTAGAGGCTGTCTCTTATACACATCTAGATGTGTATAAGAGACAGGTCAAGGACAGAGCCACAAAAGCCCAAGGAGCAAAGCGAGTCCAGTAGGAGTGAGTGGTCGACCGTGTTGAAGGCAGCAGAGAGGTCAAGGAGGACAAGACTGGAGTAGAGGGGCTTAGATTTAGCGACAAGTTAGATCATTGGTGATCTTGGCAAGGGCAGTTTCCATGGAGTGAAGGGGGCAGAAGCCAGATTGGAGAGTAGGGGTGGGACACGGGGGAGAATACCGGATGTACTGGTATTGGATCTCCCTGGTACTGGATTTACCTGCACCGGCATACCAGATTTTTTACATTGTAGCTATTGACTTCAATGGCCGCAATGTAAAAAATCCGGTAAAGCGGCCAATGTTAAAAGTCCAGTATGCCGGTGCAAGTAAATATTAGATTAAGCCGATACACCCAAATACTGACAATATCGGATCTCGGGAGAACCAGAATTTCCACCCCTATTGGAGAGGGTCCAAGAGAACTTGCAGAGAGAAGGTCCAGGCAGCGGGAGTAAACAACACGTTCCAGAAGCTTAGAGGCAAAGGGAAGAAGGGAGACCGGCCGATAACTAGAGGGGTCGGATGGGTCCAGGGTGGGTTTTTTGAGGATGGGAGAAACGGTGGCATGCTTGAAGGCGGAGGGGAAGGAGCCAGTGGAGAGGGAGAGATTAATAACATGTAGGGGGGGGACAACAGTAAGAGCAATAGAGGTCAGGAGGCGGGAGGGGATTTGGTCAAGAGGGCAGGTGGAGGGGTTTGAGGAAGAGAACAGAGTGGAGACTTACTCAAGGGAGGCCGGGGGGAAGGAGGTGAGGAGAGAGGGGGAAGGGCTGGTGAGGGAGTGGGAAGAGGAGATGGGTGGGAGGCAATGTCCTGGCAGATCTTATCAATCTTTGAGGTGAAGAATGACACGAGATCTTGAGAAGAAAGGGAAGAGGGTGGAGGGGGGCAGGGGGTCTTGAATAGGGAGTCGAAGGTAGAGAACAGGTGGTGAGGGTCACGAGAGTAGGATTCGATCCTGGAGGCATAGTAGTGTTGCCTAGCAATGGAGATAGCAGAAGAGAGGGAGAATGAATAGTGGAGGAAGTCAGGGTGGGAGCGGGATTTGCGCCAGAGGCATTCAGCAGTTCGGGTGCAGGAGCAGAGGTAGCGGATGTTAGGGGTAAGCCAAGGATGGGGGTTTTGGGGTCGGACGCGGCGGGAGGAGATGGGGGCAAGAGAGTCAAGGGTTGAAGCAAGGGAGGTGTTAAGAGAAGAGATGGCAGAGTTTGGGGAAGAGGAAGAGAAGACTGGGGGGAAGAGGGGGAGGTGAAGTCAAGAGGGGTAACGGCCTGCAAGTTGCAGAAAGGGCATGGAGTGGGGGAAGATGAGGGGGGTTGGTGGGAGAGGTTGAAGGAGGCGAGGAGGTGGTCAGATTTATGACAAGGATTAAAGGAGAGATCAGCAACAGAGCAGTTTCTGGAGAAGATGAGATCGAGGGAGTGGCCATCAGTGTGGGTGGGGGAATAGGTCCAGAGGTGGAGATCAAAGGAGGAGGTTAGGGAGAGAAAGCAGGAGATAGGGGACTTGGAAGGTGTGTCAACGTGGATGTTAAAGTCGCCAAGAATAAGAGTGGGGGGGTATCATCAGAGAGGAGGAAGGTTAGCCATATTTTCAAATTGGTAATCTTATACTATATATATCTACACTAACTCTAACTGCTATTAACTATTCTAAAACCTATGGACCTAAATGGAATATTATCTAATATCTACAAAGGCCTAGTCCTACAAACACACTATAAAATATTAAAATTGAATCACTACGCACTAATCTCTATCTATCTCTATAACTAACCTAACTCCTACAACTATATATCTATAGTAACAACCTAATATCTATCTATCTATCTATCTATCTATCTATCTACCTATCTACACACAGGGATGTGGGGGGGGGGAACACAGACAGCTCACGCCAAACAACACAGGGAGGGGTACAAAACTGATATGAAACCTAAATCAATCTAATCCTACTCTAAATAAATCCAAAAACAAGGGAAGGGAATCAGAGATGGAATATATAAAGCGAGGAGGGGAGGATTCAATGGAGGGTAGGGAGAAAGAACACAGGGCTGGGTAAAAAATAAAAATAACACCTAAATCTATCAAATCTAATCTAAATAAATGATACTAGGGAGGTAGGTGTGGGATGGGTGAAATAAGAGGAGGATGGCAATGGATTAAGATTCAGGAATAGGAAGGATTAAAGGAACACAAACTGCTAGGAGAGGGGAGACTTCTGAAAACGTCTGCTGAAAGGATCATTGGCTAGCTCAGAAGTTGTCAGAAGGGGTGAGGGCAATGACTTTTGTTACTTTATGCGCCCGCTTACCACAAGCTCCATTGGCTCTGTGCAGCATAGCCCCATGTCCCCCATGTCCAATCACAGACTGCGAAGCCAATGGTCTGATGAGAAAAGGGATGGTGATTGGGCAGGCTGGCTGCTACTCCAAGCCTCTCCACCCCTGGTGCCTGGAAGTCTGCTCCTCAGCTAACCTCCTCCCCCCGTACCTGGCACCACGTTTTTCATGACCGAACTCGATCTAAATGCGGCCGACTGTTCAGTCGTTTCCGAGTTTGGATCAAGTTCGGGTTCGGTCAGTTCAGGTTCGATTAGGCCGTTCAGTTCAGTTGTCCAAACGGACCGAGTTCAGTCCAAATTTTGAACTTCCGAACCGTGTTCGCACATCCCTAGGAATAATACCCTCTGAGCGAGACTGGGTTGGGTCCTATAGGAGGGTACCCCCTTCCTCAGCGGGGGATTCAGTCGAGGCTCGGGCTGAATACGTGTGGCAGAGGGATAGAGCTAATTCCTCTAGAGGCACCTCAGCACCTCTGTGTGGCCCTGGGAAGACTCCCCACAGAATTTATTACAGATAGCACTTTCCATTTCCCTTACAGTTTTGACAACCGATATGTTAGAAAAATTGCTAAACTGGAATTTGGCCCCTCTTTATCTCCACAACCTCTTCACCAGATTTCCCCAAAATTTTGCACGCTAGCCCCTAACCTTGCTGTTGTCAATACATCATTTATGAAGGGCAGGGTCGTGGGGTGCCTGAAGGAGGCTGTAGTGCGACCCTTGCTCTAAAGCCCATCTCTTGACATTGACGCCCTTGCCAGCTACCCACCAGTCTCTAACAGCTTGGGTCCTGCTTATCTGCAAGACCGCCTCAGGCCCCTGGTCATTTCACGGCCCTTGCGGTCGTCCGGAGGTGCCCGACTTAAGGTCCCCCAGGTAGTCCGGGTGGCGACGGCAGAGAGGGCGTTCTCAGTGGCCGCGCCTAGACCGTGAAACTCCCTCCCGATGGAAGCCCGCCTATTCCCAGACCTCCGCTCTTTCCAAAGATACTGTAAGACCTGGTTGTTCTGCCAGGCCGTCAGGGAGGTGGTGGCTGGGGGGGGATTTGGGGGAGGGGCTGTCTTTGGGTATTTCTGCCTTTTAGGATTTTTAGTATTTTAAATACTTTTAGTATTTTAAATGAATTTTATATTATATTATTTATATGATGTGTTATGTTCTTTGCCGCCCCAAGCTGCCAATGTGCAGGAGGGTGCGGGATATACATGTGTGTTATAAATATAAATAAATAAATAAATAAAATTATAGATAACCTTCCCTTTTTAGAGAATTTTATTGATCAGACAGTGGCCCAGCAGCTCCAGGGGCATCTGGACCGCATCGGCTTCCTTGATCTGTCACAGTCTGGCTTTCGTCCAGGGTATGGCACCGAGACTGCACTTGTGGCCTTGGTTGACAATCTCCACCGAGAGTTAGATCAGGGTCAATCCACGCTTCTGATTTTGTTAGATCCTTCAGCAACGTTTGAAACGGTTGACCATGAGATACTGGTGGCTCACCTGTGGGGCCGTGCCAAGGTGGGCGGGACTGTTCTTGAATGGTTCCACTTGTTCCTGGCCAGAAGATCTCAGCATGGGGTACTGGGGGATTGTACATCTTCCCCCTTGGCCCTTGTTTGTGGAGTCCCGCAGGGATCTATATTATCCCCTCTCCTGTTCAACATGTACATACAACTGCTGGGTGAGATCGTGAGAGGATTTGAAGTTCAGTGTCATCAATATGCTGATGACACCACGCTGTATCTCTCATTTTCATCTGGCCCAGCAGGCTCCCAGTGCTTGGCTGCGGTGGGGGATTGGATGAGGATGAGTCGTCTGAAGCTGAATCCCAATAAGGCGAAGGCGATGCTGGTGGGGAAGGACCAAGAAGTGGAGGCCTCCATCGTAGATAGGGTGCATCCCTCCTTGGTTCCTCAGGTTCAGAGCCTTGGAGTTCTCCTGGACTCACAGCTCCTCTTGGACAACCAGGTGGTAGCTGTGGTAAGGAGTGTGCTTGGTAAGTTACATCTGGTCTGACGCCTTCAGCCGTATATCTTGGGCTCCGATCTTGCCACCATCATCCATGCATTCATCACCTCAAGGCTGGATTATTGCAACGCACTGTATGTGGGGCTACCCCTGGTGACAACTCGGAGGCTGAAGCTGGTGCAGAATGCGGCAGCTCGTCTCCTTATGGGGACGGGTTGCTGGGAGCACATAACACTGGTGCTCCAATCTCTCCACTGTCTGCCTATAGTATTCTGGGTCTGATTCAAGGTGTTGGTTATTACCTTTAAAGCCCTAAACAGCCTGGGCCCCACTTACCTGCGGGATCACGTCACCCCTCATGTCCTGGATCGGCCTCTGCAGTCGGCTAGGGATGCTCACTTGGAGATCCCCCAGTTTCCCGGGTGGCCATGTTCAAGCAGGCATTCTCAGTGGCTGCGCTGCAGCTATGGAACTCCGTCCCATTGGAGATTTGCCTCTTGCCAGGTCTCCTCTCCTTTCACAAAAGATGCAAGACATGGTGTTTTCGCTGGGATTTTGGTGAGCGGGACAGGTAGTGGGTTGGACTTTTTAAGTGGGGATTTTAAATGTGTTTTTTATTATGTTTTTTGTGTTATATTTGATGTAAACCGCCCCGGGCTGCCATCGCGGCAGGGGTGGTGGAATAAAAATAATATAAATAAATAAACCTGTAAGGAGAAGCAGCAATTTTTAAGTCGTTACCATCCACCATGTAAATTTCAGAGCATGTTGACATTTCTCCAGTTATTTAAAACAGGGTTGCAACTTAAGTTATCGGTGGTGTAGCAGTATATGTGGTGTAGAGATTAAGAGTGCAGTAATGGGACCAGGTTATAAGAGGTGGTCCTAGTTCAAGACTTGCCTTAGCCATGAACTACTGAGTTACCTTGGGCTCATCACAGATCTTTCAGCCTAACAGGGTTGTTATGAGGATTATTAGTTTAATGTTAATGAGCAACCCTAATCTACAAATTTACAAATTAAAATAAATAAATATCTGCAAGATGAATCATTGCATTGTACATTTATTATTGTTATTGTTATTGTTTTGTTATTATAAGCTTTTATATAGCGCCAGCGATGTACCTGGCACTTTACAGAGAATAAGACAGACATGGTCCCTGCCCGAGAGCTTACAATCTTAACTCAAACTGCACATTCTGAGGCTTTCAGTGAGAAAGCCATGCATAGTTAAATGATGTCAAAATTTCTAATTAACTTGAATTCTAGGTAATGCTGAATGGCCAGCTTACTACTTCTACTTGAAGCCATAGCCCATATACAACTCAATCAGAAATTAGTTACTCAAGGCCACTATATTTGTTGTTTTTACTCATCAGTCAACATCTTCCTCTCCAGGAACCAATTAAAGTTTTCCATAAAAAATTACCTCAAGATCATCCAATGAGCGAGTAATGCTAAACCGCTTAGTTCTTCCAAAGGATCTGCGAGCAGAAGAACGCTGGGAAACCTGGGATAATCCAGATGCATGTCCAAACTTTCCACCCTAAGCACAATAGGAAAAAAAATCCATAATTATTTTTAATTGTTATATTAAGCTTCATTACAAACTTAGAACCAACACAAATCAGAGGCAGCATTTGATCTTTAAAGGACAAGTTATTTTCATACATTTTACAAGTGTTTTGATGGACATATGAACACCAAGTTGCTAAATTATGTTATATGAATTTTCTAGGCAAAGACCCCAATCATGCAACAACTGTGCAAAGGACTTTATATGCATGTGTAATGAAACCAAAGTGACAATCTGCATGTATGAACACTCCTGATAGGAAAACACAAGCAAGACTGGGGTCTACTTTTGAAATTGCTACCTTTTGTTGTAACCACAATAAAACAGTCATTGATACTGAAGTTTAAAACTAATAACTGGTAACTTAAGCTGATCAACGAAGACAGGGAATAAAAAAAGGACAAGAGGAAGGAATCATGCTCAGAATAGCACATGAACAAAAAATAGAACAGAATTAACACCCAATCCAATTTTTGTTTATTAAATACATTTTTATTTATAAACATCATAACATCAACAATAACATAACAATTACAACATACATATTTACCTTGTAGCATGTCATCAGGTGGTTGAATTAGCAATTTGTTCTTACTTATATCATACATCATAGTGTAACCTATAGTTCAGTGGGTGAATTTGGGCGTCTTCTCGGCACATTACTTTGAGGCAGGGAAGCCAGGTTGAGCTGAATTCTTCTGTTTTTTCCCCGAGCCCTGCCAATGTTTTTTCCATAGTGAAAATATACCACAGTCTCGTCTTCCATTCAGTTAATGTAGGCAGCTTTGTGTCTTTCCATCTTTTCGCAATTGTTTGTAACGCTGCCACAAACATATCACATGGTTTTTTTTAAAGGCTTGAATTAAGGGTATATCTGGATATATTCCACATAGTGCAATCTTGGGTACCTGAGGTAGCTTCAGATTTTTGGCCTTGTCTATTTCTTCCCATATTTGCCCCCAAAAGCATCTGAGTACCCCATAAGACCACCACCAATGCAGGTGGTCACTCTCTTTATCACAGCCCCTCCAACATTTGTTGCTATATCCTTTTACCGCTCGACTAATTCTCTGTGGTGTGAGGTAATACCGCATTAGGAGTTTGGTTTGCATGTCCCTTATTTCCCAGGATGTGGAGCTTTTGAATATTCTCCTTAACATTTGAGATTTATCTTTTTTGGTAAATCTTATGCCTAATTCTCTTTCCCAACCCGCAAGGTACTTTTGTGTGTTTGGGCCTGCTTTAAGTTCTTTGTATATTCGAGACAGAATTCCTTTACAGTTTGCTGATTGGTAAAGGAACTTTTCTACATTAAGTGGAGGTCAATTAAGTTCCTCTCTCTTAGGCAATCCAAACACCCAACTCCTCAGCTGGATGTACTGCCAAACCTGAATATCAGTTTTTAGAAGGTCACGTATATCCTCCTTTGTCATGAAGATATCTCCCCTGAATAATTGTGACGCTTTAGTTAGGCCTTTTTTGCTGAGTTGCTGTACTAATTGTGTTGCATTTTTTTTTATCAGTAGTTCTGGGAATTATGGGTGTGAAGGGGGACACCCCTTTAATAATTTTATATTTTTTCATATTTTGTTCCCAGGACTTTAACGCATGGGATGCAAATGGGTGTTCTTTCCATGTTGTTTTATTTGGATGTGCTGTGTCTACTAGGCATTCTTTAAAGTCCTTTACCTGAAGTAGGTATTTTTCTTGCTCTACCCATTGTGCATCCTTGTGGTTATGATACCATATTCAAGTGGTTATTAGACCTAGGCTCATGGTAAGTTTTTTAATCCAGTACCGCTAGTCCCCCTCTCTCATAACTGGCTTTTAGTGTGTCCAGATTGATTCGTGGTACCTTATTTTTCCAAATAAACTTTCTTAATTTCAAGTCTATTTGTGAGAAAAAGGAGGGGGGGGGAGAGTGATAGGCAGTACCGACATGGTGTACAACAGTTTGGGGAGAATTTGCATTTTGAAGATATTTGTCCTGCCTATCCAGGTACATGCCAAGGATGTCCATTTGTCCAGATCTGTACCAACTTGGTCTA
This sequence comes from Sphenodon punctatus, assembly GCA_003113815.1. Taxonomy (NCBI): domain Eukaryota; kingdom Metazoa; phylum Chordata; class Lepidosauria; order Sphenodontia; family Sphenodontidae; genus Sphenodon; species Sphenodon punctatus. The sequence continues at coordinate 1,698,947 of QEPC01012692.1, forward strand.
CTAGTGGTGCAAAATTGAATGTGTATAGTTGTTTGGGATCATGTGTTCGGTATATTCCTAGGTATTTTATTTTTTTCCTTTCTATTCTAAATTTGGTTATTTTCACGAATTGTTTTTCAGTTTCCAAAGTGATATAAAAGCACATGGCAGAGGATTTTTCTACATAGATTTTATAACCACTTATGTCGCCGAAGTCCTGTATTAAAGCCAGGGTGGGGGGGAATGACTTTTCTGGGTTGGCTATAAAAACTAATAGGTTCCGCAAACAAGGCGGTCTTCTTTTCTACCTTGCCTAATGTTATGCCTTTTATATTTGTTGATTGTCTGATTGCTGCTGCCAAGGCTTCTATAACGAGATCAAATAAGACAGGTGACAGTGGGCATCCCTGCCTTATGCCTCTTTTGAGGGCCGATGTGCGTGATATTTCACCAATATGATGGGTAAACAAAAACCTTAGGTACTGTTAGTTTTGTACCATCTACTTTCTCTCCCTCTCCTAAATTCCTCTAAATGCCACCCGAATTTCAGCACTGTAGTGAAAAGATTGCAAAAATACTCTTGTTACACTGGTGGTGCCAGATTAGTGGGCATTTATACATCTTATTTTGGCCTGTATATGTTGTAGAATCCATTTTGATTGACGTGTGTAAAAGCATATAAATTGAGAACTGGCAACTCAGTTCATGCAATGAGTGTATTTTATGTAAGCCTCTTTGGCAACTTTCTTGTATTACATAAATTGTTGTTTAGAAGGCCAAAGCCAAACTAGAATTGGAATGTGTGAGAGGCTCCCTTATCAATGTTATTAATGGTGTACTAGGAATGACCCAGACCAGCTGCAGCTTGTAAATCTAACACATGCGCAGTGGGTTGCATAGTGGATTACATAGTTGGTCACACATGCACATGATTAGTAGAGTGATTGTGTGACACCAGAATACTATAAAGTACAGTGATTAAGGCAGATGCGGAGGCTGACGAACTTCACTGCTGACCGTTTGTCAAACGTGCTACAGTGGGCACAGCAGAACCAGGGGCCCACCTGAGGATCCTCCCGCAGCTGTGACTGGAGTTTCCAGCTTGTACAAAGGGATGTGAGCGAGCTTGCTTTTACTGTTTGTATTTACTTTTACTTTTATGCTGTATATAATAAATCAGCTTTCTTGACCCCATTTGCTTGAGTCTTCACTGAATTGATCCAAAGAACACACAATTTCACTACAAGCACTAAACTCAATAAGTATAATAATAAAAGTGGGGGGAATACTAAACCTCGGTCCCCCTTGTCAACATCAAACCACAAACCATAACTAAACATACAAATTATCAAACAACTATACAATTTTAAAAGCAATTTTCTGACTACTCCAGTCTGGGGCGGTACTTTAAACATGGAACGTTGGTGATAACAGCACTCCCTTCCCCGTGTTCAACCTTCATTTAAACTGTTGTTGTTTTTGTTTTCCCCTTATTAACCAGCCCTTTTACAAGTATTTTGACCCTTATTAATATAGAGATTGATTATACTTCCCCCTCTTTTCTCCTTCCTTCTCCCCTCCCCCGCCCTGTTCTTTCTACAAGTCTGTGGAGCTTGCCAGGGTTGCAGTGAAGCTTCATTTGGGGGTTGTTTTCAAGAAGGTTTCTAGTTCCTCCGGTGTTGCGAAGAGAGCCTTCATCCATTATGGATGATTGCCATTCTCACTGGGTGTCTCACTTGGGGTTGGAAGCCCTGCGCTTTCAAGTTGTCATAGTATTTGCTCCAAGCTCGTCGTTTTCCCATTGTCTCAAGGACCAGATCTGGATGTATGCGCAGTGTATGTCCTTGTCAAGTCAGGTTGTTGCCTTCTTTTCTCGCTGCACTTAGAGCCTCTTTGGTACAAAAATTCAGGAATTTAAGTATTATTGTTATCAGCTTGTTTCGGTCCTTGGGTTTTGGTTTTAAGGTTCTGTGTCCCCTTTCAATAATCGCTCCCTGTAGTTCCTGCAGCTCCGGGAATAAAGTTTGTAGAAGTTCCCCTATAAACTTTCTTGTGTCTAGTAGTTCAGCTCCCTCTGGCACTCCTGTGATCCTCAGGTTAGATCTTCTTAGTCTGTTTTCTAGGTCCTCACAGTGTGCCTGGAGGGAGTCCATCTTGTTTTCAACTTCCAGTACTCTGGCTTCTGTGTTTAAAGTGGGGTCCTCCATGCTGCAGATCTCTGCTCCATTTCAGTGAGTGGGCTGCTAATTCCTCCAATTTTTTTGTATGGGAGACAAGTGTAGTTTTTAATCCTTTCATATCTTCCATGATTTTTTCTCTGTCTCCTGTGGCTCTCTTAAATTCAGTTGTTATTATGTGGAGGGTCTCTGAGAGGTCTTTGGGGTGTCGTTGTCTAGCCGTATCTAATTCCTGTGCCATTTTGTCCCGCTCCTCTTCCCCCACCATCAACGAGGAGGGCGGGTTTAGGACCTCACAAAAGTCCTTCACGGTGGTTTTTTCTTCTTCTTTTTTAGCGGCATCAGACATTGTCTTTCTGTTTAGTTGCAGTCTGGTCTGCAGTTTGGCTGGTTTGCGAGGTTTATTTTATGAAGTTTAGGTCGTTCCAGGGGAGTACCATCTCTCCGCTTCTACTCTGGTTGCTCGCGCATGCTCACCCCCCCATCCAAATTTAATTTGAGGTTTCCTGGCAACTTGCATTCTAACCCTATTTGTTTTGTGAATCTATAAATTCTGAAGAAAACAGAGAAATGTGTCCCCACCTACATAAGGAATAACACAATGCTAGGTGTAGTATTATATTTTGTTTATGGTTAGATTTAATGGCTATGCTAGTTGCTCACTTAACATAAGTAAAATCATTCTAACAAAGAAAAAAAATCAGGAAGGAGATGTTAGGCTCTAAAGCTAATTTGATCTTTCCCTTATTTGGAATTATGCCAATAAATTGAAGAAGGGGACTATGTTAACAGGTGACTGGTCAAAATAAGAAATTGGAAGAGAGACAAAGGTCTGATTGGATGGTGCAGAATGTCACTATATTTAGCTAAAATCTATAATTAAATGGCTAAGTTTAACAAATAATCATGGGAGGGGTCACCATACTCATTATTCTGGTAGCCAATTTGCCAGATTGTCAGTTGCGCTTCTCATCACCCCAGAAACTTCGTTTGAGGGACACCTGGTCCCTAGCAGAGTCGCTATTGGGGGAAAAGCTCGTCACTTCACTGCACTTCACATCCTCTCTTCTTCTTCTTCTAGTAGGTAAGACTTGCCAATTCGAGGAACTTGGCCATCTCCTTCAGGAAGGCTTCTCTAATAGATCACTCCTCACTTAGAATTTATAGTTTACATTTACCAGTCATTATTCTTCTATTTTTAAAATAATTTATAAGTAACTTTGTGAAAATATTTATGCGCTACTGGGTCTAGTTTCTTATTAATTTTCATGTATATTTAATCTACACTTTCTATCAGATATTCTTTTTCTTTGTCTTGTGTTTTAATAAATTACTCTCTACATCCTGTAAACATCTTTGCCTGTGTGGTCAAACTTCCTGTGTGTGGGAGAGTAAGAGCATCTACCAGTCAAACCTAAACTGGGAATTTTGCCCAGGAAATGTCTTATTACATAGTGGCAAACTGTCAATTTGTGGTGGTGCTTTCCTTCCCTCCTCCGATGCTTGACCCCTAGGTTGGTCTGGAGAGCAAGGGAGGATGAGTCTGTTTTGAACCTTGTTCCCTTATCATATCTTGCTTTCCCTTATTTTATTCTGGTGGCTCCCTTATCATACCTTGCTTTCCTTTCCAGCTACTGTAAGCATATGAAGAAGAAGACGGTAATATTTTTCAGAAATTGCTTATAGTCAAATAAGCTGGCCAAGGTATCAGTCTGAAAAAAAAAGTTCTGGAATATGAACTGTCTACTGTTCCATTGTCCTTAGCGGATTTCATGGGTTGCACATGTGGCAAGACACCACTGGCACACATCTTGGAGGAAGGTGTCATTGAAGCAGGCATCCCCGCAACTGTCAATTCAGGATGCACACCAATAGATGGACAAGAACTTGTGCAGGAAATGGGCAGACTTCTAGGATGACTTTGCAGACAGATTCGCAGATAGTGTTTGGCTACTTGGAACCGAACTCAACTAGAGTTGATGTAGTATTTGACTGGTGCCAGCAAGAGTCTATCAAGACATCTGCCTGAAAAAAGCGAGCAGGATCTGACAGTTGGCCAATCAAATGCATCTTAAACAACGGTGATGTGTCCATGGTAGCTAATTGGCACTAGTTCATTGACATGCCTGAGAACAAAGCAAATTTATCCCGTTTCCTGTCAGAGCAAGTGATGATCCAAAGTCAAAGGATGAAAGGCTATGAAGTCATACTTACCAGGGATTCACCCAAGTGGAAGAGGTCCAACGTTTATCTAGAAGAGATGTGTGTGACCAGACTTCAATCAAACCGGGAGGAAGGAGATAGTAGATACTTCATGGCATTGATGCCTGTCTGTGTGGTTTCAAACAACTAGTGGTTGTAAGCCGAGATACAGATGTCCTTGTACTTCTTATCCAGTTTCCTTGACAACTTTCCAAAGAAATTTTGTTAAAGACTGGCACATCAGTTCAGCGCTGCTTCATTACACTCCACAGCATAGCAATGCCAGACTTTGTCTGAAGAAACATAGCTGCTTTCCATGCAATCACTGTCTGTTATATCATTAGCCAGTTTTATGGGATAAATAAGTTCCAACATATGAAACTGGCACTGGTAATAAGTTCCAACATATGAAACTTTGTGACCATGTTAGGCTTAAAGCAAAGGGGTAATCTAATTGTGATCTTGTCAATGTGAAATGACAGCAAGGATGGCAGCATAGACATAGCTGCTATTTCACCTGCTCTTCTAACTGATGTGAGAGCAACCAACATGCATACAGTAGATATAGAGAAGACACAGCAAGGGGTTCAAGGGAGGTAAGATAAGTCTTCCCAAAACTAAGTTCAAGTCCCAAGGGGGATCAGAGTCTCTAATTGGTGAATCGATGTTGAAAATTCCTTTCACAAACCTCTCAAGGACTGGGTGAGAGAAGATACGTCAACCATCAACAGGAGGTAAGTATGCCGAGATTGCTGCAAGATGAACCTTCAAGGATGATGGTCCCAGGCCATGAGATTTTAAATGTATTTTATTTTTTATTTTCTACATTTTTACCCCGCCCCTCCTGAGAACAGTTTGGGGTGGCTTCCAACAATATAAAAAATACATATAAAATACATATAATACAATTTAAAACACATCAATAAACAATTCAAGGAATTAAAACAGGACCCGGGAAACATTAAAACAATAAATAGGGTGGGGGAGAAAAAACCCTCTAAGCCCCCTCCCCCCCTCCCCAAAGGCCTGGGCGAACAGCCAGGTTTTACAACTTCGCCGGAATGTCAATAGGCTTGGGGCCAGGCGAGCTTCCTC
>QEPC01012692.1:1708033-1724307 GCA_003113815.1 Sphenodon punctatus
TGGGCCTACAGGGAATGGGCAAGGGGGGATGAGGGTGGGGAGGGGGATGGGCATGGGTGATAATAAGGGGTAGGTTGGCTGGAGAAAGGCCACTGGAGGCGGAAGAGGGAGAAGGAGGGGGGCCATGAGAAGGGTGAGAAGGAGGGAGGAGATAGAGGGCATGGAGGCGAGGGCGGTATGGGGAGGCATCATAGGTGGTAACAGTCTGGGTATCAGGGCCGGGAATGCATGCCTGAGGGTGTCGCGGGTGCGAGTGCGTGATGTCCAGCGGCGATGGTCGGAGGCGGCCGTGTGGCGTGGGCACTGTCAGGGGGATGGCTCCTCGCTGTCCTCGCTCCGGCCCCACAACGGCCACAAAACGGCCAGCGCCCTTTTGTCGTCGCCCTTTGGGCTCCGCCCAAGGGCTGCCGCCCACTGGGGGCGGGCAGGCTTTGCTTGGGCTGTTCCCTCACAGGGGGGTGGGGCTCATTTGGGTGGATGGAATTGGAGGAAGCCGTCAGGTGGGTCTGTGCTGGTGGGGGGGAGGGCAACCCCCCAGATGATGGCTGCCCAGCCCCGAACAGAGCTGGGGGCGGGCAGGCTTTGCTTGGGATGTTCCCTCCCAGGGGAGTGGGGCTCACCTGGGTGGATGGGATTGGAGGAAGCCGTCAGGTGGGTCTGTGCTGGTGGGTTATGTCTGTGCTATGGTGTTGTTGGTGGCTATTTGAACTATCTTCCTTTCAATACGAGGGAGGAAAGCTTTCATGGCAAGTCTGACTGCACATAATTCCAGAAGTTTGATGTGTAGAGAACGTTCCCATGAATTCCAAGTACTGCTCGCTTGAAGTGTGTGGCAGTGGGCACCCCAGCCCATCATTGAAGCATTGGTGGTAATTAGAACCTGTGGGACAGGGTGGGTAAAGGATACTCCCGCTAGTAGATTTTGTTCTCTGGTTCACCAGAGTAGAGTGTGTAAAATAGACAGCAGTATAGTGAGCAGATTGTCAATATCTGTTGAAGGGGTATATTTCCATGCCAACCAATGCTGTAGAGGTCTCATTCTGAGCATGGCATATTTGATCACTGTAGTAGCTGAGGCTATATGTCCGAGAAGGAAGTAACACGCAGGCTGAGTTGGACCTGACTGAAGTGTAGCAATACAGCAATACAGTGATGAGTAGTCGTTCTGCAGGAAGGAGTACTCGCTGTCTGAGTAGAGGACCACACCTATAAATTGAAGTTTGTGAAGGAGTTACACAGGATTTTTTGAAAATGAATAACAAGTCCTAATTGTTGCAGGTGGCTGTCAGGTCCCTGAGAGGTAGAGGAGGATGGCCGCTCCAGCACGGCCGCATCGGACCTTGCGGGCTCCAACGGAGCTGGAGGCGGGCTCAGCGTGCCGCCCCTCCGCCGACGCTAGCAGTGGGAGGGCGGAGTCAGGGGGAAGGAGCATCCCTGGGTAGCCCGGCAACCCCGGGCACAGTGCACATGCGCAACAGTAACCCGGAAGTGCTGTCCCGACGCTCCGCATGACTGTAAGCCCAGACCAGACCGCACCCTATTTAAACCCCGAAGAGACGGGGTTACATTGCTGGTGATCGGACTTGTGCTGTGAGACCGCCCCCAAAGTGTAGCGTGGAGCGGTGATTGAACAGATTGTTTGTGAAACGAGGACGACTGTGAGAGAGTGTGGAGCGTGACTGGTGAGTGCCTGGGTGATTGTGTAGTACTAGGAGCTGGGTGTAGAGTGTGTGCGTGTATTCCCTGAACCTATCCTTGCCTCCCCCTTGATCCTGTGTGAAAGCCCTGATCCCCCCTCCTGGGTTCTTCTCCCGGGATCCCAGGGCCCTTTTCCCCGCTGAACCACCACTGACCCTCACCCCCCTACCTTATTCCTGTACACTTGGGTGCATGCTAGCCATAGAGTGGGCAGTACTCAGGTCACCAGTCCCTGTGATGAGCTTCGGCGAGGGCTAGCTCTTGCAGCTAATACCCAACGCCACTATAAGACCCTGAGGGACCTTTTTCTACAGCTATACTGCCCTAGTGCTTGGAGTACGCTTGATTGTTTCCCCTCGGATCCCTTGGCCCTTTCCCTACTCCTAACAGTATCACCAGCAACCTCCCTAACACTGTTCCCCTATTCCAGCCTTAACATGGAGGCTGGGGCTGTGGGTGGGACTGGGTCCCCAGGGGCCAGAAGAAAGAGCCCCGTGGATGCCCCCCCTTTTGGGGATAGGGTTAGGGAGGGTATGCCCACCATGACCCCTCCTATGGATGTTGATCCCACAGGAGCAGAGGGCCCTGGTTTGACCCATGCTATACAATCTCTAACAATGGACCTCAGAGATTTACAGGAGCGTTCCGCAGGCCTTACACCTCGAGAACCCAAGGGGCCCAAGATTGCAAAATTTAATGGGGATCGAAAGATGTTCTGAGGGTTCTTCGCCTTATGAGAACTAGCATTCTCTGTAGAGCCCCAGACCTATAGAGCGGATCAAGCCAAGATCTCCTTTATTATAGGGCATTTAAAGGGGTTAGCTCTGTCCTGGGCTACCCCCTTGTTAATAAGTCAAGACCCCCTGATTCAGGACTATGCTGCCTTCAAGAGGGAATTTACCTTTTTATTTGATTACCCTCATCGAGTAAGGGATGCGGAGACTGCAATTCTAGAATTAAAGCAGGGACGGGGATCATTGCTAGAGTACGTCACCCATTTTCAGCAGTTAGCAGTGGAATTGGGGTGGCCTGATAACGTACTCAAGGTAATGTTCCGAAAAGGATTGAGTGAGGAGATTAAAGATCAGTTGGCGTATGTGGCCATTCCAACAAAATAGGCCGAATTGGTAACCCTTGCCATCCAAATAGATGAGAGATTAGCAGAACGCCGACGGGAGCGTTTAGGAAGCCGAGGGGTGCCCCCACAGCGTTATATTCCACCTCCGGAATGGCCTGAAGCCCCCAGGACTGATGAGGAAGAGCCTATGCAGCTGGGGGCGTCGCAGGGTCCCCTTCCCGCCGAGGAAAAGGAACGCTGTCACCAAGGGCGCTTATGTTTTTATTGCGGAGGGGCTTCACACTTTGCCCGAAATTGCCCCCCGTTACCTCCCTTTCGCCGAGAAGCGGGAAACTTCTGGGGCTGAGATGAACAGGGGCTCCCTCGGTAAGCGCTTCCTCTGCTCCCCTGAATTCGGTTATTTTGACCCCCCAACCTGGACACCTCCAGGTGATTCTTAACCTCACCTGGAGCTCCGCGCATTCTCTAGTGAGGCGTGCCTTGGTTGACTCCGGTGCCTCAGGTAATTTTATTGATGGGGCAATGGTGTGGCTATGGGGCCTTCCAGTTCAGCCACGCGTTTGTGTCGAGGTGATTCATTCTATTGATGGCTCCCCTCTAGCATCCGGTCCCGTCAAATATTGTACTCAGCCGTTGTTGTGTCAGATCGGGGAACATAAGGAAATGCTCCAGTTCGATATAGTACAGACCCCCCTTTTCCCTATCGTATTAGGCCTACCCTGGCTTCAAAAGCATAACCCACAAATTGATTGGGCTAAAGGCACCGTGGACTTCCAGTCCTTGCACTGTATTACACATTGCCGCCCGACACCTCCGGAACCCAGGCCTAGATCGGAGGGGGCCTTAGCCACTAGTGTGGCCTCAAAGAAACTCCCTGCAGTTTATGCTGATTTTGATGATTTATTTTGCAAACAGGAGGCCGCGGCCCTCCCCCCTCACCACCCCTATGATTGTCCCATAGACCTTCTCCCCGGGACCGAACCCCCATATGGGTGGATTTACACTCTGGCTGACCCAGAGCTTAAAATCCTCAAAGAGTATATTGAGGAACAGTTGCAACGGGGATTTATACGCCATTCAGTCTCCCCTGCCGGGGCCCCCATCTTCTTTGTGCCCAAGAAGGATGGGGGCCTTCGCCCATGTGTAGATTACCGGGGGCTCAACCTCATCACTATTAAAAATCGATACCCCTTACCACTCATTCCCGAGTTATTAAACAGGTTGCAGGGGGCCCAAATTACACCAAATTGGACCTGCGTGGAGCATATAAACTAGTGTGAATTTGGGCTGGGGATGAGTGGAAAATGGCCTTTCGTACCCGTTACGGACACTTTGAATACTTGGTGATGCCATTCGGCTTGGCCAATGCCCTGGCCACGTTTCATCATTTAATGAATGATTTGTTTCGTGACATTCTCGATATTTTTGTGATTATATATCTAGATGATATCTTAATTTTTTCCACAACCCCGCAAGAACATGTTCAGCATGTACGGATCGTGCTCCAACGGCTCCGCCAGCATAAGCTGTTCTGCAAGCTAGAAAAATGTACATTTCATGTCTCCTCCATCGCTTTCCTAGGATTTGTGATTACCCCATGAGGAATAGAGATGGAACAACAAAAGGTTCAAGCTATCGAGGTATGGGCCCCTCCGGGTAATGTGAAGGCACTACAAAGATTCCTCGGTAGTACTAACTATTACTGCCAATACATCCCTGACTATGCCCAATTAACAACTCCCCTTACATGTCTGTTAAAAAAGGGAGTCCTGTTTGCCTGGGGAAAAGAACAGCAGAAGGCCTTCGAGGTCTTAAAGAAAGCCTTCAACAAGGCCCCCCTCCTACAGCACCCTGATGCATCTTTCCCCTACACTGTCGAAACAGATGCTTCTAGTACGGCCATTGGCGCCGTACTTCTCCAATCTGGCCCTGACAGGAGCCCCCTGTTACCCTGTGCATTCTATTCACGTCAACTTACGAGTGCAGAACAGAACTATACCATTCTCAATAGGGAATTATTGGCCATTAAAGCCGCATTTGAGACATGGCAGCACCATTTAGAAGATGCCCGCTACCCGATCACTGTGATCACAGACCATAAAAATCTCACATTTCTCGAAACAGCTCGGATCACCAACGCTCGACACGCCCGCTGGGTCTTGTTTTTCGCCCAATTCCATTTCTGTATTCAATATAGACCAGGGCACCAGAACGTGCTAGCGGATGCCTTGTCTCGATGTCGAGATTCCAAAGAACCCCCTGCTGATCGCGGGACCTTGTTATTACCAACCCAAGTCTTAGCAGCAATGTGGAAACCATCTTTGGAACGGCTACAGGCGCGCTCAGCCCATGACCCAGCGATGCAGGGGAACCTTCATCTACAAAAACATCACCACTTGTTTTACTTTCAGAACCGAATAGCCGTCCCGGAGAAGGCACATCGCAGAATATTTTGGGCTCACCATGATGCCCCCCTAGCCGGTCACCCTGGCCAACGTAATACCCTTTGTTTGATCTACAGGCACTACTGGTGGCCAACACTCCGAACGGACGTAAACCGGTATGTAAAAGGATGTGCCATGTGTGCCCGCACCAAGGTGCCGCGTCAGCGACCCCAGGGATTATTGCAAGTAGGTGAGGCCCCTCGGGGCCCCTGGAAGCGCATAGGAATGGACTTTATTGTTGAATTACCCCCCTCCAATTCCTTTACAACTATTTTGGTAGTCATTGATCATTTTAGCAAATTAGGACATTTTATCCCATGCCGAGGGTTACCCACTGCCGCCCAAACTGCACAACTTGTCTTACAGAACACTGTAAGATTGCATGGCGTCCCCTGGGAAATAATAACTGATCGGGGTGTGCAATTTGTATCACGTTTTTGGAAAACGCTGTTCCCTCTATTGCAAGTTCAGTTGAGCCCAACCACGGCATACCACCCCCAGGGAAATGGCCTGGTCGAACGCATCAACCAATCATTAGAACAATATCTCCGTTGCTATTGTGATTATCTGCAAGACGATTGGGCCCAGTTTCTTCCCATTGCCGGATTCGCCTACAATAATGCTCCTAATATGTCTCTAGGTCATTCCCCCTTTTTTGTAACCTTCGGCTATCACCCCCGTATCTGCTTCCCGGAAGTTACTGATGTGGACGTTCCCGCCGCTGGGGCAATGATACAAAGAATCCACCAAGCCCACCGACAAGCACAACATTCACTCAGTCAGGCCTGACAGCAATATAAACAACAGGGCGATCGTCATCGGCGACCGGCCCAGGACCTTAAGGTAGGAGATCTAGTATGGGTCGATCGCAGACACTACCCGACGACCCACCCATCTGCTAAACTAGATATGCGCTTTATCGGCCCATTCCCTATTTAAAAAAAGATTAATGACATCACCTTCCAGGTGCAACTTCCCCCCTCTGTAAGAATACATCCTTCATTCCACGTTTCCCTCCTGAAGGAAGCGTATCCTCTGCTCTTCCCCCAACACGTTCCTAGACCACCCGTGTAATCTGTAGTTGCTGGTCCGCCTGAGTTTGAGGTTGAGGCCATCCTAGATTCATGTTGGCGGCGAGGTGCGCTCTATTACCTCGTGGATTGGAAGGACTATGGCCCTGCTGATTGCTCGTGGGAGCCTGCTGTGGCAGTCACAGCCCCCCGGCTGACCCGTGCCTTTCATGCCCGTTTCCCTACAAAGCCTCGACCAGGCCAGCTGCATGGGCGCCGCCCTGGAAGGGGGGATACTGTCAGGTCGCTGAGAGGTAGAGGAGGATGGCCGCTCCAGCACGGCCGCATCGGACCTTGCGGGCTCCGATGGAGCTGGAGGCCGGCTCAGCGTGCCGCCCCTCTGCCGACGCTAGCAGTGGGAGGGCGGAGTCAGGGGGAAGGAGCGTCCCTGGGTAGCCCGGCAACCCTGTGCACAGTGCACATGCGCAACAGTAACCCGGAAGTGCTGCCCCGACGCTCCACACGGCTGCAAGCCCAGACCAGACCACACCCTATTTAAACCCTGGAGAGACGGGGTTACATTGCTGGTGATCGGACTTGTGCCATGAGACCACCCCCAAAGCGTAGCGTGGAGCGGTGATTGAACAGATTGCTTGTGAAACGAGGACGACTGTGAGAGAGTGTGGAGCGTGACTGGTGAGTGCCTGGGTGATTGTGTAGTACTAGGAGCTGGGTGTAGAGTGTGTGCGTGTATTCCCTGAACCTATCCTTGCCTCCCCCTTGATCCTGTGTGAAAGCCCTGATCCCCCCTCCTGGGTTGTTCTCCCGGGGTCCTAGGGCCCTTTTCCCCGCTGAACCACCACTGACCCTCACCCCCCTACCTTATTCCTGTACACTTGGGTGCGTGCTAGCCATAGAGTGGCCAGTACTCAGGTCACCAGTCCCTGTGATGAGCTTCGGCGAGGGCTAGCTCTTGCAGCTAATACCCAACGCCACTATAAGACCCCGAGGGACCTTTTTCTACAGCTATACTGCCTTACTGCTTGGAGTACGCTTGATTGTTTCCCCTTGGATCCCTTGGCCCTTTCCCTACTCCTAACAGTGGCCTATTATGGTGAACTGTATGTAATTTTGAAGTTGGTGTTCTGAGTGGGAAACAAGGAGCCAATTCATCAGGATAAGGAAATACAGATAATTCCTCATTTTCTGAGGTAAGCTGTCACTGGTGCAAGAAACTTGGTGAATACCCCTGGGGCTGTGGATAGTCCCAAAGGGGAGAACTTTGTCTTGGTAGTGAGTAGAATCAAACATGAATCTGAGATATCTGAAATGTTGCTGGGTAAATAGGGATACCATGTTTAACAAGACTTATTTAAGTCTGTCTGTCTTATGACCTTATAAATAACACTGAGAAATTACAACACTTTTTGTCATCCTTATGAAGCAATAAGTCAAAATATAATTGTTGTCGGCTTCTAAAAAGTGGGCCCCTCTTCAGTTACGTTAGCCGATTTTGCCACCAGACCATTTTCCCTTCTGTTTCACTCTCCACTGTCTGTTTTGGCAGTCCACAGTATAGGAAGCATCTCTTGGTCTTTCTTGGTCTTGATGGTGTTTAAAAAGGAGAAATGAGAGGTGAAGGATTTCTACAATATTCTTTAAAATATTTTTATCCAAGACTATTGGTGTTCTTCTTTAATCCGTTTATCAATATTCATTTTAAGAGCTCTTTAATTTTTATTTCCTGAACATCTTAACTTTTGGCCAGTAATCCATTGGGTACCCTCACTGAGGTTCCATGTAAAGTGGAGCAGCCTTTGCCACAAGCCCAGAAGGTCCTTCGAAATGGACTCTCCTCTTAATCCTGGGGGTGAAGGGGAAGCTGAATCCCTTACCGCTTATATCTTAGATATAGTGGCTCATTATTTGGAGTACAATAGGGACATGTCCCTGTGCCAACAGCAGGCAAAGGACTTGCAAACTGGAAATAAACATTTCCATGACCACAATTCCGAGTTCAGGCGTGGCTGGTGCACATCTCCATTCTATGAAGAGCTGGATCTCCTCTGTGTAGATGCGGAGATTGTGGCCTCCTTCACCTGGGGCAGCACCTTTGCCAGGAGGAGGAAGCGGGTGGAGGAGACCCCACTGCTCCCCACCCCCAACAGGGAAAGGGAGGCTGCTCCCCCTTGTGAGGGCACCCCCGTGGTGGGGGGCAACAACACCCCTGTCCTACAGGTGGCATTCCTGGAACCCAGAACCAACCACGTGACCCTCCAAGTGTGCCCCCAGCACCCCCAGTCACAGTCTGGCCCAGGAAAGGAGGTGCACGAGGAGGGTGATAACACCAGGGATGCCCCCAAATAGAAGGAGGAACCAGTGGATCCAGGTAAGACACAGCACTCCAGAAAGGGGAGAGGGAGGAACACAGGGGGAGGCAGCTGGAACAGCACCCCTTCCATGGAAGCAAGGTAAATGGGACTAACAAACCCCCAATGTCACACCTGGTTTTGGGCTGCTAAATGTATTCCTGGGGAATGTACCTTTTTCTGGGGTTGTTATGTGTTTTCACTAATAAATCACTGATGGGTTACAAGCTCTCTCATACATTCACACAAGAGAAAGACGTCTATTTCCTTACAGAGTGCCAGACCGGCAACTGACTGTAGAATCTAGCTCATAAGGGAATCCGAAAGATACACACAACCATAGGGTTCACGAGGTTCCACCAAGGTAGGGACCTTGATTTAAGTCTCAGACCTGGAATATGGTTTATTGACATTCACTCCTTCTCTCAATCAGTGTGACAATGTTCTTTTAGATTCTGTGGTCAATTCAAGAGATCAGAGATAGACTGGAAATATATATTGGCAAAACCTCTTAGCTTTATTTATTAATACAAAAAACAAAATATTACTCTATAGGTTAGTACAAAGTTACTCTCTTAACATTCATTCAGTCTTTCATACATTACCTAGTCCTCCTATCAAAGTGGTCAACTATGATAGAGGTGATGGGGTGCCAGGACCTGTCCATTGATGATACAGGCATCCATTGATGTTACAGGCATCCGAGTTCCAAAAGACATCCGTCCCATATTTATAGGTCTCTGGTTCCATAGGCCATGCATATGCTGTTAGGCAGAGTCGGCCCTCCCACGCCTTTCATGAGTCATTTTGACTTGGATGTATCTGTGCTCCTATGGTTCCTCTTTTCTGACCAGTTGAACTTTGTTCCATTTCATAGATGTCTGTTTTCAGTCTTATGCCCAGAACTGTTGTATAAGCAATTAATGTTCAAAATCAAGCTATGCTTGCAAATATGGCGTAGGTTCAAGCTGTACTGGCATCTTTTGCAAGTCTTAGTAATGCTGTTTGCAGTCAAAATCTTGCAAGCTGTCAAATTAAAGTCTGTGCATACTTCACTTAGGGGCTTTTGGCTTCAAGCAATGTTTAGGGCCTATGGCCTTAAGTCATGTCTTGCTGTTTCAAGCAATTCTTCGCAGTATCTTCAGCCTGGACAATTCTAACTTCTATTATCATTCATACACCTGTCATTCTACACCTGACATTCATCTGTCACCAATCCCTGTTCACAGCTCAACCTGGCATGGAGGTCGAGGAGATCTCAGATCAACCTGGCATGGAGGTGGAAGATGAGGTGGAGGAAGATGTGGAGGCCACGTAGGAGCCCTTCAATCCAGAGTGGAATGGCAGGTGCACACAGGATGGGACAACGGACAAGAAACGGTGCTGCAGGCCATGCACGACAAGTGGGGGGAAGAAACGGGGCACATGTCCAGATGGAAGCAAACCATTACCTTAGGACAGAAAGAGTCCCATACAAATGGCTGGCGGGGAGGACAAACCAGACATGGCATGATGGGTAGCAGCACAGGGCTGCCTGCAGGAACAAGTAATACCAGGCAATCCCGGAGGGGAGAGCTGTCCACAAACATCAAGGGATGGGACACCCATGCAGACATCGCCAAGGATAGCATTGCAAAGGACACCACATGCACAGGCCCTTCTTGAGGGATGCAACCATAACATGCGAACCACCAAAGCACCAGGCAGTCATCTACACCCTTCCCATGCTAGTCACAGGAGTTGGGTCAGTTAGGTGTGCCCATACTGCTATGGGGCACACACAGACAAACACACACTCAGCACATGCAACGAAGCAGAACAGGTGATGCCAATCAATGCCTCCAGTCCCTTTCTGCAGGTGCCAAGCAACCCAAACCCCTCTGGAAGCCCACAGGGAGCATGAGGGGGAGCTAAGGGAAGGAAATGGAGCAGGACACAGGGAGGGAACTGCTGGAGGAAATCAGGTGCATGGCAGATGAGCTGCAGGATGAGATCTGGGGGTCACAGGAGCAGATAGCAAGGGCCCTCAAGGAGGACAGCCTTGTCCTTGTCCTTGTCCTTGCCACTCAGGTGAGGAACAAGCACCTGTGGAAGAGGTGCCACATGGCCGCCCACCTCCATGAGCAGCAACATTTCCATGATATGATGTAGACAGTGAGCGCTTGCATGCTCCAGATCATGGAGGCGTCACTGGATGTAGAGCATTCCCTTCTTCATCACGTGCAGTTGGTCCCCACCCCAGTCATCTGCCAGCCATGGTTTCCACAGCAGCAACTCACCCCCACCCAAGGTCACCTGGGCCACCTCCCCCACGTGGCCCCTGCTCACCTACTACAAGTACCTTTCTTTTCAAAGAAGAAAGAGGAGTTGATTTGGTTGTGTCAAATTACAGACAGAGATGTCATTACTAGTTTAGCAGCTTTGCAGGCAGGGCAGCAGCTATCAGAAATCAGAGCCCAATTGTGTTTTTGAAATAGTCCCGTTATTTTTTTTAAAAAAATCTTGATTTGTTTATTGTTTGCTATGTTAAGTATTTGG
Source organism: Sphenodon punctatus (assembly GCA_003113815.1). NCBI lineage: Eukaryota > Metazoa > Chordata > Lepidosauria > Sphenodontia > Sphenodontidae > Sphenodon > Sphenodon punctatus. The sequence continues at coordinate 1,719,171 of QEPC01012692.1, forward strand.
ATCTACAAAACTCTGTGGACATTTGTATTTGACATGTTTATTGCTTTGTTTGTGTTTTGGATGTGGTGAGACCCAGATGTTTTATTAAAGATACAGGGGCCTGGTTTTCCAGACCATCGCTCTGTTTAGGAGCAAGGAACTTTGAATACTTATATTTAGGAGTTTGGCTTTGTTTAAGTTAATGTCCCATTTAGGAGGACACATCGTTATTTGTAATTTTTGTCATTTGATACTTTCAATAATTGAATATTTTACTTATGATTGTTATATGCTGGTACATGATATATGATTGATGTATGCTATTTCATTGATTGTTGATTATGTAAGCTTATGTTTTTCTCTTTATTTATAATTGTTCCATTTATTAATTTATTTACTCATTTTGAGCTAAGTGCCAAATAAACTTAAACTAAAGCTACAGGGGGACACTGATCATCCAATCCTGCCCTCTGTCCCTGCCCAGAAACATCCCTGTGCTCCTCCACAGCCTCCCCATCAGTCATACCAACCATCCCAGCAACCAGCCCAGCCTCTGGAGGTAGATAGGGGTGACAGGCTTCATGGTACCAATGTGAATGAGGAGGGAGGGAGGGGTACAGGAGACCCCTCACATAGGCAAACGGCACCATCACCCATAGCTAAGGGGATATGCCCCCGTCAGGAACAATAGATAGTGAGCACACCAAGTAGCCTCTGAACGTCACAACTAATGGCATGTCCCACATATCTCCACAGGAACATCAGGACACCACAGCTCCAGAGGAGGAGCAGCTAGATTTATTTCTTTATTTTATTTTATTTATTTATTTATTATAAAATTTGTATTCAGCCCCCTCCTGCTAAAAGCATGTTGGGGCAGCTAACAACATATTAACACAAATTAAAAAAACAACAATACACAATAAAACAAATTACCCCCTACCCCACTCTAACCCAACCCACCCAACCAATCTCCCTCGGGAAAGGCACGGCGGAACAGCCAGGTCTACGGAAAGAGGGGAGGTCGGTGGTCAGATGGACCTCCAATGGGAGGGAGTTCCACAGCCGTGACATGGCCACAGAGAATGCCCTCCGCAAGGTTGACACCTGAGAAACTCGGGGGACCTTGAGGACGGTGCCCCTGGCCGACCGCAGGGGCCGATCCAGGATCCGGTGGGTGAGGCGGTCCTGCAGATAGGCTGGGACCAGGCTGTTTAGGGCTTTAAAGGTCAACACCAACACCTTGAATTGGGCCCGGAGGACTATCGGCAGCCAGTGAAGAGAGCGAAGCACCAATGTAATGTGCTCACGTTGGACCGTCCCCATTAGGAGATGAGCCACCACGTTCTGCACCAACTGCAGTCTCCGAACCAGCACCAAGGGTAGCCCCATGCAGAGTGAGTTACATTAGTCCAGTCTCGAGGTAATAAAAGCATGGACAATCGTGGCCAGATCTTAGTCCGAGACATACAGCCAAAGCTGATGCACCAGATGTAATTGACGAAATGCCCCCTTCACCACAGCTGCCACCTGGACATCCAGGTGGAGCTGCAGGTCCAGAAGCACCCCAAGACTCCGAACCTGAGACCCAGGGGAGGACGGACCGCATCAATGATGGGGTCTGTCGGTATCAAATGCAGCCAAGAGATCTAACACGATCAACAAGGTCGAACGACCCCGGTCCAACTCACGGGAGAGGTCGTAGACCAAGGCCACAAGTGCAGTCTCCATGCCATATCCCAGACGAAAGCCTGACTGCAAAGGATCGAGAAAATTAATCCGGTCCAGATGCTGCTGCAGCTGCCTATTAGGTCCCGCTACGGACGGAGCTGTTTTTGGCTCCGCAGGAAGTGGGGACGCAGCAGACTCACACGACAGGAAGGAGGAGAAGAGGGAGTCCCCAGTGGGAGGAGCAGAGCAGGAGTGCGGCAGGACGCACATGCTGGGAATGCCCCCGCAGTGCCGCATGGCAGGGGGGCGGGGCCCACAGATCCGGTGCAACGTTCCTTGCGCATATGGGCGCAGAGGGGGGTGGAGCCAGAACCTTAAGAGGGGGGCGCAGTTGTCACAGCAGTGCCAGTGATCAGCGCAGCTGTAAGACTGGCCCCCAGTGAGGAGAGAATTGAGAAGAGTCTTGCAAGAGTCAAGGAGTGTGTGTGTGAGGACATGGTTTAGAAGTGACTGTGGTTGGGTGAGTGTGACAGAGAGTGGAAGATTGTGTGCTTGTGGAGAGGCTTGGTGGAGTGAGTGCCGGCTTTGATTGTAGTGCACCCCCTTCTTGCCTTCTTGTTCAGCCCCTCCCAGGTCCCGTGTCCCCGCGTGGTGTGAGTTGGATCACTTTTTCCTTCCTTTCAGTCCTTGGGGTCTACCCTTCCTTCCTTCACCTGGACTCACACCCCCATTTTTTCTCCCTTACACCTCTGAGGGTGTGTGTGGTGTTCGGTTGGGGATTTGTGGAATTGAGCAACTGCTCAGTGTGAACGAGCGGGGGCTGAGCTCAGGGCCGTGTTGTCTCCCCCCTATGATGATCTGGCCTGCTTTCAACAGAGAGCAATAGAGCCAACTAAGAACCTGAGGGGTTGTTTTCTCGTACATAGAGCATATAGCCCCAGAGTGAGTGCAACCAGGTGGGGTACTGGTGCCGACTTACCATTCTGTATCCTACTCTTTCCTGGCCCTTTCCTATACTAGTTACCTCTCTGGGTCCTATCCCTTCCCTGGGTCCCTTCCCATAACAGTATAATGGAGTCAGAGAGGACGTTAGATGAAATGGCCCAGGCTATTCAGTCCCTGGACTTTGAAATAAAGGAAATTAAGGAACAGCAAGCACAGGGTGCAGTGTGAGGTGTGGAGGGGGAAGAAGTTGTAATGGAGAAAGCTCCCACTGATGAGGAAGCTTCTATGGAGGGGATTATAGCAAAAGGGGCTGGCGGAAACGAGCCTAAACATCCCCCCATCTCAAAATTTGGTGGGGACCGGAAAAAATTCCAAGGATTTCTAGCATTATGTAAATTATCCTTCCAGTTTCAGCCCCAGACCTACTCAACAGATGCCTTAAAGGTAGCCTTCATAATAGGCCATCTAGAAGGCCTTGCTTTGGAATGGGCTACCCCTCTACTTATAAAGGGAAGCCCCCTCCTAAAAGATTTTTAAAATTGTGTCGACGAGTTTCAAATTTTGTTCCTCATAGAATAAAGGATGCCGAGATGGCTATCATGACCCTGAAGCAAGGTAAGGGACCCCTATTAGAATATATAACCCACTTCCAGCATTTGGCGGTGGAATTGGGGTGGCCTGATGAGGTATTAAAAGTTCATTTTTGTAAAGGCCTTAATGAAGAACTGAAGGACCAGCTTTCCTTCACCTAGGCAGAATTAGTAAACCTCACATGTCAGATTGATGATCGATTGGCAGAAAGAAGGTGGGAGCAGCAACTAGAAGGTCCCCGCCTCTGGGCACCCTGCTATGCAACTCCCCCTCCTTCACCACACCCCGAGGCAAAAAGACCCGAGGAGCCGGAACCCATGTAACTGGGGGCATCTCAAGGACCCTTAGCCCTGCAAGAGAAGGAAAGGCAGCGGCAGCAGCTTTTGTGTTTTTATTGCAGGAACCAGGTCATTTCAGTTCTAGTTGCCCCTTGCTTCCCCCTGAACAATGGGGACGGGGAAACGAAAGGGGCCGGGGGCATCCTGGTGGAAACAATAAGAGCCCCTACACTTGAGTTGACGGGGGTCCTCCCTCCCGCTACAGGCCCCGGAACACCTGCGCATACCCTTAACATTTAAACTTTCACCCGAACGGAGTATTGTGATGCAAGCGCTCGTGGATTCCAGGGCCTCAGGGAACTTTATAGACGAGTCCATTGTACGCATCCAGGGGATCCCCATGCAGCCTAAAGGCCAGCCCAAAACCATCGTTGCCATTGACGGCTCCCTTTTGAAGTTGGGGCCAGTGCAGTTTCGTACATTGCCCTTGAAAGGCACCATAGGGACCCACTATGAGACTCTTTCTTTTGATATTGTGTGTACACCTATATTCCCAATAGTTCTGGGCCTTCCGAACCTGAACTACAGACCTTGAAAGAATACATTAGAGACAACCTGGAAAAAGGTTTTATTCATCCATCTACATCCCCAGCTGGGGCCCCACTCTTCTTCATCCCTAAAAGGACGGGGGCTTACGACCGTGTATAGACTATCGAGGGCTTAACGCCATCACAGTGAAAAATTGTTACCCTCTCCCTCTTATTCCTGAACTCTTGAACAGATTGCAAAGAGCATCTATATTTACAAAGCTCGACTTACGAGGCGCCTACAACTTCCTGTGCATCCGACAGGGAGATGAATGGAAAACGGCATTCCGCACAAGGTATGGACTATATGAATACCTAGTCATGCCTTATGGGCTTGCAAATGCACCTGCAACCTTTCAATATTTACTTAATGACATATTTGGCGATATTTTGGACGTATATGTAATTGCCTATCTGGATGACATGCTTATTTTTTCAAAAGCAGAAAAGGAGCATGTTCAACACATGCGAACTGTATTGCAACGTTTAAGACAACACAGACTTTACTGCAAAACAGAAAAATGTTCCTTCCACCAACGAGTAGTCCACTTCTCGTTGGATTTATTATTTCCCCCCTAGGAATTAAGATGGACCCTTCGAAAGTCCAAGGTATTACCACCTGGCCCATACCACAAGCAGTTAAACCGCTGCAATGTTTTTTAGGTACGGCCAACTACTACCGACAGTATATCTCGAACTATGCCCAAGTTACGGCCCCTCTTACACATCTTTTTTTTTCTCCTTCTTCACAAGTTGCCTATTTTCCGTCCGAATAATGATATAATTAGTGAGAGCGATTTGTGAGGGACTCTGCTTATAGACTCTAAGCATAGATTTCATTTTGGCTCGAAGAAGGCGACAATCCTTCCTGAACCAAATTTTATCTTTCCTGATTGATGTTTGAATTCTCTCTACAGAGTGGATATACTGACGCAGCTCCTGGGTGAGCTGCTCGTATCTAGCCGCCATCCCCATCGGGTCCGCTGTTTGAAGCAGCAGATCCCTCAGTTCAACTACCATTGGTTGCTGGAGCAAATTATCCAAGATGCTGCGCATGGCCTTTCCACAAGGGGGTGCCCTACAGAT
>QEPC01012692.1:1733050-1808529 GCA_003113815.1 Sphenodon punctatus
TTTTTTTGCTCATTTTCGTTCCAGATTCGATACCGCCCAGGGCAGGTAAATACCATAGCAGATGCGCTATCCTGCTACCATGAAGCACCGGTTACCTCTGCAATCCAAGGCAAAGCAGTATTAAATAGGAAGGTTTTTGCTGCCACTGGAATTGCCCTTTCCCGCTTCAAAAGGTTGGCAGACAAGTTCCCCTTCATTAAGGGGCAACCCCATACATCTCAATATGTCAAGCTAAAGGCCCATAAGGGGGCCATTATTGTTCCCAAGGCAGCAAAGCGCAAAGTCCTGCAAGCCCACCATGACGCTCCACTGGCAGGACATCTGGGACAAAGCTGTACCTTGGCCTTACTACAAAGGCATTTCTGGTGGCCATCTATGCGTCACGATACAAGGGCATATGTCGAAGGGTGAAAGGTGTGTAACCGTACGAAGATTCCTCGACAATGTCCACAGGGTCTCCTACAGTTAGCCCCTTTGCCTCAGGGGCCCTGGCAACGAATCAATGTGGATTTTATTGTTGAAATTCCCCAATCACGGGGGTATACTACTGTTTTTGTTGTTGTTGATCAATTTACCAAAATGGCTCACTTCGTCCCCTGCAAGGGGCTACCCACAGCTCAACACATGGTGCTCTTAGTCTTACAATATGTTGTAAGACTACATGGTCTCCCCTAAACCATAGTGTCCGATCGAGGATCTCAATTTGTCACCCGTTTTTGGCGTGCCCTGTTTAAAACTGTGGGAGTCTGCCTTGCCCGTACCACGGCGTACCATTCACAAGCAAACTGACAGGTAGAGCGTACTAACCAGTCGTTAGAACAGTACTTATGGTGTTGTATTAATTATTTACAGGACGATTGGGTGGATTTGTTGGCACTTGCTGAGTTTGCACATAATAATGCCCCCAATGCATCTCTTGGTTTCTCTCCCTTTTTTTGTTTCCTATGGCTTCCACCCTCTACTTCTTTTCCCAGAGCTTCCGTCTGCCGACGTTCCCGCAGCTAGTGCGGGAAGCTCCAACAATGCAATGCCCTGGCCCAAACTCTATTGCAAGAGGCGCGTCAGCATTACAAGCGGACCTCAGATTGGCAGAGGTTAGAAACTCCTCCCCTTGCAATTGGTGACCTTGTCTGGGTCGATCGCTGCCACTACCCTTCGCACTGTCCTTCTCCCAAATTGGCTGACAGGTATTTTGGGCCTTGTCCTATTCTTTGCCAACTAAATCCTGTTACCTACCAGGTCGCCCTTCCCCCCAATGTGCACTGCCACCCTGTGTTCCATATCTCGCTCTTGAAGCCCTACACGCCTCCTTTGTTCTCCGAGGTGACTCCTCCCTCGCCTACGAGGGAGGTGCCTCATGACCCTGAATATGAGGTGCGAGCTATTCTTGATTCTCACCGCTCCCAGGGCTCCCTGCAATACCTCATCAATTTGAAAGGCTGATGCCTCGGAGCGCTCCTGGGAACCTGCGGACACAGTCCGTGCCCCTCACCTTGTTCACCTGTTTCATACCCGATTCCCTCTCAAGCCAGGCCCATCTCGGGGGAAGGGGGGGCCCTTGGGAGGGGTGTTATTAGGTCCCACTACAGCCAGAGCCATTTTCGGCTCCGCAGGAAGTGGGGACGCAGCAGACTCACACGACAGGAAGGAGGAGAAGAGGGAGTCCCCAGTGGGAGGAGCAGAGCAGGAGTGCGGCAGGATGCACACGCTGGGCATGCCCCTGCAGTGCTGCATGGCAGGGGGGCGGGGCCCACAGATCCAGTGCAACATTCCTTACGCATACAAGCACAGAGGGGGGCGGAGCCAGAACCTTAAGAGGGGGACGCAGTCGTCACAGCAGCGCTGGTGATCAGCGCAGCTGTGAGACTGGCCCCCAGCGAGGAGAGAATTGAGAAGAGTCTTGCAAGAGTCGAGGAGTGTGTGTGTGAGGACATGGTTTAGAAGTGACTGTGGTTGAGTGAGTGTGACAGAGTGGAAGATTGTGTGCTTGTGGAGAGGCTTGGTGGAGTGAGTGCCAGCATGATTGTAGTGCACCCCCTTCTTGCCTTCTTGTTCAGCCCCTCCCAGGTCCCGTGTCCCCATGTGGTGTGAGTAGGATCACTTTTTCCTTCCTTGCAGTCCTTGGGGTCTACCCTTCCTTCCCTCACCTGGACTCACACCCCCGCTTCTTCTCCCTTACACCTCTGAGGGTGTGTGTGGTGTTGGGTTGGGAATTTGTGGAATTGAGCAACTGCTCAGTGTGAACAAGCGGGGGATGAGCTCAGGGCCGTGTTGTCTCCCCCCCTATGATTATTATTAACAAACATTTATATAGCGCCAGCAGTGTACCTGGCACTTTACAAAGTAATAAAATAGACACGGTCCCTGCCCCTAGGGCTTACAATCTGAGAGACAGGAGCTGGGGGAGAGACTTAGGAAGGGGAACAGAGGGAGAGACAAGGGGTCTAACATTCATGAAGATGCGAGGTCTCAAGTGCACGTACTTGGCTTGGTTACGATGAGAATGACAGCAGGCAGGTCCATGTTGCAAGGATAAGGGTAAACAGATCGTAGGTATAGGAATAGTGGCTCAGCAGGATAAAGAGTCAGACAGAGCAGAGCGAAAGAGGTGAGTTTTAAGGAGAGATTTGAAGGTATGAAGGGAGGGTGCAAGGCGGATGTGGAGAGGGAGGGAGTTCCAGGCATGATGATCTGGCCTGCTTTCAACAGAGAGCAATAGGGCCAACTAAGAACCTGAGGGGTTGTTTTCTTGTACCTAGAGCATATAGCCCCAGAGTGAATGCAACGGGGTGGGGGACTGGTGCCGGCTTACCGTTCTGTGTCCTATCACTTTCCTGGCCCTTTCCTATACTAGTTACCTCTCTGGGTCCTATCCCTTCCCCGGGCCCCTTTCCATAACACTGCCAGGCCACCACCCATTCAATAACCTTCCCTAAAAACGGAAGGTTAGAGACCGGCCAATAGCTGGCTAGGACTTCAACATCCATTATGGCTTCTTGAGCAGAGGCCGCACCACAGCCTCCTTGAGACAGTCAACCACCCTGCCCTCCCCAAGGGAGGCGTTGACAATCCCCATCACAATGGCCCTAATGTCTGCCGGCTGGCCATGACCTAGTTCACAATAAGTGGCTCGAGCAGAAAAGAGCATCCCCCGCATCTTTGGGCGACACATCCTGAAATTCATTCTACAAAACAGGACAAGACGGGGCTTCTACTGCCTCTGGCTCACCTACTGCTAAAAATAAAAAATATGGTGGATTTCAGCAATTTTATCCACAAAAAAGTCCACAAACAAATCACAGCGGGCATTTGATGATTCTAAGTCCAAGTGGAAGGAGGCTGGACTGACCAGCCCCCTCACCACCCGGAAAACCTCCACCAGGCGGGAACTAGCAAACACAATGCCACAGCATTGGTAAGCAACCAGAAGTACGCAACCGCACTGCCACAGCATAGGTACACAACCAGACTCTATGCCACAATCGGTCAACTTCAGCACGCGACTGACACCACCGTCGCTCTAACCGCTGCCCTTCCCGCTTCATCCACCACAGCTGCTCCATATACCATGGGGACTTGCATTGTCGACGGTTCGGGAGCAGACGGCTGGGAGCCATCTAGTCGATGGCCTCCACCTACATGGAATTCCATATGATCATGAGGTCATCGAGTGAGCAGCCATCGAGATCAGAGGAAACATGCCCTAGAGCAGTCTGGAACCTTCCAGGTTCATAAGCCGTCAGGGGCAAACCATCCTAACTGGTTCCACACCCTCCTGGGGCCCTTATGCGCCAGGATACCGGCCCAGAGGTGATAATGATCCATCCATGACAAGGGCACTGATGACACCTCCCAAACTAATGGAACCCCTGCCTCAAGGTCTGTGCAAAATATCATGTCCAGGGTATGTCCTCCAACATGTGTGGGGCCCACCATTCTCTGAGACAGGCCCATGGTAGCCATGGCATTTATGAACTCACGCTCTGCCCCTCCAAGACTGGCGTCAGCATGGATGGATGTTGAAGTCCCAGAACTATCACCCTGGGGGACCGCAAGACCACCTCCAACACCAGCTTGGTCAGTGCAGGCAGAGAAACTGCCATATAGGTGAGTGCCTGGTATATTAGTTGTATCCCTACTCTGTCTCCGGCCAAATCCAACACCATATGGATATACCCATGATAGTTTGCAGAGAAAATCTCCTCACAGAGAATGTATCCTTAAAAATAATGGCTACACCACCACCACCACCCCAGCCCCCAGCTGAGGCTGAGGCTGTATGGAGTACCCAGCTGGAACAAGGCCAGCCAGTATAGGCCCCAACTCAGTGTCCAGCCATGTCTCTGTAATACATGCGAGATCGGCCACCTGGTCCAGGATCATCTCCCAGACCGTAGTTGACTTACTGGCTACCAACCTCGCATTTACCAGCAGCAAACCAAAGCCAGGAGCCCTCTGATTCCCGATCACCTCACCATCTGCCTGTGGGCTAGTGAGAGGGACAAGAATATAACATCTGTCCTGCCTCACAGATCTAATTTGTCTCCCAGAAGGATCATAATTCCCCCGGCCCATAACAACTCCTATAGCTGTGGACTCCCCTCCGTTCTGTCCCCCCAACCCCCCACCCGGAGGCCGTCCTGCCAGTCCCCCGAGGGAGACCCCCCACCCACTAATACACCCCCTACCTTCCTCTTGCATAGGAGGGTAACTCCTCCTCCCCAGGAGGCTGTGCCCCTCCCTCACACCGAGGGGAACAGCCCCTCCCCCTAACCCAGTCCCTTCATCCCTCATTCACACAACGCAAACAAACCATCACCCCCATCAGCCCCTCACCCTAAAACAACTATACTCCTTACCCACTGCTAGTACCCTCCCGACCCTCCCGGTCCCACTAAGGGCCACACCTAAGGGCCCTTTGACAGTGGCCCTTAAGCACGTGGACTGCAGCGCATGCCTGCAGCTCTGCCAAGCAGCAGGCCTCTTATCTCCCTCCCCTGGCCCCAAAGGCCTGGGAAAGCCCTGGCCCCGCCCCCTCTCTTCTCACAGGGGAGAAGAGGCAGAATGTCACCTGGGGCCTGGGCCTAAGGCTGGGCAGCTGCAACTCCCAGAGGAGGGGCAAGCCCAGGAAAGGGCTCCCAGCCCCTGCAGTGGCAAGCAGAGGAGGCAGGCAGACAGCAGAGAGGTAGATGAGGAGGATGTGGCAGGGCTGCACCCCAAACTGCCTCAGAGAGCGGCCGCTGCAAAAAGGGAGAAGAGGCAAGCCAGACATGTTGTGCAGTGCAGGGTACTAGGGGCACTGCCCCTCCTGATGCCCGAGAAACTTACAAGGTTCATTAAAAGTTCATTGATCTGCCCTGCTACACTGGCTGTGCGGCACACACATTAACAGAAGTGCTGCTGGGGCCCCAGCAGCCGCACTGACAGTTCCACACTTCTGGGTGTGCGGGGAGGGGTGCACTGGGAAACTGCATGTGCAAGTTTCCTGACTGGAGGCAACCGCTCTGGAGCTGGGCCACCCAGGAGGAGGAGCCAAGTGTCCCGGTACTGTGTCACTCATTGTGGGGGTGGGTCTGACTGGCTGGACAAAGGTGCTAAGGAATATTAAGCCTTACAATATGCATTGGGCGGCTGGGCACTCTGTCCAGGTGTGTCTTATGGGGAAAAGCATTGCAGTTCTTCATTGCCTGGGGGCAGACTTTCATAGAGCCCTATGGGCTGCTATTTTAAAAGCTGTCTAGGCAGCAGTCTTAAATGCCGAGGCGAGGATGGTGAGTGTGTGGTTGCGCAGCGGTTTGACGATTGCGAACACAGTGTGGGAGGGAACTGTAACTGTGAGGTCGGAGCAGGGCTGTTTCTGTATGGTATGCTGTGTGCAGTGTGTGTGAGAGCGGTCTTTTTTGGCTCAACTGCCTGGTGCCATTTTGTTTGTGTGGAGAGAGTGGTCACTCTAAGACAGTGTGTGTGGTGACCATGCTGTGGCCTGCCTGCTGTCGCCTGGCCCTCCCGGCCGCCTGTGTTGTCCCCCAAAGGACACGGGGACTTTCTCTGCTGCTGCAGCAGCTGAGGGGCAGGAATTTAAATTTTATTTAATAAATATAAATTGATCAGAACAGAAATTCTGAATCTGATCAGTCATCAGTCTCCATCATTCTCCTGGTTTGTGGCCTCCTCGCTGGAGGGAGTCCTTTCCTATAGAGGCCTGCTCCTGCTGCCCTGCCCACCGGGTAAGTACACATACATTGGGCTGTTCTTGGCTTTGTTTGGGGGGGGTGTGGTCGTGGGATGAGATGACTCTCACAAGACATTTGAGTTGCTGCTGTGTTGTGCATATAATTAAATATAACTTATTTTATTGTTGTCTAGGATGTGGGAGGGTGCGGGGGAGGGAGGAAGAGAAGGAAGGAACTTGTCTTAGTTCTTGCTGTTGCTTGGCTGTGGCTGCTTAAGGGTATAAATAAATTTATCTGTCCCAGCTTGCCTGCTGCTGGAGTGGACTTAGGCTTCTTGGCTTTGTTGGAGTTTGGGTGGGGGATGACTCACAAGACGTTAATTTTACATGATTGAGTTGTTGCTGTGTTGTGTATATATAGTCTTATTTACTTGTTATCTAGGGTGGGAGAGGGTGCGGGGGAGAGGAGGGAGGAAGGAAAGGAAGGAACTTGTCTTAGGGTAATTTCAGATGTTACGATACCACAGTGAACCCCCCATGGAGGCCCCGGTACCGTAATGTCTAAAGGGAGTTCCGCCATATGTTCACCACAGTGAATACCTGGCAGGAATCCCTTTGACCACGCTTTCAGACCTCTGGTTGTCCGGAGGTCTGAGAGCGTGGTTAGCTGGACCACGGCCGGGAATCGGCGGAAGGTAACGACTATTACCTCTGCCGATTCCGGGCTGTGGCCCAGACTCCGGGAGTCAGGCGGGCACAGCGGCCGCATTGGCAGCTGCGCCCACTCGTCTCGCGGAGGGCAGGTGGATGGAGAAGCGTGGTGGGGCAGGGCTGTGCGGGCGCACGTTACGCCGCGCAGTCCCGCCCCCTCCCTGATCCCCCTCCGGAATCAGCCGGCACGTCTGTTGACCGGCTGATCTGATTCCAGAGGGGGATAAGATTTGATCCCACACCGTGGCAAAAATCACCCATAGTACTTGTTGTTGTTGCTTGGCTGTTGCTGGCTGCTGAACTTAATCTACCTCCTGGCCTGCTTGGACTTAATCACATGTGGGCCTTCTTGGGAATAAAGCTAGTTCAAGACAAGTTAGAATTTGTTTTTTCAGCTTGATTGACGAAGTGGAGTGATGTGGTTCTAATTGGCAAGTGACTTTTCAGTCCCTGCTGAGGCCAGACAGGGGAGAGGGACCAGGAGGGTAGGGGTACTGGTCTGGTTTTGTTTCATATTCTGTTAACTGTTTAAAAGATATTTTAAAAGCTTTTAAGGGTGAAAACAGACACAGACCTTAGCACACTTCAACACTACTTTAACACTGGTTTAAAATTTCTTATGCATGATGCAGGGCTACACTGGTGCCCTATGCAGCCCTGCAACATGCATAAGAAATTTTAAACCAGTGTTAAAGTCATATTCAAGTGAGGTGCACATGTTTTTGTTTGACCCCTTTCCATTGGTTGTTGTGCCTCAAGTAACTAATATTGGCCACTGTCGGTGGTCTGAACACAAAGAAAAAAAAGAAGGGGAAAGGATAACCTTCCCACACTATTGAATATTTATTAATGAACCAATAAAATACTGGTATACTAAATATATAGCTATGTTGGAGAAAGTGTAATGCGTGGAGAGAACATGGTGGAGTCCACAGGAAGATAAAGGATGTATACCTAAATGCACACTTTGTTCATTGTTTTGCATATTAGCTGAACCTTATTATGCACCAAGCTGTCTCTCAAATAAAACATTTAAGGATTTTCTTTCAAGAACTGTCTGGCATTCCTGCTTTCTTTAGTTAGTCTCCAAAAAGGACTGAAGTTCTGGATGCGGTAGGGGAGAGAAGGCTCCCCAAAGCATGCTGGAACTTCAATGTGCTGACAGTCAACATCATCTATGAGTTGATAGATAGAGGATCTCATTGAGTGCTTTAACCGAATACAAGTAGAGTGTCGTGATTCCAAGACTAGTATTGAGGCCAGGTCATTCATGAACATGCTGGAATCAGACAGGGAGTTCCTCTACTTCTTGTCCTTGTTCCATAGAATAATGTCCCATGTTTGACGTGCTTTACAAGGAGCTCCCCCAAAAAAGCATTGACTCTGTAGGTATTAAATATATACTGAAGACTTCATAAGAAGCATCAATAAAGTGAGGGACTCAATTAAAACCTTGCGCCAGAGTTGCCGGAGAACACTCAGATGGGCAGAACTACCATAGATACACTACGTGCACCTATCATAGACGCTTTACATGCACTAGACCAGATAGCTGTGGAAGTGTTTGATATTATAATGTCACATGCACGTGACAGATTTCAATTTACAAAACATCTAGAGAGTGCAAATTTGGTGCAGGGGACTTAATTTGAAAGACAAAGTGAACACTTTCTCCTCCAAGCATTTAATGCGGTAATGGAAGCATACCCAATGCTGGAAAGAGACAGACTGAGGAGTGAGCTTGGGACTTTGTATGACAGGTCAGAATTCCATTCCGCCAAAGATTCCTCTGCACTACTTGCTGTGTTGACAGAGGACAATTTGGACAAATCTTTTTCAGAAGTGGTTAAACAGCTGAAGATTGTGATGACAATGCCTCTCAGAACTGTTGAAGCAGAGCAAAGATTCTGAACTCTGAAAAAAATTAAAACCTGAGAAGTACCATGACAGAGGACCATCTGAATGCTCTAGCAATGCTGACTATTGAGCAAGCCATGATCAGGGAAATTCTGGACTTCAACAACAAAACAATTGATCTTTTTATACAGCACAAGAAACGCAGAGCAAACTTCCAGTGCAGACGTTGATATTAAAACCTGAAGATAATCTGGACTCTCAACTGGATGAGGACTAGGAGGAGGGGAGACCTACAAAATAAGACCTGTTTTGAAGCTGTTCAGCTCCAGCCTGCACGGTCTCAGCCCCAAAAAAGGAGACCACTGCCAACACAGAGGCTGCACTAAAGTTAACAGGAAAAGCACCAACTGAATTGACGGTACACAAGGCGGAGAGGCACTGCTGCTGTCTATGGCAAGTGCGAGGAGGACAGCCTGACCTCACCAGCAACAGAATGCAATATCCCCACCACCACTGAGCCTCAAGACTAGGGCTGAAACAAGATTTTGCCATTCTCAAAAATCGCATCGAGAATAGGCTTCGAAACAAGATTTTATCGTCTCTATATTCTCGTGAAAAACTCAAGATTCTCACAAAAATGGTCTGCACATGTGCAAAAATGGCCATGAGCGCCATTCTGAACATGTGTGGCCATTTTGCACATGCGCATATCATTTGGGGGGCATTTTTGAGATTCTCGAGTTTCTCACAAGATTCTAAAGTTTCTTGCATGATTCTCAAGTTTCTCACGAGAATCTTGTGAGATCTCACCAGGGCTGTGAGAGTCTCATAAGATTCTTGCAAGAATTAATTTTATTCTCATTTCAGCCCTACTCAAGACAGTTTGCCTTCACACTTCCATGGGGTTCTGAAGGCCCACTGAAGTATGAAGTCCCTCTGCATCTGGAGGCCTCAAGAACTTCAGCCATGGGACCTCAACAACAGTGCCTGACCTCTACAGCAACAGAATGCAATATCATCACCACCACTACCACTGAACCTCCAGACACACTGGGATTTCAGCCTGCACTGGGGTTCTAGAGGCCCATTACACCCTGAAGTCCCACTGCGTCTGCCTCCAGAACCTCAGCTGTGGGACCTAAACAGCGACTGACCTCAAAGCAACAGAATGTAACGTCCCCACCCTACCCACCACTGCGCCTCCAGATGCTGTTGTCCCTCACAGGTGGGGTTCTGGAAGCCCACTGAAGTCTGAAGTTCCACTGCATGTGGAGGTCTCCAGAACCCCAGCTGTGGGACCTCAACAGCGACTGACCACAACTGCAACACAAGAGGGTTCCAGATAATGGTAAGTGATGGCACAGGGGTTAGGAGGGTCTGGAACCCCTTTTTTGGGGGGGAGGTCTACAAGGGGGCAAAATTTAAAATGTCATTCTCTGAGTCCAAAATTCAAACATCTCACTAACTTGCTTCTTTTTTCCCTCCAGTTTTTCACCTCGCTCTCCTTGTGGACTGTGGAGAAAGTAGTAGGTAAGAGCCTGGCAAAAGAGAAGGCTGCAGACAACAACGGAGTCCCCTTTCCCCCGTTCCCCACTTAAACCCATCTTCCCCTTCCTCTTCTCATGCACCAAAACAAAATCTTTTCCATCCTATTTCTCCTCTTTCCTTTCCTTCTCTTCCCTTTCATTTCTTCTGATTCGACTTGTCGCAGGACAGGAAGCTAACTCAGTCCTTCCAGTTCTCCAAGCCTGAAGGAAGGCTTTTCCAATACACCCATGGAATTGTGCCAGTGCATCGCTACACAAGGTGTACCGCTAGTAGAAAGAAAATTCACTGGTAACAATAAAAGTTTATTATTTTAAAAATAAAAATTAATATTAATAATAAGGTTCAGCTATTTATTATTATTATTATTATTATTATTATTATTAATAATAATAATAATAAAGGTTTTCTTTATAAGGATTTTTTTCTTGGTTTTTTTTTGTTTTGTTTAATAAAATATTAAAAAATAAATATACATGCATAAATGGTCACTGGACCATTCTTCATATACCAGCTGTCACCACCCTGTAGCCCAAACTGGGTGCTTACTGGTCACGCCCCTCTGGTCAGGCATAATCCCTGCTGCAGCCAGATACGAGGCAGAGCCCCTCCTGGCTCCTACCTCTCCTCTGCCTCAGCAGCTGCTCCTGCACCGTCCTTCTTTGGGTGCTCAACTCAACCTGGCCTAGGGAGCTTCTAGGCAAGCTCCTGGTCAATGTCCCTTTCTATGAGGAGTTGAGAGTAAAATGGATCTCCCCTTTTAAAGTGGGTCAAGAATTTTCCCCCCTCCTTCAGAAATTCGAATTTTTGTTAGCAACTAAGAATACTTGGATTTTAAAAGATATACCCACATATGCTTTATTAGTATTTTGTCATTGGAGGCCACTATTTCCAATTAGGAATGATGACTGCTGTTTGTATATTTTTAATTTTTGTTATACTTTTATGTTTATTAATTTACATTGTAAATGGCTAATCGCTAAATAAATCTAAATCTCTATTTCTGAAAAGTAATCTTAAAAAATTAAAGGATCCATACAATTACATCCTGCATAAACTAGACTCGAACCCTTGTCCTTCCAGTCCTTGGGCGCTTTCCCACATTCCTTACTGTGTATGATTTGCCTCCAGGAAAGAATCCGGAAGGCAAAGCATGCGCAAAGTTTAGAACGTGGCATGCCCCCTACCCGGACATATTTTTCCAGTGATACTGTGGGGAATTGAGGAGCTGGATTGCCTGACTCTGCAATCCCCTGCAGGATCACCAACAAAAATACAGGGGGGGATGCCGTCCCAGATTACAAACCCTGTGCATACTTCGCCGTTCAGATTCTTTCCCGGAGGCAAATCGTGCAAAGTAACGTGAGAAAGCACCCTGTAATTCAAAGGACTGCCACTACACTACCTCCACCTCCCCAGGCCAAAAAAGTTCTATCATGCTTACAGGCATCCCTCTGGCAGTAAAATGTTTCCCACACTCCAAACATTTCTCCTCCTGTGTGGATTTTCTCAGCCTTGTAGATTCTCTCACAGTCAAAGTCCATTGCCTGGGTTGAAGTTTTTTGTTATTGTTTAATAAAGCAAACTTGAATATGAAATAAACCACCATAATAGTCCATTACAACTGCCAGCATGAACTTTTCACCTATCGATTTCCTTTTTGTGGTTCTACTATCAGAGTTCTACTTCAGGAAGAAATGCTAGCTTCCACTTTTACTTCAGCACCTAGAAAAAAACAGAATATTGCTCAATAAGATAGATAGTGGTTTGTAAATTTGCCTTAGCGGGTAACTAAATTTTGTAGTTATCATGCCAAGGATCATGGGTTCTAGTCCCTGTATCCTGGTGTGTCCTCTCTGGTAGTTTCTTTAAAAAATAAAAATGAAGAAGCAGGTCAAAGTTGAAATGAAAAAAGGCAAAAATCTAAGGGAAGAAAGTTTCAAGCCTCACAACATTCATCCTTCTGTGCTACTCCTTGGGGCTAAGACAGGATCGATCTCTTTCTTTCATATGAGATTTTGCAGCAGCTGTCTAGGGCCTGTACAACAGCTATCAAAATTCTAGCTATATACAGTGTTGCACTCTCTCAGTTACGTGCCTGAAGGAATTCTATCCAACTCACATGCAATTCCCCAACGCACATAACCATGAAAATCTACTAAGTTTATTGAAAGAGAGGTGTAAATTGTGTTTTGACCAAAATCTATTAGGACTGAAAAGGGAAAAGCCTCTTGTTGAGGGCTCCTTAACAAGATCTAATGTTTGGAAGTTAATGTTAGCAAATTCAAAGTAGATATAAGATGCATAGCTCTCAGGTGTCCCACATTGTGCAGGATATCCTGTATACTGCACCATATCTCCCTGTGGCCCTTGGACTTGTCCATTTTCTGTTCTTCTAACCCTGTTGTGCACATGACTAAGGTGTTGCTGGGCAGAGTTCCAGAGTCCTCAACTGTCAAAGCTGGGGCTGAAAGGGAAAATCACTGGAAGAATCAGTCAGGGAAGCGCTTGCACTGCTTAGCTCCCTTGTTTATTTCACATGTGCTGGGCCACAAAAGTGGCCGGAGTGACTGAAAGTGCTACTCATATAGAAGAAAGGTTCTGGTGGGGTTCAATCTTTAGACTTAGCTTGCGTGGGGCCCTGTTAGGTCTGGGGTGCTCCAGCAGGGGGATGATTTTGCTGGGTTGGGGGCTTGATCCGGTCACTGTTCCCTGTTGTGGCTCAGGGTCTATTTCACCCAAGCCACAGTAGGAAACTGTGACCGGATCCAGCCCTCCCCACCACCTACCAGAGGCAACAGCAGCAGTGCGGGAGCTTACAACTTCGTGCAGCTTACATTGGAGTTTATACTCTAATCTAAACTCAAGTCTAAACTGGAGTCCTTAACTAACGACTGCACCCCCAGAGTTAAAAGGGAACTCAAAGTGATAAGGGGATGAGCAGAGCAGATCATCCTTGGGAGGGTAAGGGGGGGGCGGACTTTCCCCAAGCAGCTGTCCTGGGGAAGTCACCCAACATTCACTTGTATCCGGCCAGCTGAAGGTAATCCTAAGCATGATCCACCCTGCTGCTGCTCAGCTCAGCAGAGGGTGATGGCAGAGCCAGGGCTTCTCCACCTTCTCTCCCCTCTGATCCAGGCACCGTTCTCAAGTAGAACTAAGATCTCCAAGGCTCCCCTGTTCCTCTGAGACCCACACAGCTGCTGGACGTGGCTAAATATTATTGCATTGTCTTGGAAATGCCAGAGATTGTGTTACACTTGAGTGGATGGCAGGGGAAAGCAGGGACAGCTCGCTTGGGTTGCTGGCATGCAAAAAAAGCCCCATGCTCTCCCCCTGTACTAGCTCCCCTGCACCAACTCAGCTGCAAAACCTGAAGGGAGCAAACACTTTAAAAAGATTACAAGCCTGATGTGGGCCATCAGGTCGTGGGAGGGAGGAAGACGTGTAGCCCCCAAAGTGATCTCTAGACCCTGGCACCATGGATCTAACGCAGCTGCTTAAGGAACACACCTAACACCTATGACAGCCTTGGTGATTTGCATAGAGGAGACTTGGTATTCATTCTGGAAATCCTTATTGCAGGTGGACTTAGCAAGATTTCAGAGTTGGACACTTGCAAGCAGACTGGGCAGAAGGGGGGAGGAGGACATGGGGAGGGGGTGCTCTATACTACCAGTGTTAGTATACTTAAATCCTAAAGCACTCGGATACACTTAATGAATCTACCAGCATAGATACTAGCAGTGCTAGTAAACTAGTAGCAGTGCTAGTATACTAGTAGCAGTGTTAGTATATCAGCACTCTGATATACACAATGATATACTAAATCATCCTATAAACACACATCCTGTTTGGGTGAAATTTGAATCATTGCCTTATGTTGAACTTGCCCAAAAGGGTTACGCTGCTCCACATTAGAATGCAGCAGTAGAGGAAAAAACCCAGAAGATTGCATTTTCTGAAGAGCATTACAATACCAATAAAAAGAAAAATCAAATTAGTTGCACAAGGAAAAAACAAAGGAAATTTACCAACACAAAACTTCTGGTTTAAGTGAACAGTTAAGGCTCGCACAAATGTCCAAACCCCCAAAACCACCATTACAATGTATACTCCTGTCCAAAACCACCTCCCAATCCAAACACAGGGGGTAAACATCAGTTTCCCAACAAAAAAAACCTACAGCAAAACATAAAAGAAAAATTGTACCAAAACTCAAAAAGCATGGAAATGGGAGGTTAAGGCTCACCACACAACTAGTACACCATGACAACCACTGTGATCTGGAAACAAAACAGACAGTATGAATGCCAAACAAACAATCATACATGAACCCATACAAAAGTGCTTGCTGACAAAACACGTTCTGATCTAGGAACTATTAAGTGCTTCAATATTCTCTCCTGAGATAAAGCAAGAGAAAGGAAGATTAGGAGACACCCTAACAATAACTTTGGACAATAGGTCTAACTCCCATTCCCTTATCATGTAAAGCCAGTTTGTAAGGGGGTATGGAGAAACCAAAATCAAATTTTTGTACCTCATTAAAACAGCATGATTGCCGCTCACCACACAACAACATGATTCACATACCAACACCAAGCCCTAAATGTGCTGCTCAGTAAATGCGTACTTGGGGTCTATTCTCTCCTGAGATACAGCAAGAGAAAAAAAGATTAGGAGACAACCTAACAATAGCTTTGTGATTTGTCCCGCATGAAATAGTCTTTCCAGAAAGACAATAGGGCTAACTCCCATCCCCTTATCGTGTAAACCCAGTTTGTAAGGGGTGGGGGTAGGGGGGGGAAACAAAATCAGATATATTTATTATTATTATTATAAGCATTTGTATAGTGCCAGCTATGTACCTGGTGCTTTACAGAACAATAAGATAGATGCGGTCCCTGCCTATGGCTTACAATCTAATAGACAAGGAGGGAGAAGACAAGGAGAGGGGACATAGGGAGAGACAAGGGATAAATAACATTCAAGTGGATGCGAAGTCTCAGGTGCACGTGCTTGGCTTGGTTGCAGTTAGGCAGGAGTCTGCAGAGAGGGCAGACAGAAAATATTGAGAGGAAAGTTCTAACAGGCATCAGGAAAGACGACGAGGAAGGGGTGGGTTTTGAGGAGGGATTTGAAGGTGCGCAGGGAGGTGGCAATGCGGATGTGAGCAGGGAGTTCCAGGCATGGGGGGCAGCAAAGGAAAAAGGACAAAGGCGGCTAGGGGAGCAGGGGAGATGAGGGAGAGCAAGGGAGGGGACAGAGGAGGAGCGGAGAGTGCATGCAGAAGTGTGTAAGGAGATTAGGGCTGAGAGGTAAGTGGGAGCCAGGTTGTGAAGGCTTTTGTAAATGAAAATAAAACAACATAACGATGATTGCCACTCACCATATAATATCATGATTCACAAACCAAAACCAAGGCCTAAATGTGCTGCTCATCAAAGGAACTATTTGGGGTTTACAATAAAATGGAAAGAATTCCATGACAACACAGCATACAAGAAGCACTAGTTAAGGTGAGTTTTGTATGGGTTCATGTGTGATTGTTTGTTTAGCATTCATACTGTCTGATGTGTTTCCAGCTCACAGTGGTTGTCATGGTGTACTAGTTGTGCGGTGAGCCTTAATCTCCCATTTCCATGCTTTTGGGATTTGTTACAATTGTTCTTTTATGTTTTGTTGAAGAGTTTTTTTGTTTGGAAACTGATGTTTACCCCCTGTGTTTGAATTGGGAGGTGGTTTGGGACGGGAGTATACATTGTAATGGTGGTTTTCGGGGTTTGGACATTTGTGCAAGTCTTAACGGTTCACTTAAACCAGAGGTTTTGTGTTGGTAAATTTATATATTAGGAAAGGGTACTAGAATGTGTCTTGCTGTCTCAGCTGTCCTTCTTTTGCAGAAAGGGAGTTGATAAGCACTCAGAAATGCAACTGGTAAGTCCACAACAGTCATCAAATAGCTGTCAAATTAAATTAAGTCCTAGATAGCATTTTAAAAATACCGCAATGGTTCTTTACTTTTTTCTCCCCTCATGTGCTTGTTTACCTATACCTAAGGTATTTGTATTCAAAGGGTGCTTTTTGACATGACAGCTCCCACCACCGCCATACACATCTCAGGGTTGTGGCAGGAACCTTCACTCCAGACAGGAGTTTGCCCATTTGCAAACAAACATTATGGTGGCCGGCCCAAAGAAGGGACTGGAAGACGCACAGATGTGTGTCCACCTGGCCCCGCCCCTGTGCTACATAGAGCACCCCCTCTCCCCTGGATGACAGACGGTTATGGACACATCATGTGGGTCAAAGCGTGGAAATGCGGGTTATTGTCACGTCTGAAAACAAAGTTTTCTAAACTACCAATAACTTTCTTCTTTATACATTTTTTAACTACATGCAGTCAGGAAACGCATCTTATTCAAGCTTTTGACAATAACAAGTATGCAGACACACAAACATAATGTAGCTGATAAATGTATCATTTTACTTTCCCCTTCTCAAGGGGTTGTTGATCCCCACAGGGTTTTGGTTTATTCCCTTTTGCGCATCAGGAGAGTAGTTGGTGAAACTCAAGGAATAGAGTGGATTTCTTGGAACTGGAAGAATCAAGTTCAAATCTTGGTTCAACCAAGATTTACTGGGTGGCCTTCTTCAAGTCACTATCACTCAAGTAGGTGCAGTCACACGAGCTAGAGTGGATCCGATCCCCTGCCCACCACACTTTGGGCTAACAGAGAGCGCTGGCCAAACTAGCAGCCCCGCCACAGGTAAACTGGGTGGGTGGGCCACCCTCACAAGTCCTGCCATGCCACACTGCGGTCCCAACTCTACCCACCATCCTCCAAGCTACACAGTACCGCGCCCTATCTGTGACATACAGCCATAGAGAACTACAGGTAGGAGAAACTGAGGAAGTCATGTCTTCCTGTCCTGCTCAGTACTCTGGCACTCAGAAACACATCACAGGTTGGACACTGGAATTTGACCATAGGCAACCCCATGGGAGAGTGGGTCTGCCCCCATCTTCTGTATATCTGCTCCCATCCACACCAGAGAACTCCCAAATAACCCCTTCCCCATGCCCCAGGTGGGAACAGCTGTCAGCGGCACACGAGGCCAGCGAGGGCGCAGGGTCCCCAAGCAACCCCCACAACCCCCGGATCGGCCCAGCACCATACAGGGACAAAGAGCGCCCCCGAGTTCCCTGCCGACAGCAGCAACAGAGCCCCGCCCTGGGGACACGCCCCCAGCCAGGCACCGTTGGGAGGGGCCTTCCCCAGCACCACAAGAGGCTCCTCAGCAATCCCCGCAAACCACAGCGACGGGGCCAGGAGCTGTAGCCACGCCCCCAATAGAAATTAGCCAGGAAGGGCCTGCCCCGGCCCCGCAGGAGACGCCCCCACAACCGCCACTGACAGCAGCGGCGGAGCCGCAATTGAAGGCCACACCCACGGCAGGGAGACAGCCTGTGGGGATTCCCCTGCAGCGCCGCTCAGAGTGGCTGCGAGCTCGCACGAGGGTGGGGCTTAGGGAATAAAAGCCAGCGCCGCCTGGGGAACGGCGCTGGTGATTAACAGAAACCGGCCCTTTGTGTGCGGCGTGGGTGTGGACTTGAGAAGTGACTTGTACCTGGAATTTGCCCGTGTGTGTGGACCTTCCCCGGAGACCCTCGTGAAATTCCCCGAGTGAGTGAGTCAGCGAGAGCAGCGTGCATGTGAGTGAGTGCCCTCCCTTCCCCCCTGCCTGGAGCCCTTATTTCCAGAGGTGAGTGCCCTGTGTCCTTTTCCCTTCCCCCCTCCTGGAGCCCTGCACTCCCCCAGGGTGAACCACCCCACTCCTCGCCCCTTTTGTGTTGTACTGAGTGTGACGAGAGAGTGTGGGGCAGCCTTGGGTTCGTGGTCAGCAGCGCCCTATGATGATAGGGGCTCGTTCTCTTTGATTAGAGGTGAGAGCCCACACACTATCCTGACGGGCATTCTGCCACCAGTCGCTTCTTGCTCTGACCTCGATACCCCGCAGCAGTGTGCCTGTGCTTGTATCCCTTTCCCCACTCCAGTAACAAATCACCAGCCCCTTGTTGACCCTAGTACGGGCTTGAGTAAATATGGATATTTCCAAAGAAATTTCGCAACTGACCCACGCAGTACAGTCCCTGGCCATGGAGGTGAAAGATCTCCAGGCCCAACAAGGAGGCTTGGCCGCAGCAGTGACCCAGTTACAAGGGGCCACTGCTGGGCCAGGACCAGGAATGATGGGACCCCAGCCGCCACCTCCACCCACGGCGGCAGCTGCCCCTTGGGACCCCGTGAGCCTAAAGGGCCTAATGTGGAGAAATTTCTTGGGGATAGGCAAGCCTTTCAGGGGTTCTTAGCCCTATGCCGGCTCACCTTTAAGGTACAGCTGGCCACCTATGTTACTGATGAACAAAAGATGGCCTTTATTATTGGCAACTTGGGAGGCACAGCCTTAGAATGGTCTACCACCCTCCTTAAGGGGGATAGCCCATTGTTGAGCAACTACGCCGAATTCGTCAAAGAACTTATGTTCTTGTTCGACCACCCCCATCAAACGCGAGACGCCGAAACCTTGATTATGACCCTTCGACAAGCAAAGGGGTGTGTGTTGGAGTACCTAACGCAGTTCCAGCAGCTTGCCCTGGAACTCCAGTGGCCCAATGGGGTATTAAAGGTCATGTTTAAACGGGGGTTGGGAGAAGAAATCAAAGATCAGCTGGCCCTAGTGGAAACCCCGAATACCTGGGAAGCCCCGGCCAACCTTGCCCTGCAAATAGAAGCCCGGTTGACAGTGCAAAGGTGGGAGAAGCGACAGGAGATGCGTCCTGGGTGGGTCCGACCTCTCCCGCTTCCTGGGCCCCCAAGGCTCCCAGAACTGGAACCAATGCAGCTCGGGGCATCCCAAGGCCCCCTGTCCAAGGAGGAGCGAGAGCGACGTCGGGTCTCTCGCTCCTGCTTCTACTGCGGGGAAGCTTCTCACTTTATTGGGGAATGCCCAGCCCTGACTCCCCATCGTCGCGGGACGGGAAATGGCCGAGACCAGGGCGAACTAGGGTCGCCTCGGTCGTAAGGGTGTTCAAAGCCCCAACTCCCTCTCGCGGCCTGAACCCACACCTCCAAGTGCCCGTTACCCTTACCCTCGCCCCACAGGTTTCCACGGTAGTGTGGGCCCTTGTGGACTCCGGGGCCTCAGGGAATTTTATTCATAGCCCCCTTGTGGCCCAGTGGTCTATTCCGACCCAACCCAAAGTTCCACCGGAAGCAGTACATTCCATTGACGGGTCCCCCCTAGTTTCGGGACCCATAACCTTGTGCACGCGCCCCTTAGAGTGTGCTATTGGGAACCATTATGAGCAGCTCCCCCTCGATGTCGTGTGTACCCCACTCTTCCAGCTAGTATTAGGGGCTTCGTGGCTGCAGACCCATGACCCCCGTATTGTGTGGTCCACCAAGCAGCTGCAATTCCTCTCCCCACGGTGTACCATGAACTGTCTACGCCCCCAACCACAGGCTATCTTAGGAGTCACCGCGAAGGCTGGTCTCACCCCATGCGAAGATCTGTTACCTGAGGTATATCGGGACTATGCCGATATTTTCAGCAAGACGCAAGCCACTGAACTCCCCCCTCACCGTCCCTACAATTGCCCCATTGACTTCCTTCCCAGCACGGAGCCTTCATTCAGACGGATCTACGCCCTGGCTGCACCCGAACTTCAGGCGCTCCGCACCTACCTCGACGACAACCTTCGACAGGGGTTTATCCGTCATTCTACGTCCCCCGCGGGAGCCCCTGTTTTCTTCGTAGCTGTGAACCCCTCGGGTCCGGGGCGCAGGAGGGGAGCGGGTCCGGAGCAGCGAGAGGCGGCGAGGCAGCCCCAGCGGTGCGGCAGGAGGCCATAGCCCTCAGATGGGGAACGGAGGCGGAGCGACGTAACGTGGAGGGCGGGGCGATGGAGGCAAAAGGAGCATGCCCGGAGAGAGAGGGATGGGCCCGCCCGACAAGGGGAAGATGCCGCGCCTGGCGTGAGGAAACGCCGGGGAAGCAAACCGAAAGCTCTCCAGCCCTGACCACAGCCCCTCAGCCGGAGGGGTGAAGAACCTCGGCCGCAACCTCCCTAGGAGCCTCGCATCCGGGCCCGGCAACAGGGAAGTGACTTGGGGGAACTGGGGACCTAAGGGGGAGGGGAGGTTGTCACAGGCTGGCAGGGGCCACGTGACGAAACGTAGGTCCAAGCCTTAAAGCCCCTCAGGGGGATTGCAGTCCAAGGGGAAGGTGAGGGTAGGCTCGGGCAGGAGCCCGCGGGCAGGGAGCCAACTAAGGGGTTGGGGCAACCTTCCCCTCTCCTACAGGCCCACCCAGAGAGCAAAGGGGAACGAGCACCCTGAGAGCACCCCCCCAGGGGGCTCCCGGGGCACAACCCTAGCAGGGGGGCGACAACTGGCGTAGTCGGCAGGGTTGGCCTGAAGGGGCACACGGAGGGCCCCATGGATACCCGAAATGGGTAGTGGAAACCCAAAGGGTGCAAATGGAGCAACAGCAGGTTCTTTCAGCAGCTGTCTGTGGAGGTGGCCAGTGCTCAGGTCTCCTCCCAAGCATGGTTGACTGAACAGCTGACCTCCCTAATGGCCCCGGCGCTGACAGCTTTAGCCAACTGTGTAGCGGGCTCTAAAAAGAACCAGACCCCCCACATGCGGCTGGCCAAGATGACACCGACTGACGACACCGAGGCCTTTATAAATGTCTTTGAGAGGGTCGCGATGGCCTCCAAGTGGCCTACCGACCAGTGGGCCCTTTTTCTGGCCCCCCTGTTGTCCGGACCGGTTCAGGCCATCTATGACCGGCTAGACCCCGAGGAGGCCTCAGACTTTCAAAAAGTCAAGGGGGCCATCTTGAGGGGTCTAGATATCTCGGAAGAGACGTACTGAAAACGCTTCCGGGAAGAAAGATACCTCCCTACCTCCACTCCCCGGGGGGTGGCCCAACCGTTAAGGACGCATGCCACGAGGTGGCTAAAACCCCAGACCCGCTCCCCGGGGGAAATGCTAGAATTGATCATGGTGGAGCAATACACACAGATTCTTCCCCCGGGAGGGTGGGCTTGGGTGTCTCGACACCGGCCCACTAC
Organism: Sphenodon punctatus; assembly: GCA_003113815.1. NCBI lineage: Eukaryota > Metazoa > Chordata > Lepidosauria > Sphenodontia > Sphenodontidae > Sphenodon > Sphenodon punctatus. The sequence continues at coordinate 1,754,482 of QEPC01012692.1, forward strand.
ACTGGAGGAAGCGACAAACCTGATGGAAAACTATGAGATTTTTGAGACTGCCCACAGGGGCCGGGAATTGGGAAAACGCCCGAAAGGGAGTTTATGGGGTAGCGGGGGTAAAGAAGGAGGTCCTATCACTCCCAATAGTAGGGAAACTCGAAAGGAAGGTCCCCAAGGGGTGGAGAATAAAGAACATGGGATAGGAGGGAGATACACGACCCCGACCCTGATGTCAGGGAACGCAATGAAACCCAAGAACCACAATCAAGGGCCCGACATCCTAGGGGGTGGCAGGGAGCAACGGCTATGCTTTCAATGCGGGAAACCCGGGCATATACGGAGGGACTGTCCCATGATGGACTGTACCTACGCCGAGGGTTGGTTAGGAGTGGGACAGGAGGAGAAAAACCCTAGCCACCTTGTTTCTGCATGGATTGGGGGAAGAGAGTATAAGGCGCTGTTGGATACCGGCTGCACTCACACATTGGTGCGAGAGGGTATACAGGATTTGACTAAGGCAGGCCGGCCCTATATAGACCTACGATGCGTGCACAGGGATGTAAAGCCCTACCCCACCTGCATGGTGCGTGTTTCGGTAGAGGGTAAGGGATTGGACAAAAGGGTAGGTAGGGGTCATACCGGGGCTTGCCTATGCGGTAGTGATAGGACGCGACTGGCCCTACAGGGAAGAGCTGTTGTGTAGACCCGAAGGATGCTTAGGAGAAGAGGAAGACTACGCTGTACCAACAGAGGGTATGAAGCCAATCCCGGGAGAGAATCCCCCCGACTGGTGGGGCGCACCCTGGCTGGTAAGCCCTGGGGATATTATTAGTGCCCAGCGGGAGGACCCAATCTTGCAGAGGGCCTATGAGAATGTAGGGGTAATTAATGGGGTAGAAAGGGAAAAAGGAGCCCGCACTCAACTGCCCTGCTTTGAGTTGGTCCAAGACCGTCTATACCGGGTGGACCGAGAGCAGGACACGGGCGACAAGGTGTACCAGTTAGTGGTACCTGGGCCGGCTAGGATGGGTATCCTGTGGCTCGCCCATGAGAACCCCTGGGGGGGACATCTGGGAGCTGATAAAACGTTAGCCAGGATTACCCCGCGCTTTTACTGGCCGGGGATAAAGGAAGAGGTCCGGAGGTTCTGCACCTCCTGCCCTGATTGCCAACTAATGACACGAAGAAAAGTGGCGCCGGCGCCCTTGATTCCCCTCCCCATAATAGGGGTTCCTTTTGAGAGGATGGGGCTAGACATGGTGGGACCCCTGGAACCTTCCTCGGAGGGATATAGGTATATCATGGTAGTAGTAGATTATGCCACTAGGTACCCCGAGGCGATACCCCTCCAGTCCATTAAGGCCCCGATGGTAGCTAAAGAACTGCTGACCATGTTTTCCCGAGTCGGGTTCCCTAAAACACTCATAACGGATCAAGGCACTAATTTCACGGGGAAATTAATGAAACAATTGTGCAAACTGATGCGGTAAAACATCTTAAAACTTCGGTATACCACCCCCAAACGGATGGTTTGGTAGAGCGTTTTAACCAGACCTTGAAAGGAATGCTGAGGAACTTTGTGAGGGAGGAACCCCGAGGTTGGGCCACCCTGTTACCTGCCTTCTTGTTTGCATACAGGGAGGTGCCCCAGAGGTCCTTGGGATTTTCTCCCTTCGAGTTGATCTATGGGCGTCAACCCCGAGGGTTGTTGGACGTTGTAAAAGAAGCCTGGGAGGTTCCCGGGGTGGAACCCATCAATCAAATCCAGTATATTATGCACTTCCGCGAGAGACTGGCCCGGGTGGCCACTTTCGTCCAGAAGCATTTAGGGGTGGCCCAGCAGGGACAAAAGTGGGTGTATGATCAGAGAACTAAGCTTCGCCAGCTTCACCCCGGATGAGTCCTGGTGCTATTACCTACCTGCAACTCCAAACTCCTGGCCACTTGGCAAGGCCCTTACGAAATTGAGGCCAAGGTGGGGGAGGTGAATTATGTGGTCCGCCAACCGGGTAGGCGACCGGAACAGCAGACATACCACATCAACCTCTTAAAGGAATGGCGGGAGAGGGAACCCTCGGGCGGAGGGGAGGGCACTTCAGAGGGCCTGGGGGAGACGGGGTCTATGTCGGCCCGCTACAAACCGAGCCTCCGAGAATTCAGCTGGGGACGGATTTGCCACTGGATAGGCAAGAGCAGTTGGTAGCCTTAGTATCTGAATACGGGGGGGTGTTCACTGATCACCCGGGCCATACTTCACTGGGGTAGCATGATATTCTTACGGAACCCGGGAAGATCGTAAGGGAAACACCCCGACGAACATCCCCTCATAAATGGCAGTTAGTAGAGAAGTAGGTAAAAGACATGCTAGTCTTAGGGGTAATAGAAGAGTCCTGTTCTCCATGGAGGAGTCAACCAGTATTAGTGGGCAAGCCCGACGGGTCAACCAGATTTTGTATAGATTTCCGGAAGGTCAATGCCATTTCCCGGTTTGATGCCTACCCCATGCCCCGGGTAGATACCTTGTTGGAGACCATTGGGAAGGCCACTTACTTGTCAACCCTCGACCTTACTAAAGGTTATTAGCAAATCCCCTTGACACCCCGGGCTAAGGAGAAGACTGCTTTTGCTACCCACCTAGGACTATTCCAATTCACCCGGATGCCCTTCGGGTTGTATGGGGCTGCGGCTACCTTCCAAAGATTGATGGACTGGGTCTTACGGGGTCATGGAGGGTATGCTGCTGCATATATTGACGATATTATAGTATTTAGCCAATCCTGGGATGAACACCTCCAACACCTTAGAGCCATCGCCCAGGCGTTGGGACAGGCAGGCTTAACCGCTAACCCCAAGAAATGTAAGCTAGGGCTGCGGGAAGTACAATACCTCGGGTATATGGTGAGTAAGGGGTGTATCCGCCCAGTATGGGAAAAGTTACACGCCCTGCAGAACTGGGAATTACCCAATACCAAGGTACAAGTCCAGCAGTTCCTGGTCCTGGCCGGGTACTACCGGAAACATGTGCCCCATTTCGCAACCATAGCAACCCCCTTAACTGAATTAACGAGGAAAAAGCAACCCAAGACAGTACAATGGACTGAGGAGGGACGCCAGGCCTTCAGGATGTTGAAAAGAAAGCTATGTAGGGCCCCCGTCCTCCACAGTCCTGACTTTACGCTACCCTTTATATTACAAACAGATGCCTCCAATGTGGGGTTAGGCGCCGTACTCTCGCAGGGGGTCGAGGGGGACGACCACCCGGTGGCCTATATTAGCCGAAAACTGGACTTAAGGGAAAGAGCCTATGCCACCATTGAGAAAGAAGCACTGGCCATTCGCTGGGCAGTAGGGGCTCTACGGTATTACTTGGCGGGCACGCCCTTCCGGATTGTAACAGACCATGCTCCGTTACAGTGGCTAACATCCATGAAAGACAATAATGCCCGACTAATGAGATGGTATCTAGCCCTGCAACCCTACTGTTTTACAATATCCCACCGGGCGGGACGGCGACACGGTAATGTAGACTTTTTTTCACAACAGGGCTTGTCCGCTCCCTGCTTGCAGCAAGACCTGGACATGCACTTGCCGGCGGGGGTGTGTGAACCCCTCGGGTCCGGGGCGCAGGAGGGGAGCGGGTCCGGAGCAGCGAGAGGCGGCGAGGCAGCCCCAGCGGCGCGGCAGGAGGCCATAGCCCTCAGATGGGGAACGGAGGCAAAAGGAGCATGCCCGGAGAGAGAGGGACGGGCCCGCCCAACAAGGGGAAGATGCCGCGCCTGGCGTGAGGAAACAACAGGGAAGCAAACCGAAAGCTCTCCAGCCCTGACCACAGCCCCTCAGCCGGAGGGGTGAAGAACCTCGGCCGCAACCTCCCTAGGAGCCTCGCATCCGGGCCCGACAACAGGGAAGTGACTTGGGGGAACTGGGGACCTAAGGGGGAGGGGAGGTTGTCACAGGTTGGCAGGGGCCACATGACGCAACATGGGTCCAAGCCTTAAAGCCCCTCAGGGGGATTGCAGTCCAAGGGGAGGGTGAGGGTAGGCTCGGGCAGCAGCCCGCGGGCAGGGAGCCAACTAAGGGGTTGGGGCAACCTTCCCCTCTCCTACAGGCCCACCCGGAGAGCAAAGGGGAACGAGCACCCCGAGAGCACCCCCCCAGGGGGCTCCCGGGGCACAACCCTAGCAGGGGGGCGACAACAGCCAAAAAGGATGGAGGGTTACGGCCGTGTATCGATTATCGCGGGTTAAACCAGATCACCGTCAAGAACAGGTATCTGCTCCCCCTTATACCCGAGTTACTGAATCGCCTGCAAGGCGCACGACTCTTCACAAAGTTAGATCTTCGTGGAGCATACAACTTGTTACAGGTGCGGGCCGGGGACGAATGGAAAACCGCCTTTTGAACTCGATATGGATTATTCGAGTATTGTGTGATGCCATTTGGCCTCGCAAACGCTCCGGCCACCTTCCAACACCTTATTAATGATGTCTTTCGAGACATTTTGGATATCTACGTGATCGCCTACCTCGACGATATCCTCATCTACTCGTTGACCCTAGACGAACATGTCATACACGTGCGAGAAGTGTTACGATGTTTACGGCTCAACAAGTTATACTGTAAGCGGGAAAAGTGCTCGTTCCACCTCACCATGGTAAGCTTCCTAGGATTCGTAATCAGCCCTGCAGGGGTAATGATGGAAGCCTCTAAAGTAGAAGCCCTTCGAGACTGGCCTCCCCCAAGGCGGTAAAACCGCTACAACGTTTCCTAGGGAGCACCAACTATTACCGCCAGTACATCCCCAACTACACAGAAGTTATGTCCGCCCTCACGCAGCTTCTGAAAAAGAACCAACCCTACCATTGGGGAGCAGAGCAACAATGTAGTTTTGACTTTCTCAAGCAAGCCTTTACGACTGCCCCCCTGTTGCAGCACCCGAACTTTGAAAAATCCTTCTGCGTGGAAGCAGACGCCTCTGGGAGGGCCATTGGAGCAGTCCTTCTGCAACCTACAATGGATCCTGAGACGCTTCTCCCTTGCGCGTACTACTCGCGCCAACTAACTCCCGCCGAGAAGAATTACTCCATTCTGGACAGAGAACTTCTTCCCATCAAGGCCGCCTTTACCACGTGGCGTCATTACTTAGAAGGGGCCCAACCCCCCATTCCAGTGCTTACCGACCACAAAAACCTGACGTTTCTTCAAGACGGCCACATTGCCAATGCACGGCATGCGCGTTGGGCACTCTTTTTCGCCCGCTTTAATTTTCGCATCCGCTACCGGCCTGGCAAATTACAGGTTCTGGCCAACACCCTGTCCCGCTACTTAGACGACCAACCTAGCAGCACGCAGCCTTCGGAACCTATTTTAAAATCCAAGGCCTTCTCTGCCACCTATTTGTCATCTGAGATGCTACGGGAGGCTACACGCCAGGAATTAACCCCCGCGGCAGAACGCCCGCCAGATATCCCAGATGGGCTTCAACGTCACCAAGGATGTATTGTTGTACCTCCTTCTTGCCGAGCACAGGTCCTCTGGGCCCACCATGAGGCCTCGACGGCAGGACACCCTGGGATAGAGCGGACCCAACAAATGATCTTGCGCTCCTTTTGGTGGCCAACTCTGCACCACGACGTGCAGCAGCACGTCTCTGGCTGTGCTACCTGTGCGCGGACCAAAACTACTCGTCGCGCCCCCGTGGGGCTCCTGCAAATCCTCCCATTGCCCTCCGGACCCTGGCAACGTATAGGGCTTGACCTTGTGGTAGATCTACCACCATCACGCCAATATACCACAGTCCTGGTAGTAGTCGACCATTTTACGAAGCTAGCACACTTCATCACCTGCAAGGGCGTGCCCTCAGCCAAGCGTACAGCATTGCTCTGTATCCGCCATGTGTTCAAACTGCACGGGTGGCCGCGTGAAATTTTCAGCGACCGAGGTACACAATTTACGGCACGATTCTGGAAGACGCTGTTCCAATTGCTTCAAGTTGCCCTGAAACCTACCACAGCTTACCACCCACAAGCAAATGGCCAGGTGGAGCGCATGAACCAGAATATGGAACAATACCTCCGTTGTTATACAAACTATCTCCAAGATGACTGGTACACGTGGTTCCCCCTGGCCGAATTCACCTACAAGAATGCACCCAATGCCTCTCTTGGCACGTCGCCCTTCTTTGTGACCTATGGGTTCCACCCCCAGTTAGGGACGTGCGATACCCCTAGTAGTGAAGTGCCCGCCGCAGGTGCCCTCGTTCGTCAAATCCACGAAGCACAAACCATAGCCCATCAAGTTTTGCACCAAGCCCGACAACGTTATAAAAAACAAAGCAACAAGCACCAACGAGAGGAGGCCCCCCTATGCCCAGGGGACTTGGTATGGGTTGACCAACACTACTACCCCTCCGCTCGTCCGTCGGCCAAACTAGACGCTCCTTACGTTGGACCATTTCCGATCACCCAACAAATAAACGAGGTGACCTATAAGGTACAATTCCCGCCCCACGTGCATCTTCACCCCACGTTTCATGTTTCCCTGTTGAAGAAGGCAGATCCTGCCCAAGTGTGCCCTGGGGTCATACCCCCGGGCCAACAGAATGGTCAGTCGCCAGCCCCGAGTTTGAAGTACGAGCAATCCTCGATGCCAAGCTACGGCGGGGGCGGCTTTATTACCTAGTAGACTGGGTTGGCTACAGCCCTGACGATCGTTCCTGGGAGCCTGCCTCCAATGTGTCGGCCCCCCGACTGCTTCGGGCCTTCCACCTGCGCCACCCCCGGAAGCCGGGCCCCCCCCCGACATGGGATCCGGTGACCTCGAGGGGGGGTACTGTCAGCGGCACACAAGGCCAGCGAGGGCGCAGGGTCCCCAAGCAACCCCCACAACCCCCGGATCGGCCCAGCACCGTACAGGGACAAAGAGCGCCCCCAAGTTCCCTGCCGACGGCAGCAACAGAGCCCCGCCCTGGGGACACGCCCCCAGCCAGGCACCGTCGGGAGGGGCCTTCCCCGGCACCACAAGACGCTCCTCAGCAATCCCCGCAAACCACAGCGACGGGGCCAGGGGTTGTAGCCACGCCCCCGATAGAAATTAGCCAGGAAGGGCCTGCCCCGGCCCCGCAGGAGACGCCCCCACAACCGCCACTGACAGCAGCGGCGGAGCCGCAATTGAAGGCCACACCCACGGCAGGGAGACAGCCTGTGAGGATTCCCCCACAGCGCCGCTCAGAGTGGCTGCGAGCTCGCACGAGGGCGGGGCTTAGGGAATAAAAACCAGCGCCGCCTGGGGAACGGCGCTGGTGATTAACAGAAACCGGCCCTTTGTGTGCGGCATGGGTGTGGACTTGAGAAGTGACTTGTACCTGGAATTTGCCCGTGTGTGTGGACCTTCCCCGGAGACCCTCGTGAAATTCCCCGAGTGAGTGAGTCAGCGAGAGCAGCGTGCATGTGAGTGAGTGCCCTCCCTTCCCCCCTGCCTGGAGCCCTTATTTCCAGAGGTGAGTGCCCTGTGTCCTTTTCCCTTCCCCCCTCCTGGAGCCCTGCACTCCCCCAGGGTGAACCACCCCACTCCTCGCCCCTTTTGTGTTGTACTGAGTGTGAAGAGAGAGTGTGGGGCAGCCTTGGGTTCGTGGTCAGCAGCGCCCTATGATGATAGGGGCTCGTTCTCTTTGATTAGAGGTGAGAGCCCACACACTATCCTGACGGGCATTCTGCCACCAGTCGCTCCTTGCTCTGACCTCGATACCCCGCGGCAGTGTGCGTGTGCTTGTATCCCTTCCCCCACCCCGGTAACAACAGCAGGCACAGACAGGAGCAGCAGACATGGGACTGACACCCTGGAACAAGAACAGGTGGAAAGACCCCACAAAGCCTGAATGGGAAGCCAGAAAAAAAGTGAGACACCATTTCACAAGATAAAGGAACGAGCCAGGTCCATGATTTAATCAACAGCCAGGTCCCCTCACACAGGCCCTCCCCAGCCAGAGACCCTGAGCGCCCCCAGATATGTGTGTACCACGCCATGTCAATAGGTGAGCCATATTAGGTGAGGGAGGGAACAGACCACCACCCAGGGAAAGAGAGAGGGGGGCTCTTACAAATAGCACCCATAGACAGGACACAACTGCCCAGTGCCCAAACCAGCTCCCCTCACAACCCACCATTGGTAACCCCAAGACCAGCCCTGCAGTTCCCTCCACAACAACCTTTTTCTATGGATGGACTGGGATTGCTTCCTACAGAGGAGAGGCCAAGGCTGCCAGAGACAGGGAGGCTGTCTCGTGGCTCACTCCCACCAAGAATGATTGTGAGAGCTCCAGGGGGACCCAAAATGAGGTCTCTGAGCCCAAAGCATGCATGTCCCCCACGGGTTGTGAGAACCATGGTAAGGGAAGAAACAAAGCAAGGGACAGGGTTGCCAGTGGGACCACAGCCACAACCTACCAGGGGAATGGGAAGGCTTCACTGGAGCAGTGAGCTGGGGATGTAGTGGCATGCTACCAGCATCTCCACCTGCCTCAGGCAGCTGCTGCTGGGGACAGGGGTGGCATCTGCATTGTGCACAAGGGTTGCTGCTCCCTACACTCCCTTACCACACCTCAGAGTCCTGCTGGTAACACCCGCCTCAAACCTGCCCTAGGCCACCTCAAGCAGGCCTCCAGCCATGCATTTACTGGGATTATCAGGCTCCCCTCCCCCCTTCACCTTCCCCCTCCCCTTCATGAGCAAGAAATGTTGTGACCCCATTAAGGTGCTACCAGCTGGATGGGATTAAGCACTGGGGGGCTGTGACAGGGAGAAGCCTCACAGGGAAGGAAACGCCCAGATGTGCAGGGAACATCCCAACCAATACCTTCGACAGGCAGTCACAAAGGGTGCTTCACTCCCAGTTCAAAAGCTCAGACATGTTGTCCAACAATGCTACAGCCACCTCTCTGATAGCAGTGGAGCGGGAGGTGTTATCGGGCATGCAGGCATTCCTTCACACCACTGAGAGTGAGAAGGTGCTACAGGTAGCACTAGATGCCTTCACACATTGGTACATGGCCGCCTACTGCAACTACCAGCACATGGTCACCAGAACTGTTGTTCGAACGTGCGATGCAGCGTGGAAAATTTTCAGAAAATTTTCCACTACCAATTTTTGCTGTTAAATCTTTCCAGGGCTGTAGGAAATTTGCACAGGAAAATTTTCCGATTCAAAATTTTCTTATGCAAATTAGTTTTAATGCAAATAAGAAAATTTGCATGGGAAAATTTTCTGGAAAACCCACATCTCTGGGCACAGCAGCATACAGTGCACCAGGGCTCTTTACCTGTGGTAAGTGGGCGTGTTCCCCCAATGCTGGCCAAGATGGAGGATCTGATGAGGGCAGTGGCGTACCTATCCTGGGGCACTGCAGCCGTCATTTCAACCCTGTGCCAGGCACAGAATGCCTGGATCCTGGCTCACACAGCATGGAGAGGTGAGAGATGGCACTGGCCACCTGGGAAAGGTATTAGTGGATTAGTAGACCTTGAACTTCAGGATGTCCAGGCAGCTCCTTTTCCACATCACGGAGATCCTTGAACCAGCATTGGAGCAGGAGCATACAGGGAAGGCAGCCCCCATCTCCATGAAGCTAATCATCATCACTATCTGGAAGCTAATGCCCAAACCAACTAGCGACACCCGACTCCTCCAGCTCTGTGGCCCAATAATTTGGGGTGAACCAATTCACCGTTGCCATCATAGTAGTGGAGATGCGCACAGCCATCTAGGATGTGCTGCTGGATGAGCGGTCCAACTGGTTGACTCCCAAGAGGTCACTGAGGGCTTTAAGGGGTTCGGGCTCCACCATTGCATCAGGGCCACAACACTCACATCCTCCACCAATCACCCTTTTGCAGTTGCATGTACTCCAGGGTCTTTGCAATGAACCTCCTGGGGAACACTGAGGGTGTGGTCACAGGGCCCATTATTGTTGGGAATGCGGCCTACCCCCTGAAGCCCTAGCTTATGAGGCCCTTTGGCACAACCCGCAACATTTAGGAACACCTCTTCAGCTGGCAGCGGAGCGCCACTTGGGTTGTGTTGGAGAGCACATTCAGACTCCTAAAGCAGCACCGATGCTGCCTTGTGGGCTGGTTGATTGTGAGGTGCAGTCGGGCCCACTGCTGAAATCTGCAGCTTGTGTCTTGCACAACATCTGCGAGACTGATGGGGCCACTTTGGACAAACTGCCTCCCCTCTTTAGGGTGCATACAGTCCGGGAGGACAGGAACCTGTCTGGGGTGAGAAGAGCTTCACTTTGCAGATAGATAAGCCACATAGCAGTCCCGCACGCCATGTAAATAGTATAACCTAATCTGTTATGTATAAATTATGTATATATGTACATTGTGTGTATGTGTGTGTCTGTGTGTGTCCCGTGTTTATATATGTATATTGTAAGGCCTGTTGACTTGTTATCAGTGTGCCCATCAGCCTCCTACTGTGCCATCATGCCTCCACCCCCAACAGGACAGTAAACCCTCACACTCTGGGGATGGTGGGAAACCAAGAATGTAGTGGAACTGCCTGGGACAGCACACTTGGAGGTACACATGTGAAATGATAGGAGCTCTTACAAACACTCTACACCTACACACCAGATTGCTGAAATCCCCCACCCCTTCAACCAGCAATAACAACAAAAGTAAATAAGAACATCTGTATTATATGACAATGAATCTGAGAAAACCAATATAGCAAACCATAAAACAATGTAACAGAAATATAGAACAGAACAACATAATATCAACATTACAAACATGGACATTTAGGTACTGTGCAGTTCTTATGGTGCTCCACTCCTGGGCCCTCTTCCCTAGCTCCATCATGTACTCTGTGCCATCAATAATTCATGAACCTGGTGGCAGATCTTCTGGACAGCGTCCCTGATGTTCGAGAGCACCAGCACCATGGCCATTCCTCCCTCTGTTCCTCTTGTAGCTCATCTGTAAAATGTTAGGACTAACTATGGTTAACAGTTGGGTTGCCCGAGATGCATTTCCAGCTAGCCAATAATCTGTAGAATCCATGTCCTTTATTGAGTGGTGGAATGGGGGCAGTTGGCCAGGGCCCCATAGTCAGTGCAGGAAATGTTACCCAGTCCTCAGGACTCCATCATAGGCAGTCAGGGTAGCTGGCATGGGAAGGGATTTGGGAGAATGCAATTGGGATCTGTGAGATGAAGCACAGAAAAGTTGGATGAAAAGGGGTATTGGCCTGGGGTTTCTCCTTGTTCTTTTGTCTCCTCAATACAGATGCGTTTGTTTACAAACTAGGTTTTAGGGGGCTTGTGTTTTCAGAAAGATGGCTAACTTACCAATATGTCAAAGGTCCTGGCACGTTCCCAAGAGGAGCACGCACTGTGCCAACTCCTTGGCCACCTTTACCATCACCCTTAGACGTCCATCCTGTGCTTGGGATGCAATAGAAAAGAGGTGCACAGGTCAAAAGTGGAGTGGTATATAATACATGATTTGGTCATAACATTTGGTCACCTCATTCACCCCCCTCTTCCCTTACCAACCAAGCTCTGTCCATACCCACACCTGCCTGACACATATGTGGAGGAAGGCAACTAAAAGGGGCCAAGAGTGGGCTGATGGGAATGGAAGGAGATATGAGGACATGTTCAAGGGGACTGGGGCCAAATGCATGGCACAAATCCATGACCCAGGCCCTCCTCTTGAGTGCACTCTTTAAGTACCCCTACAACTGCTATACAGCCATTCAGAATTTGTACTAATGTTCAAAGTGGCCCCCAAGAGGGGAAGGATCCACAATCCTGGGCATACAGTTGATGGTACTTGGGGAATGGGGAAATGGCAGCTCCCATGCGGGAGGTGGCCCAATAAGTCTGCAGCAAGCCATGAGCAATTGATGCAAACCCTGATGGCACCCTTTCTGCTACGCAGCGTGACTGTCCGGGTGGCAGGGTTGGGCTGTGGCTTATGATATGGTGTCACCTTGCGAGTGTGGAGGAGACTGGGACCCCTCTAGTAACACAGGTTCGCAGCCTTGGAGTGCAAACACCAGGGTGTGGCGGTGCCCAGGTGCACTTTTAACCAGCCCCATCTGGTGAGGGGGCCATGTCCCTCTTTTAGATTCCAATCTGGTCACGGAAGGCAGTGCAAAACCTTTTTTCTTGGCAAAGCATATGGCAGGCAGGGTTAGGGATTGAGGTGGGAGGGTTCATGGATGAAGGTGGCTTTCCTACTGAAGTGTTTAGATGGAGTTTTATTGTATTTGTATGGTGTATGTTTGTATTCTGTAAGCCACTCTCAGCCTTAAGGGAAGGGCAGAGTATGTATAATTGACTAAATAGATGAATAAATAAATGAATACATAAAACAACAATGTACCTGATGGCTGCTCTCCACTGCCCGACATCTCACTTGGTGAAGGTCTGATGGACTGTGCTCATGCGGCTGTTTTGGGCATGGCTCTGACTACGTGGGAGCGGATTGCATACCTGCATAAGGGGATGGGGTTCTGGGTTGTCTGCCACTTTAAAGTGACTATGGGAATATAGTGGGATATGACATTCCATTTCCCATATACCACTGTGCACTTGTTGGAAATGATCCCCCAACCCCCAGACTCATTGAAACATGATTAACAGGGAAACCTTGAAAAATTGCAACCACCTGCTAATAAACCTTGTAACAGAGATTTAGAACAGTAAACCGTGAAAGTGATTGAGACAATGTACCAAGGGGAGTGGTTGCTTGCGTGAACCCTAACTCTCTGTACACACTGATGCCTTGCAAATCGCCCCCATGCATCCATCCTTCCAAGTGGGCCATCATTGCAGCCTCCCAGGGTCAGTGATGCGTAATGGCTGAGGTGTGACATCTTTGACATCTTGGGTATTCTGGGACACCTAGATGGTATGCCTGCCCCATGCCACCCCAAGTCCCACAGGCTTTTGGCTGCCCAGCAGTACCACTGGTCAACATAGCCCCCAATTTGCCCACACCTGACAGTCATCCAAAAGAGGTCACAAGGCACATGGTAAGAGTGCAATGGTGGTGGTGTTTATTGTGGGGTGAGGGAATGGATAATAGGAGGTAGGGTTGCTGCACAGGTGAGCAGCCAGTATGGGTGCTATGGCTATGGTGGGCAAGCCGGGGTGCAGGAACCGCTGGTCGATGCGAGGGTAGGGACAAGCACAATGGTGTGATGGACCGGGGGAGGGGGGCAGTACAGCCGTGCAGGATGGAAAGGGCCGTTTTTGCTGGGTGGCCAGAGTTGGCTGAGGGAAAAACCTGGGCATGGGTGATGGGATTGAATGGGGCAGCAGTAACTGTCAGGAGGTACAGACATATTGAGGCCAGATCCTGGTGGTCCCTGTGGGCACCAGCATTAAGGGCCAGGAGTTGTTCCTCATTGCGCTCCAGAACCCGCCTAAGCTGCTTGACCATCCCCTGGATGGCATTCCTGGTCTCATTTGTGTGCCTGTCAGGGCTTCAAACGAAGGTCATAGAGAATGATGTAGTGTAACACCATCTAGGTTTTGAAAACTCGCTTGGCATGGCTTGTGGAGTCTGAGCAATGGAGGAATGCTGTGGCATAGGCCAGGGATGGGGAAACCATAGGGGTCCTGAGGCCACAGTGGCTACTTGGAAATGAGCCATGGGCTACAAGGACCATCTCCCATCCATGCCACACACACACACCCCACTGGGCACCATTATTCCTCCCCTTGCCCCTTCCCCAGGTGCTGTGGCAGAGGGGCAACGCAGATCCCTCCCCACCTGGCTCTCAGTGTAGGGGAAAGGGAATGGGTGGCTGACCCATGGCAATGCTGATCAGTCTCTCCTGCCTCTCAAAGTGCATATGTATGGTGGGCATGCCTTCCCCCTACTCCAGTCTGGGGACAGGGAAAGGACACAGTAGAACATGGGCAAGGGTATGGCCCTGGCAGCAATGGTATGAGCTGGTGTAGAGCTGTGTCAGGGAGAGGACACAGTAGGGAAAAGGCACAGACCTGGCAGCGGGTGAGACTCTGGGGAGAGCCCCTGGGCGGTATAGACTTGACCGGGGTTGCTGCCCTGCTAGGAGCCCGCTTACCGGCTCAACCAGCAAGGGAGAGACTGTGGTTTTTCGTGTGCTGACAGCCACTGGGAGCTGGGAGTTTGGATTCCTGGAATGCTGTGTGAGCAACAGGCGGTGACATCAGAGCCCAGCTGCAACGTGGCTACAGGTGTGAGGTAATCCCAATTAGACATTGCCGGGACTATATTTACAAGGCCAGCGCCTACGGCAGCGCCAGGGGCACGCATCGGGGGCAGCGTGCCTAAGGGCTGGTGGATTTCCGCCTAGAATATTTTAGTTTTTCCTTGTATGCCTCTGTAAAGCTGTACCTTGTTTTGCTCTAGTGTGATCAGTCCCACAGGATGTCAAAAAAAAGGGGACGATTGAGTCACTCGGGCCATAAAGGCCAGTCTCAATCTGAACAGCTTAAAATGGATGAGTATCTGTCTGCAGAGGGGGGGATGGGGTAAAGGGAAGTGGTTGTAAGCAATCCCCCCCACCCCCCCGGCTCAGGAGGTTTCCACTTCTCTGGAGTCTTTATTGAACTTTAGTGCCCAGCTTTCCCATTCAGGGAGGCGGGAGGCAGGAGGCGGCTCAGGCCCCTGGTCAAGTTCCAAGAACGTCTTCCCCTACAGTCACTGAGTTATTAGGGACGCAGTGTTTTTACATTGCAGAATTAATTTAAAAGTTATTGACACAATTAGAACATATCATGGGGCTTTTAAAAGCCCAAAGAGATCAGCTTGGCACAGTGACAGATTTTATTGCTGAACACAAGGCTGGGAAACTGGCTAAAGAAGCGCAAAGCTGTATTGCGGCTGCCTTCTCTGAAGTGAGAGGAGGCTTGGGAATTAATTCCCCCCAAGTGCCCGGTATACGGGGCTCTATAGGATGCCCTGAGGTACGGGTGGGCTCTCTGTCTACACCTCCCTCCCCTCAGCAAAGTAATACAAGAAGATTAGATCCCAGGGCAGTTTCCTTTGAGGTTCATCCACTGCCGGGGGGTTTTCTCCCCAGGTGGTGTAGAGGAGTGAGGAGCAGGCGAACAGTCTTTCCAGGGTAGCGGCAGAGGGGCCAGAGTAAGGTGCAGGGCCCTTGAAGCACACAGAACACTGTTGCTAGAGCAGGCATATCCCACAGCGAGGACATAGTGAAAGGAATGATAAAAACTGTCCATGGAATCTGATGGGGGTAACTGGAATACTGATTGGAATGCATGGAGCTCCGTGAGCGCCAATAGCCCAATCGAGTGATTAAGGAACACAATGGAACTGTACCTTTGAATGGTAGGGAATGTAAGGAGGGGGTAAATTGCCACAGAAGGGGCAGGGGTGGGTGTTGCGGGGTGAGGAAGGGTGCAGGAACATGGAATGTTTAAGCATATGTTACAGAGGACTTGTTGGAATGACGGTGGGGATAACCTCTGCCCATTGCTTTGTATTCAACCCCTTTCCTACTATCCCTTCCTTTGAGAGTTGCAGGTCCATTGTATTCCTTTTAATGCCCATAACAGGCAAGCATAGGAATATCCATTTGGTAGTACAGATGCCACCATTGTTTGATGTGGACACTCATCATCCATTACCACATGTCCCCATTGAACATGCTGACAGAGCACATAGACCGAGGGCTGGCTTGAACCAGAGCAACACCCATGACCTCGCTATTCTTCCAATACAAAGTCCTTCGTTACCCCCAGCCTCAAGATTCAGCTATTAAGTGCATGGATTGTGAGCATGTGGAGGTAGATATGCACATACCCCGGATAGCAGGTCCCACATTGTGCATCACTTTATAAGTCTCTGTCCCTTATTGCGGGGGTCAGGGATTGAGAGTTGAGCTCCCACCATCCCCAGATAATGAAAGGGTAGCAATGTAACAAAAATAAACTGTTTTATTGAGGGGATGCAACACAATTGCAACATATCATATATAAGGGAGCGGTTACATGACGGGGGGTGGTGGTGGTACACAGTAACAAATAAGGGGCCAGTTACAACACCAGGAGAGAGCGGACAAAAACAAATAAAATCAGCAGTTATTGCACTAGGGGGGTGTGGACACAGCGGGCGGCAAAACAACGTTTTACGCCCTCTCCCCCTTCCCCATCCCTACTTCCTCCTTCTCCCCAGAAGGCCTTGCTTGCTTGGGCATGAGTCCTGGTTCCTCCTCCTCCTCCAGCTTTCCAGGTGTTGGCTGTGTCAGGACTGCAGGCGGTGGTACTCTGGCCGCTGGTGGTGGCTTTGGATGGGAGGGACAGGGCAGGCTGCTGGAGAAACCCGGTCAGATGGATGAACCCCGTTTGGAGAGCCGTCAGGAGGAATGGTGGGATGGGGCTTGGCCTGTGGGGCCTGCCCCAGGGCAGCTATGATGGCTGTGGTGGCGGTCCCCACGTGGTGGAAGAGGGTGCGCTGCATGCTCAGTATCAGGTCCAGGTGGTTGTACAGGACGTGGCTCTCCACCACCAATACCTCGGAGCCCACCTGCAACTTCCTGATCAGCCAGTCCCACTGGCAATTCTCCTGGCGGCATTCAAAGCAGGCTTTGGTGGCCAAGGCCCACAGTTCCATGGCATTCTACTGCAGGAATGCCATCTGCTAGGCAGGTGGTCTTCTCCAGCAGCTGTCACGCCAGGTCATCCTTGAGCCACCAAACCAGTACCCGCTGAGCCTAGTTCGTCCAGGCTGCCTTGGTTAGTTATGTCGGGGCTTGTTCCACTGTTGGGACCTGAAGTAGGGTGGAAAAGACAGCCATTGGTTCAGGCCACCCCACTCCCATATACCACACCCCGGTGTTCTGCTCTTGTCCCTTGTGCGTGCTACCTTGGCACCTGTCGACCCTGCCCTCCCCAGGTGCCTGCTCGCCATCCGACCCCCACAACACCCCTCTTTCGTGCTGCCTTCCCAACATCTAGCTGCACCTACTGTTACCGGGAGCTGGCTTAGCGTCCCAGGGCTGTTCCTCCAGCTCCCCCTTGCTGTCCCCATTAGCGGATATCCCCATTAGCAAATGGCAGCTACTCCCTTGTCCGTTTGCCCCCTCAGGAACCTGTTTCCCTACCCACAGGTGAATTCACTTACTCATCAGAGATTGTGCCCTCCTCCAGCACAATCTCTGGAGGCTCAGTGTCCGCTGTCCTCTCCTCCCCCGTTGGTTCCTGAACCTCAGGGTCGCTCTCCAAGTCGAAGGGGTAGAGGTCAAGAGTCACACAGAATCCTCCAAGTCAAACCCCAGGTGGGAGGTGGGGCCAGACAGCAAGACTCCTCCCAGGATGGCCTGGGTTCGGGGGGGTGGGGACTGGACTGCACCTGCAGCAATGACATCATGGTCGGGCAGTGGGGCTGGTGTATCCATGTCCTCCTGGTCAACACTGAGGCCAGTGGCCATGATACATAGGGCCATGATATCCTCATGCACACAAAGAAAGGTATCAAGGGCATCCATGAAGGGCACTGTTTTGCAGCCGTGGCAGGACCTCTTACTATGGTTCCTTGGTCTCCTCATATCACTTTTCGAAGTCTTACCCTGCTGCCGACACTACCCCATGTCTTCATCATAGCCAAGCTCCCTCATACACTTCATTATGCCCTTGAACACCCTCTCATTGTGATAGCTCTGACAGAGCCAAGTCTGCAGCCACATTTCCCCCCACAGGAAGATGAATGCCTGGGTCTCCTCCTCAGTCAATAGTGTTCCCCTCTAGCGAGGCTCCAGGGGTGGCTCATGGCAGGGGGCTGCGTTCCCAATGGTGTCCCAGGCATGTCACTGCTGGTTGATGACTGTGAAAACAATACAATGGACCCAAGTTGTAGCTACCATTGGACATCTGTGTCAGCAGCCACCACCAGGGCCAGCCGCGGGCATGTGCCACATGTATGGCTGCACATGGCCCCATGGCCAGCAGGGGCCCCGAGCTTGCCTGGCTGGGCGTCAGGCTGCAGCCAGCTTCTCCCCCATTAAGTTCTTCTGCCTCCCCTCCCTAGCTCCGGTTCCCATCCCTCACCTGCCTCTGCCACCTAGTAGTGCTCCACCAGCAGCAGGACACAGGGACACCGATTGGACTGGGAGATAAAACTGTTTGTTTCTTCGAGATAGCTCCTAACATTCTCACAACTGGGTTGTGCACGCTCACCAAATTCAAACAACACACCATGTGATGGTGTCGAGCTCCTCTAGTATAAAAAGCACTCTCCCCCTCAGAATGACAGTTCCTTCCAACCCTTTCTAAGAATATAAGAAAATTCTCAGGCAAGTTCCCTAGGCACTGGCTCCAAAGTATTGTGGTCCCGATACTCAAGAAAGGGGATTCTAGGGATCCTACAAATTATAGGCCCATTAGTCTCCTGTCCATAGTCGGGAAATTATACACGAGGTACCTATTGGGTAAACTCTCGCTTTGGATGGACGAGAATGATATCATCTTCCCGGAGCAGGCGGGCTTTAGGGCCGGCCAATCTACACTTGACCATGCACTTGTCCTTAATTTATTATTTTCTAAATATGCCCGTGAGTCAACAAAATCCTCTTTTCTCTATTGTTGTTTTGTCGACTTGCGGGCTGCCTTTGACTCTATAGACAGTGAGCAGCTGTGGATCAAACTAGGCGGCTCCTCTATTGATGGCCGCCTGTTATTTCTGATAATAAAACTCCACTCGAATAACACCCTTCAGGTGCGGACGGGTAAGAGCGGAGCCCTCTCTAAGGTTATTAGGGTACAAAGGGGTGTCAGACAGGGCTGCCTCCTTGCGCCAGCTCTTTTTAACCTTTATTTAAATAATTTAATTCCCCATATGCACGAGGTGGACTCCCATGTCCCAAAATTGGGACCAAGAAAACTGGCGTTACTCTTATACGCGGACGACACCGTGCTGCTCTCCTTGACCCAAGTTGGGTTGAGACGGGCGATGCAGCACTTTGCCCTATATTGTGAACAGGAAAAGCTACATATAAATTATGAAAAGACAAAGGTTCTGGTGGCGGGTAGAACAAAACGCCTTTATAGGTGGCATATAAATGGGGTCATAATAGCGCAAGTGCGGGTCTTTAAATATCTTGGGGTCATCTTTGCCTCTTCAGGAAGTTGGATCCCCCATTTCAAGGCCGCCATGCTCCAGGCCCAGACCTCCACAAAGGCATTGTTAAGATTCTACTTTTCACGGGGAGGGAAACTAGTGGGCCCTGCCCTTTGCCTTTTTAAGGCAAAAGTAATACCCCAGCTTTTATATGCTGTGCCAGTTTGGGGTGGAAACTTGCTAGCTAGTTTGGAACCACCTCAGAATATTTTCTTGCGAGTGATATTGGGGCTATCAAGGTGTGCTCCGCAAGTGATATTAAGAGCGGAGTCAGCCATGCGGTCTATACGAGTTCAGGCTACTCTGGCTCTCCTCAAATTTTGGCTTAAGGTAGTGGTGCCCCCGCTCGCTTCGCGATCCCTTCTTGCTGTGATTATCGAAGACAGGTCCGTGGCTAAATGGGCACAAAATCCCGAACGAATTTATACCAACTTGGGGTTGGCCAAAGATGACCTAAGTTCCCTAGGACACTTGCAGATGATTGCAAAAATTAAACAGAGACTTTACGATCAGGAGCTGCAAATAGAGTCAGCAGCGCTATCTGTACAAGGGATAGCCCCTGACTATTATCTGTTACATCCAAAAGGTTCCCTTCCTGAGTACCTCTTCTGGGTTAACGATAAGCAGCGAAGAGTGTTTACGTTGCTGAGATGCAACCTCTTCCCCTCAGCTCTTGTGGAAGGTAGATATTGTAAAATACCAAAAAACCTAAGGGTATGTAGGAGATGTGATGGGGCGGTGCTTGACTCAATGACACATATTCTACTATACTGCCCAGCCCTTAAGGAATTGAGAGAAGACCTCCTGAAGGTTATCGGGGATTTAGAACATAGGTTTTGCTCGGAGGAAGAGTGGATGCAATACCTTCTGAATGGGAATGACCCCAGTGGGGCAAGAGTAGTGGCAAATTTCGGAGTTAGGGTATTGGCTGAGAACCATTAAAAGCCCACGGTGGGACATTTCTATGAGAAGGGACTCTCCCTGATCTAAGTAGATCTCCCGATCAGTCATTTTATTTTTGATAAAAGATAAGTGATGTTTTTTGAGTGCCGCTCCCTCGTCTAAGGGTGTTTATTGATGGAGTCTCGGGCTAAACAATTAATTAATTATATAATGTTCTAACTGTAAGGCGGATCGCTTGAAGCTTGTCCGCGCTTTGTGATTTTATTTTATCCTATTTCTTTTGTAAGGTATTGTTACTTACATCTTTTATGTAATTTTGTATGTTATCTTGGCTATGGCAAAAGCCAGCCGAGAAATAAATAAAACTGACTTTATAAGAAAATTCAGTGCCGGGCTGGAAGGGTGGGTATTGTGAGAACATTTGGAGCTCTCTCAAAGAACCTTGTTTACAAGACAGCAACCTTCTGTTCTTCTTCGAGTGGCTTCTCAAAGGCCATTTTTATATGGCTCCGCCGAGTGGGGAATCCGTGGGCACGCTGGTGCATGGGCGGGGCATGCACACAGTCTCACACATCCCCACTGACCCCCCACTCATCCATACCCACGGAGTAACCGCCGTTTCCCCCACTTGCTCCGTCCATGGGGACGAGTGGGGGATACGTGTTAGGCGGGTGCGCATGCACCACATTCTTCACATGGTGCTCCCCCACCCATGGACACACAGATATCTGCGTGTTCATGGGTGGGAGAGGCCCATGTAAAAAGGGCCACATTCTCACAACTGTCTTACTTATATTACCTTATGTAGAAATTTAGGATGTAAAGCAATATCTATTCTATCTTGGAAAATCTGTAAATATGGTTCTGAGATTATTATGACTGCTATTTCACTAACTGTTCTTAATGAAGTTATTGCCAACAGGAATACTGTCTTTAAACCCGCACCCCATAACCAATTCATTTGCGCGCCCCCATATAATTAATTCACGCTGCCCCAGGGGCACACGCTAAATGGTTATGGGGTGAGGGCAGCGTGAACTGATTATGGGGGCACAACTGAACTGGTTATATATAACTGGCTAAAGAGTTGTGTCTCTTTTCATGGCATAATGTGCTTAATAGACTGCTGCATTTTGGGTGTCGTTTGATAGCAGCACCTCTGGACCGGTCGAACCATGTATGTGCACAAGGAACAGGCGGCACTGGCAGCAAGAAGCAACAGGCTCTGGAGGCCAGGCTGGCTAAGCTCACCCCCTCCCCCAGTAAGGCAGTGGACACAGTCAGTCTCTGTGCCTGCCTCACTGCCCACCCGGCTGCCCCTGCAGTGGAACCACTCCTGGGGAGTGGTGGTAGACTGTCGGCTGGGGAGGTGGCCCCCCGGGAAACATCGAGAGGCCATGCTTGTCTATGGTCACTCGGAGGGGTGCAGAATGGGAATCCTTTCTGTCCAGGGGGAGTAAAATTTATGTAAATTTACACATTTGCATGATTAGGTGGGATCTAATTATGCAAATTAAGCCCCGGACCAAGACTTCGCACATGGTCTCTCAAACCTTGGGGCCGGCCCTGGCCGCCACTCCACCCATGTGATGGCTTACCACACTGAATTGGCTGTCCTTATGTTCCATTGTTGCCCTGTGGCAACTGCTCCCTCAACTGCTCCTTGTCAGTTGCTCCGTGGGAGATGGGCATTTGGCACTTGCTGCAGAGCAGACCAGGGTCACCCAATGAGGGTTTCAATTTGCTACACAATCCTTTTAAGGGTGCCAGGGCCAGATTGGGAGGACTGGTCTGTCCACTCTGGGCCTTTCACCCACGACTCTATAACGCTTGTGGACCTCGCCAAGGGTCGGGGCAGCATGGACCTTGCCAGATGGGAGGCGGCCTGTTATGCCACTTTGGGCAGCCTTATTCCACCTTGGACAACGTTACTACGTGCTAGGTCACCGGCCTTTTTCGGATGATGTATCGTGTAGTAGCGGGATGAACTTCTGGCAGCTGCTGGGCATATGAGCCACTGCCTCACGTTGCCAAAAGTGGGATAAGGCTGCCCAAAGTGGGATAAAGACTCATGTGGCTGCACCCAGCCTCAGCTCCCCATCTGTAAAAGGGAAATACTACTAATCTACCTATCCCATGAGCGTGTGAAAATTAAGATGATTGTAAAAGTTTGTACACAAAGAACTAAGTAATTTGTTTAGCTCCCTCTTAGGGCTGAATGAGAAGCAAAAATCTTTTCTTCCGAGTAAACTCGCAATTTTGAGAACCGGAACGGAGACCTCACAAGATCTCGGTCCCGGAATGGTAAAATAAAATCAATCAATTCTGCATGCACAAAACGGCCACTGACTTTAACCAAAATGGCAACAATAGCGTCACTGTCATTTTGGTTAAGGGACACAGATTGTACATGCACTAATTGGACACCAGACTGTTTTGCGCATGTGCAAAATGGCTGCTGTCCTTAACTAAAATAGCAGTGATATTATTGGCACCATTTCATTTAAGGGCAGAGGCCATTATGCACAAGTGCAAAGATTTATTTATTTTTAAAAAAAGAAAATTATTTACTCGCCAAAAACTCGGCAAACGGTCGTCCAAGACAAACCACGAGTCAGGATTTCAATGAGATGTGTCAGTTTTGCAAGATCTCATTTCAGCCCTACGTCCTCTTACTTCAACTCCCTCTACATTTTTGTCAAAAGCCTCCCAATATTCCCAGTCTCTCTCATCCAGAAACCCTTCCAGGTATGTATGTTCCCTATTTTTTTTTAACTAAAATGCTAGAATCTCATATTTTAGATCAATATGCATTCTTTACAATTATGTTAACAACAACTTAATCTGAAATAATTTGATAATTGTTTCATCGAACAACAAGCATAAAAGTGAATCTACTTCAAAGATGTGCATATTCAGAGATCACTAATGCCCATATCAGATCACAGTTTTTCTAGATACTTATATTCTAGGATCAAAAAACCTTTGGCTTAAGAGAGTAGTTAAGTCCCTTGCAAATTCACTCATGCTGGAAATGCATGGAAATTGGCTCCCGCCTTAACTTACACGCCATGTAAGCAGTAAAGACATTGTAGTCTTGCATATTGTCCTCGCATACAGATTCAGATTCATGCATCCACATGATGCCTTGGTCTTTCAACCCCAGCCCTCTTCCTCTACAGTTAGGAGGCAACACTGAAGCTGGAGAAAGCAAGCTACTCCCCAACTCAATATTATGGACTTGATTCCTGTCTCCACTGTAGCCAGAACTACTCCTTCATTTATAGCTCCCATCTGAGGCAGGAGCTCAAGTGCATCTACTTACTACACAGCTGATTAATGGTAAACAAATATTCATCCAAGAATATCATGCACCGGAGAACAATATTGTATTGGAAAGGGATTTGGCTGTCTGTAGGCTATGGTTCCCGTTTGACGATTGGTTGTCATCTACTTTCCCCTCAGGTACAGCCCTCATAAGGAGATCACGGTACCCATCAACACTGCTTCCCGCATATACATCCTCGCAGTATTTGGATACCCCATTGCTCCCATCCCAACTAAAAGCACATATGAAAAACATACACACACTTAACCCCCACCCCAGCTGTTCCCCAGGCCTTGTCCCTAAATACAAATCACCCATCTCTCAGCCTTCTCCCCTCGTATATACCCCACCACCATCTGGATACCCCCTCCCCCAAACAAACACTGCTCTCCACCCCTGGATGTCCCTCAGCCTTATTCATGAAAACACAGCAACCATCTCTCAGGCTTATTCCCCCCATATACACCCCTTCCAGCACTTGTGTGCCCATTACTAATATATATACTTTCTTCACCGCTGCCTGTCTCCCAGCCTCATCCGTGCATACTAGGACTGAAAAGAAGTCTTCTGAAAACTTCGGAATTTGCAGAATATTAAGGTATTTGGTTCGGAAAGGCTGAATTCCGAAGTTCCGAGGACCAAGGCCATCATTCAGAAAACTTTGGAAACCTCTGCGCATGGGGAAGGGGGGGGGGGCCTAGTGGACAGTTGAGTTTCTTCTGGAAATGAAACTGGAGGTGTGGCTTTAGGAACACCCAAAACTGCTCTCAGGAAATAATTCTGAACCAGTTCCAGCTCCAAGAAAGGGCTAAGCCCCCAAACAGGGATAGCATATAGCGTCTGGGCTAAAACCTTGGCTCTAAAACATTTAGGGTCGGGACTACCATTTTGCCTCCTTTAGAATAAAAGAAGGAAAGAATTATTTTGGTGGTCTTTTTAGCCTGATCTGTTACAGCTCTAATATGAGGGCACCAAGAAAATGAGTTTGAAAAGAGGGCTCCTAGGTATTTATACCAACAGACTTGCTCTATTTTCTGGTCGCCCATACTCCAGGTGTGGTGAATTCAAGCCCGACTTACACCACCTTAGTTTCCTCATAATTGACAGACAAAAATTCAGCTGAACAGTAGTCATGCAACCCGTTCATTAATTTCCTTAAACCTATCGCGGTTTGAGACAGTAAAACTGCATCATTTGCATAGACCAGTATGGGCAAAGTCCGATCATCAAGTCTAGGGGGATGATAATAAAGATCCCTTAATTTGTCTATCACCCTGTTGATGTACAGGTTAAACAACAGCGGTGCCAGCAAATACCCCAGGCGAATACCTCTGGCAGTGGGAACTGGATCTGTCAGACTACCCTGCTTATTTAACCTAACCTGAAGTGCAACCAGTAGAAGGCAGTCATTAAAAATAATAAATGCTGATCTATATTCAGGGCTGGTAGTTCTGACCACAAATGCTCCCTATGGATAGTATCAAACATTGCTCGTAGGTCAACAAAACATGGGAATAAGCACGGATCTCAGACGTTGGTAAAGATATTTAGTAATTATTTGATTGACCATGAATATATGATCTATAGTCGAGACCCCAGGGAAAAAAACAGAATCAAAATTGATTCTGAGTACACACAATCTTGTAGCCTCCCTAGCAAATACTTTGTTATAATTTGCCAACTATACTTAGCAAACTGATTGGGCAGTAGTTCCCCAGCTCTGATGGGAAACGTTTTTTAAAGATTGACACTACTATACTATTCAGCCAAATGGCAAAAAACCACCATTATTTATGATCATAAGGAGGCCAACACTTCACTCCACCAGCTACTGTTTGTCTTAAGAAGTTTCACCGGTACAAAATAAGGGCCCGGGGCCTTATTTGATTTCAGCGGCAGAATCAAAGGTTCTATTTCTACAGGTAATACATCTATTGTGGGGTAATATATTTTACCCAAGGGGGTAATATATCTATTGTGGGTACTCCCTGCCTAGAGTTACACCGATTTGGCTCAGAAAATAATGCCCTAAAATGATCCTCCCATAACTGAGGGGCAATAACTGTTGGAGATTTATATACGGCAAAAGTGCAGATATTCCTGATTATGCTCCAAAGAGCCTTGGGGTCCCTACTATTCACGGCTTCTCTCAGCTCAATCCATGACCTCCTCTGATATTCACTCTCTTTAGGTTTTAAAAGATATTTGTATTGTACTCAAGCTTTACTTAACAGGATTCTACTATGTTGCTTGTTCCTGACCGCCCAGGCCAATCTTCTCAAGTTAGATTTAGCAGCACTCTGTATCAAACCATCTACCTAACTTGTAGTGTTTCAGAGATTGACCACCACCAGAGGACACCCGGCAGGGGTGCAGGACCTATTAGATCGGTCCGCCACCGCAGATTTATGGAACCAGATCGGTTCCGGAATGCTGTGGGGGAGTTTCCCCTGGACCTTGACACCTGCTCTGTCGATGATCTCGTAGCCTTCTGGAACACCTTGTTGGCCGAGACCATTGACAGAGTGGCTCCCAGGCGTCCGCTGCCCTCTCGAGTCTCCCGCAGGTCTCCTTAGTTTATTGAGGGCCTGCGGTGTTTGAAGCAGGAGAGCAGGCGGTTAGAGTGATGGTGGCGCCGGACTCACGACCAGTATGATCGATCGCAGCATAAGAACAGTTTAAAGGCCTATGCTGTGTCAGTGCAGGCAGCAAAGAACCAGTTCTTTGCTGCTCTTATTGCATCTGCAAAGTCACGTCCAGCGGAGCTTTTCCAGGTGGTGAAAGGCTTGGTCAGTCCTGCCTGCCTCCACCTGGACCTGGAGCAATCCAGTGATCACGGTGACCGGTTTATCGAGTACTTTGTAGATAAGATCGCTCACATCCGCCATGATTTCGGCACCACAGTTACTGCAGAAGATCATCTTGGGGCTATGGATGCCCCATCCTGTCCTGTCCTGTTCTGTGGGATCGGTTTCAGATGGTGTCGCCTGCCGATGTGGAGTCCTTGTTGGGATCTGTTCGTGCCACTACTTGTGAGCAAGATCCATGCCCGTTCTGGCTGGTGAAAGCTAGCAAGGAGACGTTACAGCTGTTGCTGGCTGGGGTGGTTAGTGCCTCCCTTCGGGAGGGCAGGGTGCCTGACTGCCTAAAAGAGGCTGTGGTTAGACCCCTGCTCAAGAAACCATTTCCTGACGCTGATGCTCCTGCCAGTTATCAGCCAGTCTCTAACCTTCCCTTCCCTTTTAGGGAAGGTTATTGAAAGGGCTGTGGCACGGCAGCTCCAGGAACATCTGGACTGCACCGGTTTCCTTGATCCCTCCCAGTCTGGTACGGAGACAGCATTGGTGGCCTTGGTTGATGATCTCCATCTGGCATTGGACCAGGGTTGTCAGACCTTAATGGTCCCTGTCTCTTATACACATCTAGATGTGTATAAGAGACAGGCCTAGACCAGCCGTTAGGGGAGATCGTGAGGGGGTTTCAGGGCATACCTCTCCTTTTCCATCGACCCAGGCCATGCAGTCTCCTTATTTTCCCCAGTGCCTGCGAGCTGTGGGGGCTTGGATGAGGTTGAGCCATCTGCAACTGAATCCTGACAATACGGAGGTGATGTTGGTGGGCGAGGGCTTGGGGGGGCCTGGGGGTGGTGTCTCAAGTGCGGAGTCTGGGTGTGCGCCTCGATTCGCGACTCAGCTTGGAATCTCAGGTTGTGGCCATGGCGGGGAGTGCGTTTTGGCAGTTACATCTTGTCCGGCGGCTTCGGCCGTATCTCTCAGACTCCGACCTCGCCACTGTCATCCATGCCTTCATCACCTCAAGGCTGGATTACTGCAACACACTATACGTGGGGCTGCCTGAGAAGCTGGTCCGGAGGCTGCAACTGGTGCAGAATGCCGCGGCCCGTCTCCTGACGGGGCGGGTCGCAGGGAGCGCATGACACCAGTGCTCCGGGCTCTGCACTGGCTGCCTATAAAGCACCGGGCCAGGTTCAAGGTGCTGGTTTTAACCTTTAAAGCCCTTCACAACCTATGCCCAGCTTATCTGCGGGACCGCCTCACTCTCCATGTGCCCGTGCGACCCTTGAGATCGTCCGTGGCAGCCCTTTTGGAGGTTCCCCAGGCGAGGCGGGTAGCCACCGATGTTAGATCTTTTTCGGTGGTTGCCCCTGGGCTGTGGAATTCGCTCCCGGAGGAGGCTCAGCTGGCTCCCACTCTCCTGCTGTTTCGGCGTATATGTAAGACCTTGCTGTTCCATCAGGCTTTTGGCGAGGGGTAGGGGTGGGGTGGGGTGGGGTGGGGGCTTTCCCCACATATTGTATTTTAAATTGTTTTAAACATTTTATATTGTTTTAATGAATGTTGTTCGCCACCCCGAGCTGCCCTGTGGGCAGGAGGGGCGGGATATACATTTTAAATAAATAAAATAAATTTAAAAATAGCTGTAAATCTTTTATTAAATATTGAAAGACCTCCAAGGATTTATCCTCCTGGCTAAGAATCATAATTCAGAGGAGTTTCTGAGATACAAAAATAAGCTGGGAGAGGGTTTGTTCCAATGCCCGAGTCCATCTAGCTCTTCCCCAGCCTTACAATCACCTGTCCTAGCTAGAATAAGGGTAAGAGGTTGGTGATTTGTTGACAGAGTTCTGACAA
Source organism: Sphenodon punctatus (assembly GCA_003113815.1). NCBI lineage: Eukaryota > Metazoa > Chordata > Lepidosauria > Sphenodontia > Sphenodontidae > Sphenodon > Sphenodon punctatus. The sequence goes on from QEPC01012692.1 coordinate 1,782,495, forward strand.
CAGTATAGTCAATTATGCTAGATCCCATATGGGATATAAAAGTGAATTCACCAGTCGCATCACCAGATGATGCACCATTTACAATTGTTAGGTCCACAGACTCCAGAAAGTATCTCATGTCAGAGGCTGAAATACTAGTGTGGATATCCTTGGACACCCTAAATCGTAATGGAAGATCACAATCAATAAAATAATCTAGCTTTGGGACTTCCAATGGGTCCCCTCAAGCATGTATTAAAATCCCCTGCCACTATTATACCGGCATTGGAATAATCATCTTCAAGCTCTCTTATCTAATCTGATAATTCCTGCCCGATAGAATTATCATAATATGGGGAATTGGCCAGGTGGATATAGATATTTATTATGATCTAAAGATCATCTGGGGTATGGGAAATTAGCCAAGCTACGGCCACTGAACCACAGTTCCCAATACGAGTTATTGAAGCCTTAAATGAGTCGACTACTAACAAAGGCCTACCTCTTGAATTGGCAGAGATCGCAGGACATAAAAACACCAAAAAAAGTTCCAGAGAGATTTCAGAAATCATCCATGTCTCTTGGAGTAGTATAATATCAAAAATTGTAGAATACCCCAGAAAATCTAAATCCTGGAGTCTAGAACTCCAGCCAGCAATATTACAGCTTAATATTTTCCATGTAGCAGAAGGTGCCTTCAAAAGTCACTGGGACAGAATAAGATTATCTTCTATAAATTGAGTCTCTGAAATTATTGCCCCGTTCCTAAAATGATCTAAATTAGCAGCCATCATATCCATAAGATTTATTGGCTCCTCTAAAAGTTGGACATTAGATTGCTGCATGGAAGTCTCTTTAGGTGACCTAACCAACTGAGTGTCAGGAGGATTCAGGAGCTCAGGCTGGGTTGCCAACCCCAGCCTAATTAGCTCTACTTGCTGGGAATTAGAATCTCCATTGAAAATAGCATGTTTTAATCCTTCCTGAATAACACCCTATCTATTTAAAATTAAAGCTTGAGTAGCCTGGTATGGTGGCTCTGCCAACTTCTCTTGTCTTTCAACCACAGAATAAGCTTCCATGGGAAACAACTGGATATCGGACCCCTGGGTATATTGCATCTCTGACTGAACTTGTACCTGAGCAGTACTTCCCACCCTCTCTTTACACACTGGGTAGCTTCATCCAAAACAGGCTGAACCATGCCTACCACTTCGGCCATTAAGGGTACTGACAAGTCAGCATGAAGAGGACCGAAGGTCCAAGTCAGCACCACCAGAAACTCCCACATTACTCAAAGGAGTAGGGCCAGCCTGTGGATGAGTTGAAAAATGAACAAGTGGAGTAAGCTGAAAAGAGCCTGAAACCAGTACTCCCCCATGATCCAAAAAAAAACCTGAAGCCTATTCTATCAGTGATCCTCCTGCAAACTGGACAACCACTCTTCTAGCCCCTTCCTTAGGTGGAAGAGATTGAATATTTGAGGTATCAGACAATTTCAACTTCAGCTTAAGGAGCCAACTGAAAGCCTACAAACCAATTGTTTAAAATGCCATTCTGGGTGTGAACCCTTAGGTAATGGAAACACCCTGAAGGCCAAAGGCAAAAGACATGTATCCAAAGTCAATTGTGCTTTAAATATAGAAGAGTTTACTCCCGAGACCTGCTTACTTTTGCCCGGTGATTGAATAGCTTAACGGGTTCTTGACTTCTAATGCTCCCTGATCAATTGACAACTTCATTACAGAAGAGGCAATACGTTGTGTGTCAAGAGAAATTTGACCTAAAGGAAAGGTCGAATTCTGAAGTTCCAAGGACGTTATCCTGAAAACTTGGGAAACCTCTGCACACGTGGGGGGCTGATGGACAGTTGAGCTTCTTCTGGAAATGAATCTTAGTGCCATATTTGGTAGGAGGGGAGCATGGGAGGGGAAAACTGAATAATGGTAAGCCAAATGGCAAGCTCTGATTGGCTGGCCAAGTCAGATGGTCAGCTTTTGAATTGGATGAGGGCGAGTCGCTTGAAGTTAAATCTTGAGAAGATGGAGGTGATGGCTGTGGGGAAAGTCAGGGTAGTGATGGTTGCCAACATTGATGGGGTCCGTCCTCCCCTGGTATCCCAGGTCCGTAGTCTTGGGGTGCTCCTGGATCCGCAGCTTCAGGTGGCGACTGTGGCGGATGTCCAGGTGGCGACTGTGGCGAAGGGTGCATTTTGCCAATTACTTCTGGTACGTCAACTTAGGCCATGTGTCTCGGACCGGGCCACCATCATCCATGCTTTTATTACCTCGAGACTGGACTACTGTGGGGCTACCCTTGGTGATGGTCCGGAGACTGAAGCTGATGAGAATGCGGTGGTTCATCTCCTGAGGGGGACGGGCCGACGTGAGCATATTACTCCTTTGCACTGTTCTCTGCACTGGCTGCCAATAGTCTTCCAGGCCCAATTCAAGGTGTTGGTTTTGACCTTTAAAGTCCTACATGGCCTGGGCCCCACTTACCTGCAGGACTGCCTCACCCTCCGGATCCTGGATCGGCCTCTGTGGCTGGGTGGGGGCACGCTCCTTGGGGTCCCCCATGTTTCAACCATGAGGAGGGCGTTCTCGGTGGCCGCACCACAGCTGCAGAACTTCCTCCCCTTTGCTTCCCAGCATGCATAGTTATGCAAATCAAGTTAATTATGCAAATATTAATGCTCGCGGTGAATTTGCAGAATTTAAGATTTTTTGGTGCAGTGAACGCAGATCCCTGGGTATGGCCTGCCATGTCCATAGGGCCAATGCTGGGAGATGGGGATTACGTACCCTTTACCATGCCATGCAGTTTAAAAAAGAAAAGAAAAAGAAAATTGGGTGCCACATTGCTACCTGCTGCTTGGTTGGCACTTAGCACCATGAGGAGGGATCTTTCTGCCTGGCTCCACTTCCCAAATTTCCTTGGTCTGTTCAAGTTACCATTGCCACAATGCCATGCCAAGGAAGAGGGTGGCCCTAGAGAGGGAGGGGTGTGAATGTCTGGTTTCTTAATTTTGTGACTGCTGCTGGGGCCTGTGCTTGCTGACTTTTTTTGGTGGGATTTATTTCTCCATTCACTTACAGACTGTTTTGCAGGGTTGTGTGTGTTGTCTAGGTTGTGGAATGGGACACAACAGAGCCTAATTGATTCATTGTGAAGTGTAATTTCTACTGTTCTGCTAGCTGATTGGCACCATGAAGCAAAAGTCAGACTGGGGTGTCTCTGCCTGGCTTCACTTCCCACGTTTGCGTGGCCGGTTCAAGTTACCATTGCCACAAGGTTGCCCCTGGGGGAGGAGGGGTGCGAATGTCTGGTGTCTTAATTTGTGACTGCTTCTGGGGCCTGTGCTTTCTGGCTTTTTTTGGTGGGATTTATTTCTCCATGCAATTGCAGACTGTTTCGCAGGAGTTGTTGTATTCTTCTTGAGTGAATGTCCCTTGCTTGCCTGCATTTTTGTGCACTGTTTGGTTGGCATAACGATAAAGTGGGTGCACTCACTGCTGATGGTGGGCCATGCTGTGGGTACACTACCGTTGGTTTGTTTTTTTAATTTCTCCATGCTGTTGCAGTTTTGGGGGGTTGTCTTCTGGAGCAATTGTCCCACTACTGCTAGCATGCTTTTCTGGGTAGCACCTGAGCTGTGGCTTCAAGAACTTTGCAACAACTTTCTGAAGTTTCCAAAGTTTTCTGACGTTCTGTGCTTCGATTTCTGAAGTCTGAAGCTTTGGCAAGAACACAAAATTGCCTCTGAGTACTCAGACTGACTATTCAGAACTTTGAAAATCGATCTGAATACCCGGATGTACTATTCGGTTCAGACCTAGTGCATACCCATCACCCATTTCTCAGCCTTGTCCCCCATAAACACTCCACCGGCAGCTTGTTGTCCCTCCCCATACATTTCCTCCACTGCACAGCTGCCCCCAGGCTTGTCTCCCTGTACACACCACACATTCATCAATCTTCTTCCACCCATATACAACCCCCCAGTAGTCTCCTGTTCTGTTTGCCACAATCCAACTGAAAGCACATAGAGAAATCAGGGGGGCTCCTGCTTACCACAGCTGGAGTGTTTATTCATTCATTTATTTTTTTAAACTTTCTACCCCGCCTTCCCCACCAAAGACGGCTCAGGGCAGCTAACAATATTTAAAAACAGAGTATAAAAACAAAAACCATTAAAAAAAAAAACCTGCAGAGGATAAGGATTGGGGCTGAAAGACCAAAGCAAGGCGTGGGTCATGGAGCCTAAGTTGTAAGTGAGCACAATATGAGAGACTGCACAACATCTTTACTGTTTACACGGCACACAAGTTAAGGCAGGAGCCTTAACTGACCATTTCTATGCATTTGGGAGCATGAGTGAATTTGTAAGAACTTTAACTCCTCCCTTAAGCCAAAAAAATATTTTATCCTAGAATTTACCTGTTTTTAAAAATTCCCTGAATTCCCTAAATACACTAAATTCTTCTCCTATGACCCAGGAGTCCTGGCTCCCAACCACCCTTCTCTAACCAACTAGCCCCTACTCTCCTTCCATTGAACCCAGGAATCTCGCTTCCCAGTCTCCTCTGCAATAAACCACTAACACCTCCCAGAGAACCCAGGTGTCCTCACCCGCAGCCCCCGCTGCTGTAACCCACTATCCCCATCTCCCCTCCCACTGAACCCAAGCGTCCTGCCTCCCAGCCCTCATCCCCACTCTCCAAAGGGCCTTAAAAAGTTGTAGACACACTGCAATCCTTGTGACTCTGCAGCTGGCTCAATCCACCCATAAAACAACATTGAACCAAGTTTAGGGAATATAACTCAAGCTGTAGCTACACCCAAATACCCTCAAGGCTCTTGAAGAACTTACAAGACTGTTTTAAAGTCTGGCTTCCAACCACCCCTGACAGCCAGCCCAGTCCTCCAGGCAGGGCTTCTCTCAGTAAATCCGACTCCCCAAGTAGTCCATATAACCACCTAGCTCTGACAGCCTCTATATTAGTTGGGTACCACCGGTTCTCCATCATTCTGTCTCCAGACAGGCTTTAAGTCGCTCCAGCCAACATGGCTAGGCTTACACATTATAAAGCAGTCAATCTGTAAACATTTAGAAAACAATGTTGTGATTACTAGGAGCCAGCATGTTTTTTTCAAGAACAAGTCATGCCACATTAATCTTATTTCCCTTTTTGATCAAGTTACTAGTTTAGTACATCATGCTAATGCCGTGGACGTAGTATATCTTGATTTCAGCAAAGCATCTGACAAAGTCCCCCATAAAATCCTTCTTGACAAACTGGTAAAATATGGCTTAGATGATACTACCATTAGGTGGATTAACAGCTGTTTGAAGAACCATACCACAAGGGTGCTCATAAATGGCTCCCCATCAACCTGTAGGAAGGTATCAAGAGGGGTGTCTCAGGGCTTGGTCCTGGGCCCCATACTGTTCAAAACTTTATTAATGGCTTGAGTGAATGAGTAGAGCGGATGCTTATCAAATTTTCAGATGACACAGAACTGGGAGGGATAGCTAACACCTTAGAAGACAGAACCAAGATTCAAAATTATCTTGACAGGATGGAAAGCTGGGCCAAAATTAACAAAATGAAATTCAACAGAGATAAATGCAAAGTTCTGCATTTACGTAATAAAAAACAAATGCACAAATATAGGATGGGTGATACCCTGGCTTGGCAGCAGTACATGCGAAAAGGATCTAGGGGATATAGTTGATCACAAGCTGAACATGAGTCAGCGATGTGATGCAGATGCTAAAAAGGCTAAACCAATTTTAGGCTGCATTAAAAGAAGCATAGTGTCCAGGTTACAAGAAGTAATCGTTCCACTACATTCTGCACTGGTCAGATCTCATCTGGAGTATTGTGTCCAGTTCTGGGCACTGCATTTTAAGAAGGACATTGACAAATTGGAAATGGTTCAGAGGAAAGCAACGAAGATGGTCAGGGGTCTGGAAACCAAGTCCTATGAGGAAAGGTTGAAGGAGCTGGGTATGTTTAGCCTGGAGAAGAGAAGAGTAAGGTGAAACATGGTAGTCTTAAAATATCTGAAGGGCTGTCACATAGAAGATGGAGCAGACTTGTTCTCTGTTGCTCCTGAAGGCAAGACTAGAACCAATGGGCTTAATTTACAAGGAAGGAGATTTTGGCTAAACATTAGGAAGAACTTCCTAGCGGTAAGAGCTGTTCGACAGTGAAACAGACTGCCTAGGGCAATGGTGGCCTCTCCTTTGCTGGAGGTTTTCAAATGGAGACTGGATGGCCATCTGTCAGGGATGCTGTAGCTGTGGATATCCTGCGTTGAGCAGGGGGTTGGACTAGATGACCTCTCTGGGGTACCTTTCAACTCTATGATTCTATCCTTAGCCCAGGCCAACAGGGTTTCAAACTCTTAGCTCCTTCATGAAGCCTTCTCTTCTCTTGACTGACCAACACTCCCCCTTCTGAGATTACTCAGTTTTCTTATATACCTACTAAATCTGGTTCATACACTAAAATCCTGTTGTATAGCTATTGCTTTTCAATACATACATACACACAAACTCAAATCCGGTTCAACATATTCAGGTTCCTTATATCAGGGCATGAAATTTCAGATTGAACTCTGGGCGCAAAAAAAATAATTAAAAAAATTCAGTTACCAGACTTTATCCTGATATTAAACCCTTCTTGCACCACTACACCCCTGAGTCAACTGCCAGCCTCAGTTTCCTGGGTGCCAGTGGCTCCAGGCGCCTGCCAATTTAGAACCCTGCTATACACTTAAGCAAATGAACTCTTCACGGCACAGTCCAGAACCACTCCTTCCCCACCCCGGCTCCAGAATGACATCTTTAATGACATGCTGCTGAACTGCATTAAAGTCTGGTTAGCTTTTTATCTTGATCCACGCCCATCCTCACAGAACTGGCCAACCTGCCCAAGAAACCTGCATCAGCATTCTGCGAATCTGTAACATTATTTTAAGAACCTCTCTCTCCATTGAATAAGACAGGAAACTGAAAACATCATAACTTTAAAATTACATGACATTTTCAAAATCCAAACTCAGGAATGAACACTTGAATTTTTTGACATCACTACACCTCCTGATGAACTTTAAATACCCTTTTCTGCATCAAGAGAAACCAGTTCCAACCACCAGGAAAAACGGTTCTGCCTCCAGTTTTCAAACTCCAGTAACTAAGCTGTTTCTCAATAGGCTTGTAAGCCGCCCAATGATTATAAGCCGCCCCAAGCTGCCTGTGGCAGGAGGGGCAGAGTAACAAAATTTTAAATAAATAAATATGAACAGCTTCTACCCCTCACCTAAGTAATCCTCCCTACAAAATTTCACAATAGGATAAATCATCTCGGTTTTGTAACTAGTAGAATGTTCATGATCTTGATAGTGCAAGCAATGTTGCAGCTCCATAATTCTGAGTCAGAACAAAACACTTACCATTCCAAAGATTACATTAAATTGCAGTGCAGAAGAACAGTACTCCAGCTGCTACTAATTTTACTTTATAAAAAGCTGGGAAAGAACAAACTTAGTAAAGAAGTGAACAGAGCTGTAGAAGAAATGAGAAACCATTTTACACCAGAAAAAAATAATAGAAGAACCGTACAGTTTTGCCATCATTGCCCTTTGCATCTGAAGTAATGGACTTTCAATTATTTCAGAAAGTCTGAGCTGCTACTAAGAAAAACTGAATTTCACAGATATCATGTAGATTCCGTTTAAAACTGTTGCACAACACTTACATCCCATTCTTAAATTGTGTTATATACAAAACTAAGATGTGCAAGGAGAATCCTGTTTCTGTAATCCTTGTAGTAGCCTCTCTCCTATCTGAAGTTCTTGCAGTGTGCACTCTGTTACATCTCTCCTCCAAACTTAGAAGTTGGGAAAATGGAGTGGAACAAGACTCCTCTTCCTCAGTTTTCTTCAAGCCTCACAGTCTGATTATCTTAAAAACTAAGGAAATTCTTAGGGGGGGAAACTGCGAGGCGTAATGATTATGAAGAGAAGTCAGTATCAAGCCTAAATCATTATAAGATATAGACCCTTAAGTTGCTTATAAGAACCTTACAATAATTTTGTAGTCAGCAAGATACACACCATTCAAAAGGTAGAAAAATCTGAACAGGTTACTTACTTTAACTGTGACAGTTTCCATTTATTAAATGTTCGGATTTCAGTTTAGTGTTAGCACAAATTTACTTTTAAAAGGTTGGACTTTTCTTCCCCTCTTTGTAAGCAACTTTCCCCTTAAATTACTGATGTTTCCTCAACCTTAACTTTATCTTAGCAACTTTTTTATACATGTGAATTTATCAGTACACATAGAACACGTTCAGATCCTCCGCTATAAAACGCAATGCAGTATTATTCAGTTCTCCTGTTTAGGAGGGTGATTACTTTGGCAAGAACTTGGTAGCAATTAGAGAAGAATGAGGAGAAAAAGAAAACATAGCATGGCTCAAAAGGCCCCTAAATATAACATTAGCATGTACAATTTTATAATTAGAAATGGTACCAATATTAAACAACCATGATGAATAAAACTACAATGTTTTGTAACAGACAGGATATGAATTTTTTTACCTTTTTATCTTCTTTAGTCTTTCTGACATTGCATGGAGTGCCAAATTTGTTTTGCATACCAAACATTTTTTTAGACCATTCATTTTTATGAGATGTTAGCTGAGGCCGACTAAAGTTGCCATCGACTCTATACCTGTCAGCAGGAATCTTATTCATTGGAGGAGGAAGAGTACCACAGTTAACACTTGACCAGCCATCTGTAGAATCTGTGTAAGACTCCTGGTCACTGACATTTCCATGTCGACGTTCTTGTAAGACATGTACAGGCAACCATCTTTGACTGGCTACACCTATAGTACTTTTCTTGGGTGGTGGTACCGAGGTCCGGGAAGAAACCAGTGGAACTTCAATACGGGCTGAAGGACTTAAGTACTTACTTAAATTTTGTGGTTTATCATTTTGCATTACTTCTAAAGGAGAGTTTCCTTCTTGTTCATGACAGAAGCCATTCCATTGGGAAGCAGACTGATTCTGTCCTCTTCCTGCTGGGTTTTCCCACATGCTACTAGGAGCATGTTTATTTGGGTTGGCCCCTAGATCAACTACCAAAACTCTGTTATTTTTCTCTTCTTGGTTAAAATTCCCAATACCACTGTCACTGTTACTGCTCATACTGTTATTCTGATGAGCATCTGGTTCACCATCAAGGAAGGCCCGAGCTCGCATTCCCTCAATTAATTCGCCCATATCTCTATACAGAACAGAGACAAACTGAAGAACAGGTAAGGATGACGTTGGAAATTCTAAACATCCATTAGTGTCAGGATCTGCTGTGCATTCCAACCCAAAACGCCTTGCAATACCCTGGTGAATTTTATGATGAAATAGTTCTGGATCCACCATAAACACATGGCAAGACGTTCTCAAAATGCCTTCATTTTCCTGAGCCAAGCTTGCATCATCACTGGTTTGCATGGTAACAAGGCCAAAAAATCTTCTATCATCAGGGCACACAGCACTAAAAGCCAGCTTCTCTGCAGGATACTCTGCAACTATGCCAGATTTGTCACTACAGAGCTGAATACAGTCATGCATTATCTTCATCATCACCAATGAATGGATTTTCTGTTCTGCCCGAAGGCGTCTCATGCATCCACGAATAGCCTGTAAACTATCATATTCCAAATTTGAGCTTGTGGAAGGAAGTTCAATGGATCCTAGGTAACCTACAACCATAGCAACATTTAAAATGCTTGAATCTAATAAAAAATCCTCTGGATTATCCAGTCCAAGTCTGAAAACTGAGTCATCATTCAAAACTCTGGCTATTTCTTCCTTAGAAAGTAGATTAGGATTGTTGTCTATACTTTTGAGTCCTACTTCAAATTTAGTAGCCGCAGACTCTGAAAGGGACCTCTGCTTTCGTACAGAGGTCTGAGCGTTACCAACACTGACACCAGGATTTTCAAATATCATGTTGAAAATTCCACCAGACTGCATTTCCTCAACCACCTTCTCTGCTCTATTTATACCTAATGCTTTAGAGTCAGGCTTTGGCTTCAACCAGCCTTTCCCATCATGAAAACCAACTTCTTCATCACTTGAACATGAATCCATATGACTTACACCTTCAGCAATGATCATGTGCAAAACACCAGAACATTTTCCTATTAGTTTCACAACATCTTCATGTGAAGCTTTTTTCACATTAATTTCATTAACAGCAAGTATGTGATCCCCTGCTTTAAGTCCCACATAATCAGCAGGACTTCCTTTCATAACACAGCTAAGAATGCATGGAGCTTGTCCAGAAAGGGTAAACCCATACCCTGCTCTTCCTCTAGCAACTTCCACACTTCTTATCCGTGGAGCAGCATGCATATTGAGTTGACACTTGGCTGTCTCCCCTGGTTTATACATGTTGGTATTTTCTGGAATTGAAGGATTCCTTAATTAATCCAGTTTTTTGCTCATATTTAATAGGATGCTGTAAAGCAGCTATAGTTTTGTCATCCGGTGAAGTTCTAAAGGAAAAAAGAAAAGACTGTTTAGTATTCCCTATTTGCCTTATGGCTGGTCTTAGTGTTCAAACATATATTTATCAAAGTTGTTATCGAAAAGATTTATTTATTTATTCACATTTTACACAGTCCTTCCCATTAAGGCTTATAATGACATAATAAAAATGGTCCCAGAATAATGTTTTTTTGTATGAGTAGCAAGAGATAAACTGAAGTGCATCACCGAAAGACAGGGAGCTCTAACTACACAGATCTTGATAGGTTGTATCAGTAGTTTCATAGAATGTTTAATAAACTCATTTAAGGAGGAGACATCTAGCAATGAACCTCTCAGCAAAAAGTTATATTTTCTTCTTTTACTAAAGTTAAATATCAGGGCTTAAGGTCCAGCAGGATCTGGTTTCCTGTGGCCACACTTTGAGAAGAGAATTGGTAAAAATATTTCGAGCTGTTAACATCTCCATTTCTTAAAGTCAACTTGGACCTTTAGTCTGAGGAGAGCCCACCCTTGGAGTGTTCTTCAAAGCCTTCTGGGGAGGGGGTCATTTGATCAGGGTCAAGGGGGTGCTACTTGCCTTGATTCTGGTACTCTCTTCTGAATCATGCAAATATTTAAACTGCAAAGGGGGAGCATCATCTGACTGAGAAAATTTATGATGGTGACACACTAAGGTTTGTATGGTACCATCTATCCCTCTTCCTTTAGAGGTATCCCCATTGCCCATAGCTTTATTGAACTTATTGTCTTAAACTGTAAGAGGAGTAATCCCCAATCAAGGAATGGAGTAATTGCTCTATTTTACCTAGCTTCGCATCCAGACCCAAAACCCTCCAGGAGCCCCTTGGCCCTTACCACCAGTTGCGAGATTATCATTTCCAGCTCTTTGTTCCAGGCCCAAGGCATTATCATTTCTATCCCTTGTTCTGACTTCAAGGTATAGAACTGGGTTAGTTTGGATTGGGTGCAGCCATGTGAAATACCAGAGATCAAGGGGGGCGGGGGGGTCCCTCTGCCAACCTTAATTCTTCTGCTAAACTGACCGAAGGAGGAAGCACCCAAGCGTGCAATTCCATAATTCAATCCAATAAAATACTATGCATCATACTTCTAAAGAGGTCGGCTTAAGGGACACCTACTAAAATCAACAGAGGAATCCCAGCAAATAAAATTTCAAATTACAAATCCAAAGAAGGGCAAAGAGCTCTTCTTCAGAAATACAAATGGAAATTCAAGCAAGCACTTATTTTCCAAAAGTCCAGGGGATCCAACTGCAGCTTCAGGTGTCTGCCTGGGTCAGACCCTAAAGCTCCTCTCACATCCAAGTATTCCACCTTGCTCTCAGTGCAGGAACTCAACTCTGGGAGTGCTCACGACATCTACAGGATCAGTACGGCAAGGGTAGCCTTTGCACAATTCGAGACTCTTCTTCAAAAGAAATCAGGGCGAGACACTCTCTCTACTCCAAATAACCACCAAATATTGGGGCTGGCCGCCAACAGCTCTTCGGCCGCCACCCTCAGGGCTGCCCCCTCTTTTATGAAGTTACCTGGGGGAAGAGAGACAGAGGCACACAGGTGTGCACAATCTTCCAGGCAGGTTTTGCAGCCAAGCTCTCCCAGCCAAACCCCCCACGTGGGTTACCTATTATGAAGGAATGTTTAAAGGACCTCTGGAAAGTCAGACTGATGAAGCTGTTAATCAGAAGGAGGTTAAATCAAACTTAGCCCACCCAGATATTACAGAAGAGATGATATTAAACTATATGTCCAAGCTGAAGTCATCTAAAACACCAAGTTTGGACTTTATTCCACCTGAAGTCTACAGGGAGTTTGCCTCTTGGTGGCTAAATTATTTACCCTGTTCACTCGTATTAAACTATTTCCATCCTCCTGGTACACCACAGTGATAATTCTAGTATTTAAGGAAGGATGTAAACATGATCCAGCCTGTTATAGACCTATTAGTCTTTTACCAATAATAAGTAAGCTCTATGCAAGGTATTGTTAAAACAGCTCAAAGACTGGGTAGTCAAAGAACAGATTTTAGTGGAAGAGCAGTTGGGCTTCCATCAAGAGCACACCTTATAGATAATATGTTACAGTAAGAGGGGGTAACTTGTTCGTGGCCTTTATTGATTTTTCCCATGCATTTGATTCGATCAATAAGTCTAAGTTGTGGCTGAAGATAACACGATCAGCACCTATAGGATTTGCTGGTCGAGTCACACCGAAATTCAAAAGCGGTGGTCAGATTGAGCCATACAGGAAGAGTATCAAGACCTTTCGATATTGGTTCAATAGGGGTTCGTCAAGGGTGCATACTTTATTAATGATTTAGTAAAGTCTATTGATGATGCTAATCCTGCTGCACCAAAAATTAGCAACGACCCTCAGGGCATGAGTCTGCGGCCGGCCGTGGTAACCCTGACAAGACCAATAAGTATCCTCTTGTATGCAGATGACATCACAGTCCTCTCACAAACAAAGTTAGGTCTCCAACAGTGCTTAAATCATCTGAATACCTATTGAACAGAAAATGATCTTAGAGTAAATCCAGATAAATCACAAGTTATTTACTTCAGTAAGAAGCAAGACAATATAAATAGACCCTTGGAATATTCCACTTACTCAAGTTACTAGCTATGTATATCTAGGGATGACATTTTCTGCCTCTTTATCTTGGATGGCACATAGAGACCATCTAATAAATAAGGCTCAGGTTTGATTGCAGGAATCCTTAAATTGTATAGGATTTCAAAAATATTTACGGTGACTCAAGCTACAAGAACATAAGAAGTGCCATACTGGGTCAGACCAACGGTCCATCGAGCACAGCATCCTGCCTCCAACAGAGGCCAGTCACGGGGGCCTGAGAGAAGCATCCAACAGGTCACCATGCTATCCATTCCCTGTGAGTCATCCCCAGGCTCCCGACAGTAAAGAGTTTTGTTCCCCAATCCTATCTGGCTAATAGCTGCTAATGGAACTATCTTCCAGAAACTTGTCCAACAGTCTTTTAAACTCAGCTATACTGCTGGCCTTGACCACCTCCCCTGGCAGTAAATTCCAGAGCCTAAATGTATGCTGAGTGAAAAGATACTTTCTTTTGTCTGTTTTTACTCTGCCACCTGTGAGTTTCATGGAGTGTCCCCTAGTTTTAGTACTAGTTGAGAGGGTAAATAACCATTCCCTGTTTACAAGTTCCACACCACTCATGATTTTATAGACCTCTATCATATCTCCTCTCAGCCGTCTCTTTTCCAAGCTGAAGAGCCCCAACCTATCAAGCCTCTTCTGATACGGGTGCTGTTCCATACCCTGGATAATTTTTGTCGCCCTTCTCTAGTGTATAAAGCTAAAGGATTAGCGCAACTTCTTTTGGTACAGAGGTTGGTTATCCCTGCTTTTCCCAAAACATGGAAACTGTGCAAAACAAATTTATAAGAGGAATTTTGGGAACCCCTGTGTCTACTCCACTCATTATGCTCCGTACTGGAATGGGCCTCTTTTCCACAGCTATGCTAATAATGGTGACAGAAGTCTCTTATCAGGATAAGATCTCCAGGATGGATACAAATGTTGGCTCAAGCAACTATACCACACAGGGAGTAGAAGATATTGGTGGTGTGCAGGAGTAGCTAGAGTTTTGATACAAGCACGTTTTTCTACAGAAACACAAGGGTCATATAGGTCTTTGACTTTATTGGATATAAAGCAGAGACTTATGTTGCAATGCAAGATGAACTGTCTGCCCTTAGGTTAATTAGAGTAGCTCCATGGTATGCTGAGACTAAGACAATTTTTTCCCTAGAACCTTATTTGATACAACTTCAGAGGTTTAAATTATGACAAATGTTGACACTGGCCTGCTTTCAACTATTTGACTCTGCAGTCATTAGTGGAAGATACCAAGAACAAAGATAATGCAAGAGGCTACGTACATGTCATTTAGAGGAGGTAGAATCACTTACACATATACTGCTTTATTTATTTTATTTATTATTTATTTATTTAGGGACATTTTAATCCCGCACCCTCCTGCAAAATACCAGCTCAGGGCGGCACCGATGATTACTGCTGCAGAAAAGCAGCTGAGGGGGTATTTAAATCATCTCTAACCCCTTCCCTGCTTGACAGCATCCCTGCCTGGGATGCATTCAGTCAAGGAACAGGGGACACACAACTTAAATACCCACCGCCTCCCTTCAGCAGTAATCATCTACCCTGCACAGAAAGAATTCAATGACTCCCTATGCTAGAGAAGTGTGTTGCACTTTCTAAGTGCAGGCTGGATGATCACTGGTAGAGAAAAGTGTGGGAGAGCGGTATTTAAATCACCATAGACAACTTAAATATCCCTCCCCCAGCCACCTGGCTCCATCACTCACACAGACACACTCCCATCTATCCAGACACACAGTCACACTTACTCCCATCCATCCACCATCCACAACGCCACACTACACACACACAGACTTACTTCCATCCATCCACAAGTATGCAATACTTACTCCCAGCCAGCCAGCTAGCACTGATAATGGAAACAGATTGTATACACACTTATTCCAATCCATCAATTATCCAGCTTTAACATTACATTAAATTCAGTGTTAAGGCAACTTTCTCATACCCTTCTATAAAAATATCTTACGAATAATGCAATACTAGTACCTATTTCCAACTACCTTTACAAATGAAAGGGATCCATCCCTTTGTTTATAGTTATAAACAAAGTAACGCGCTACCATCTGAAAAATAGCATCTCAATCTATGTTCTTCATACCTCATTCATCGCTAGTAATATATATATCATTTACAGCTTAACTGAACTTAAAATAAAGATATGTATTACTGAAACAATGCTTGAGGGTTATAGCTGATGAGGAATTTATAAAGTTTAATTAAGTTGTAAAAAAATGTTTTACTAGCGATGAATGAGGTAAGAAGAACATGCAGATTGAGATGCTATTTTTCAAATGGTAGAGTATTACTTTGTTGAAAGGGATTATCCTTTTCATTTGTAAAGGTAGTTGGAAATAGGTAATAGCATTGTATTATTGATACAGCATTTTTTAATAGGAGGGTATGAGAAAACTGCTTTAACACTGAATTTAATGTTAAAGCCTGATTAACCTGTAGAAGCACCTTCATTAAATTCTTAAACCGCTGGTCTTTTAAATAGTAAATATATACACAGAAAAGTTTATTAACAAGTAGTTAAAGTAGTTAAATGTTTTCACAACATACCTGACATAATCTTGACAAAAGCAAGTCAATAAAAAGTCACATACTCTCCGTGAGCACAATCCTCACACATCTAGTGTATAAGTTATATAACTTAAGCACAAGCATAAGTTACATAGCAAGTGCCACATTAGACTTTACTGGGTGCTAAATCCTCACTCACAGCAAGAGATGTCATTGTACAGCATAACCCCAGTCAGCCGGCTGCTGTCTATAAGGTGGGAAAGTGATACACATCTCTACCTGGGAGCATACTTACAAGTGCGGAGGAGCTCCCCTAACCACCTTCGTCCCTTATCCCTTGCTGCCCCCCATGCCTTGAACTCCCTCCCTGCCCACATCTGCCTTGCCCCTCCCTCCACACCTTCAAATCCCTCCTCAAAACCCACCTCTTCCTCGCCGCCTTTCCAGACACCGGTTAGAACTTTCCTCTCAATATTTACTGTCTGCCCTCCCCGCAGACTCCTGCCTAACTGTAACCAAGCCAAGCACATGCGTGCACCTGAGACTTTGCATCCGCTTGAATGTTATTTATCCCTTGTCTCTCCCTATGTCCCCACTCCTTGTCTCTTCCCTCCATGTCTATTAGATTGTAAGCGGTAGGCAGGGACCGCGTCTATCTTATTGTTCTGTAAACTGCCAGGTACACAGCTGGCGAATACAAATGCTAATAATAATAATAATAATAATAATGAGTCAAAGTGAGCGTGAAGCGAAAGAGTAAGCAGGAATGTCTCTCAATGGGGGTTTGGCACCCAACTTAACGTGTTTGCAACCTCCTAACTCACTGGATGAATGAGGGGAACACCCTACGACACATATTAACATTACGGTATGTAATGGAGTGTCAAAGACTAAGACCAAATTGGCAAATCCTATAAAAGGACCAAATCTTATGAAGAGACTAGTTTCACTCCTATGAATATTTCCTTGACTGTTCTAGAGACAGGGGAGTTGCAGTATTCGTCCCAAATGTCAGAGATAGAGACAAAGCAGTCCAGAGGATGTTCATGATATAGTCAGTCAAATAAAAGATATTACCTTAATTACTTTTCTCCATCTCATAATCAGATTATATAGATAGTCGTGCCATTAGAAACAAATCCATGGAAGTCTTTGTTCAATCCAGTTTTTATTAATAGATACTAGCAGGAGTCATGATCTGGCAAGTCTTTGTAAAAATTAGTACCTAATTGGCCTTCATTTTTCTGCTTCCAATTAAAGTTTGTGTGTGCATCAGTTATGGAAGGAGCATCATTTACATCAGCAGCCTTCCTGTGCCTCTCCCCAAAGTGGAAAGTGCATACATTAACCATTTGCAAGGTGCTTAGCTCCTACAGACAAGGGAGAATGACATCTCTTATAGATAAGCAAGAACTCTGCCTACTGAAGAGTCCCATTAGCTGTTTTCCAGCTACCAAGCAACAGGTGGCATAAAAACCTGCTGTTGAAAGAGGTTACACATTAACCACCCTTAAGCAAACAGCGCAGTTGGAGGCTACAGATGCTGCTGGGAGGGAAGAAGCAACAGCAGCACCTGAGTCAGCAAAGACCGTTTGAAAAATCAAGCGGGTACAATCAAAATCCAAGAGCCCCATGCCACCCCATGGCCCTATTTGTGAGGGACGCTCCATACCAAGTCACGGCCGCTTGAGATCAATACTTTCTTGGCAGGACAAGTTTTACCAAAGTATCAAGGGGGGGGAGCTCCCTCGGGGGGCGGGTAAGACCCACCCAGAAGGGAGTCAGGCCCCATGTTTGGGGTTTAAGACCCTTAATTAAAACTGGTTCCTGTCAAGCCCAGCGTATAGCAGGACAAGAGGAGAGCACTAGCCCGGGTCTTTCCCCCTTCGTTCAACCCGCTCGCGACCCTCCCCTCCACGGGTCCCGGGCGCGCAGCGGGAAGAGGTTCAGCCGTCTCACCTCTGAAGTGCAGCTCCGCAGTGAGGCACTGGTTCCCCCGGTCACCGGGGAAACGGCCGCCTGGCTCGGCCGCCAAAGAACCTCAGTCACTGGCTGTAGGGAGCTGTCACTCACCTCACCCGCCCAAGCGCAGAATTTGGCGGTGGGGCTTTAGGACAGAGACAATACCAGAGCCCCGAGACCTACATCTCCCATTATGCCCTGCACTCCCGCCCGCCTGGGAACCCCATGCGTTGCATGCTGGAAGTTGTAGTTTTCTTCACTTCGCCAGGTCGCAGAGCTTTGGGGGGGGGAGGAGGAGAATTCGCCGACCTCGAACAGCAAGGCGCATGTGCGGATACCCCGCACTCATTTCAATTTAGCCCTGTTCTTAAGAGGTGCAAGGCGGGGATGGGGCTAGCAGGGAAGGAAGGAAAGTTTTTGAGGTGCCACGGCCTGTAGTACTCTTTAGACAGGTAGGCAAACAGCAGAAAGTAGTTTAGTTTAATTAAATCAAAGTATCTATTCCACTTTGGAAGCATTCAGTGTAAAATGAAATAATTACTTTGATTTAATGAAATCAAAGTAACCACTCCACTGTGGTAGCGCTCAGGTGAACAGTGTAACCAAAGTAAATATTTTGATTTAATTAAATCCCAGTTTAATTAATTAAAAACAGATTTGGGGACCTGTCAGGCTCAAATCAGGTGTCTTCAAATACAGACACCTCTCTTCTGTCTCCTGCCCTAGAATATAGACAGTTCCGTAGAGACAACAGCTCCTTACAATCTCAAAGCTCCGGGAACTGGAACCGCAAGACTGATTTCTAGAGGGCTGGTGTCCAGGTCATATTCCAACATGGACACCAAACAAAGGGTGCTCCCTAAGGTGACACTGGCCCACTCTGGGCCAGCGCTAAACCCCACCCAGCTGTTCAGGGTCTCCCAGATGTGGGCTTGGTTTAAACCCCAGCAAGGTTGACGGCCAGGCTGGAAATATGGGCCCAGAATTAAACGGGCCCAGGGTCCAGCCCTGTGGGCACCCAGATCATGGACCAGAGCTGGGCAAACTAGGTGGGTGTGTCTGTTTTCACGCCTGCCCAGAATCAGGGGTCTCCATGGCTGCCTGTTATTGGCAATCATGGTAAGGGGGTGGGGTGCTGGCCACAACGCAGGAGTGGAGCTGGCCAGTCATGCATTGCCAGGTCAGACCTTGAGACCATGTGTTCCCACCACCAGAGCTAACCCAGCCCAGGGTAGCCCCACCCCGGGGGTGGGATGACAGCCACACATCACGTGAGTTAACACCTATTGACCATCCCCAGTTCCCAGAATGGGTGGAGGGGAAAACAGACACATGGCAACCCTGGATAATACTCATAATAAGGGAAACCAAGTCTTATACCATAACTTTATGTACCATTTCCAGCTACGAGTAGTCTCTCAGACATGTTTCACAATGGGTAATGGTATTCAGGTATTCAGATCTTTCCAGGATCAGGTCCTCAGAGTTCAAGTACATTAATTCATATATAGCTGACAATACAAAAGGTTTGGGTTTTTTCTCCCCTCTGTAAATAGTCTTGGATGGCTTGTAAGGAAAAACAAATGTTGCGGCCCCAGCCTTGTCAAGATTTGTGCATACATTTAAATTTGTTACTATGAGTGATCCATTTAAAATACACTGAACTAAGGGTAATAATTCCCCCTGTAAGCGCTGGGAAGAGTCAGGTGTTAAATTTCAGGGGCCAAGCTGTTGCCATCAGCAAACTCTGGGAAGAGCGAGGCGATAAAAACAAGGGAGTGAGGGATCTGCCTAGAGGATCTTATTTTTGTAAATTTTGTGTAGGTCCCCCCCCCTTTCTGATGATAATTGTTGAAGCCTGTTGGATTGGGGCTTGTAATGCCTCAAAGAATGTATTCATGCTGGGTTTTCCTTATTTTTAAAGGTAGTATTTTATTATCAAAAATTGCTGGATGAATGTGGGATAGACTCCTCGATGCTGGGCTCAATGTTTTATTATGGTTCTACGTAACTCTTGGTTTGGTTTTGTTTTTGTTTTATTTGTATATGTACTTACTTTTAATTTTTTTAAAATTAATATCAATTGATATGGCATTGGCTGAATCAATACATTTATAATATTACCTTTATTAAGAACACAAATAGTATAATTGTGGGTCAAATCACTGCTCCATCTAACCAAGCAGCCTGTCTGACTGACCACCTTGGGTCGCTTCAGACAAGTGCATAAGTCTTTTTTAAGGTGCAGTAATCTATTAAGCAAACCGTGTTTTAAAATAAGATGGATTTATCACACTGCTACATTTTCCAGAGAATCTTATATTCACCAATGTGTGTTGGTGTCTGGGGCACAAGCACTCCGGTTTAAAACAAACATATCACTGGGTAAAAGCACTCTGGGTAAAACCAGATATGACTTTAGCCCGCTTTGTCTGTTTTGATGCTGCCAGATGTTGGCCCACTTCTGTCTTGTACAACGTTGGCAGCTAAACCAGGCTGTGACCTCAGAAAATCTCCGAGGTCACAGCCTGGGCTAAGGCCCACCCGACCGTCAGGCCAAAGCAGGCTAGCACATCTGTGCAGCCACAGCATACTTGGCTCGGTGCTGCCATGACCAGCAGCCATGGTTGTGCCTCATGGTGAAGCGCTGGGAGCACAGTGTAAGTAGGGCTGGCCGTCTGCAGGTTTATTGTGCTCCCGGCTGTACCAGGGCCAAACGGCCGGCAGAATGGCTTCCCGGCCGTGATCAGGTCAGGTCGGTGCTTCAATCTGACTTGGTCCATGTTGCCCGAGACGTTCCACCCCAGGGTGGCCCATTTTTTTCTTACCCTCTGATTGCTAAAAGAATAATCTTGCAAAAGTGGGGAAGCAATCAATAATATATTTTTTAAAACTGGGCACAATTCTGACTCCATTAAAGTAAATTGGAGTTTAGCCATTGACTTCTGTGGAGTCACGATTGCACTAATTCTGTGTCTTCACATAGACAGCAGCACCCATGCCTCTGCCTCGCCTCACCCACAGGCGGGCATCACTTTAAAGACAGCCCGTCAGATGTGCAGGTCGAGCAAAGGCAGAGCAGGCTGCCCCTACCCATCACCTGATGCTGCCTTACTCTGGGGCAGCCCCACTGGCAGTGCTCTGGAACATCCTGGAGTACCACCAGCAAAGCAGGCAGCCCAAACCCAGGGCACCAGCTCAAAGCGGAGCTGAGGTCCGTCTGCTCATCGAATAGCCGCTGTAGCACCACTCTCCACCAGGGGTTGCCCTGGGCAACACTGGAGTTGCAGTTGGCAGCTTCAGGTGAACACTCGCAACTCTATGAGGAGAGAGGTGTCATACAGGTGGAATGTGGGCCATGGTAGTTGCTGGGTCCATTTAAAACAAACCCAGGCAGGGCTGCAAGTGGGCAAGCACTGGGGTGCACCCCTGGAGCAGGCCCAAAAGGTGCACACCTCCATGTCTGTGGCTACTTTCAGACCTTCTTCCCCTTCTCCCCCCCTGCATATTTTGACTACAGGGCGGGGGGGGGGAATGCACAAGCCAGGATATGCGCGGAGATCGGCCGGTCTGAAAGTCCCCCTCACATGCAGCTTTGCCGGCAAACACTCGCAGGGATGCAGAGCAGAAAATCAGCCGATAGTTCTAACAAGATCAACAGGGTCAATCAGCCCTGATCTAATTCCCGGCAAAGGTGTTGACCAAAGCCACAAGCACAGTCGCAGTACTGAGGTGGAAAAATACAGAAAACTAGCTAGAACAGAATGAAGTGTGCTATGTGTTAGCAAGAAGGAACATTACTGATAAGAATGAACAGGATGGGCCTAGGAGTGGAATGAAATGCAGGGAGCAGATAACTTGAGCAGCTAGGGGTGTAATCAAATATACTGTCTTAATTAGAGGAAAGTTCATGATTGAGTCTTTCAAGTGGAAAAACCCAGTTAGATAGCTCTATATGCACATGTGTAAAGCCCAGTTTTGCATTTTGTATAAAAGCTTGCTGAACTGTCCCAAGAGCAGCAGCACTCCATTGCAGTGTCTGCACAACGCGTTGTCTGCTGAATAAACAAATGATAGTTACCCAGACTCTGTGTACAGCCTCGAATTGGTGAGCCCACCCGAACCCAGTGGATTTAGAGGAAAATCCACGACAATTTCTGGTGTCAGAAGTGGGATTCGAGGAACTCAGGATCCTTCGTGGATACCTGCGGTAAGTGTACTTTATTGCAGAGTTCACAATCCGGTGGCGGGACGCCGTTCGCCGGGTCGCTGGTGTAGGAAACCGGACTTGTTCCTCTTTCCCTCACAAGTGCAGTGGGTTGTATTGTTGTATGTGCCTAGGTAAGGATTAAACAGCTAGCAAGTTACCATGGGAAGCGACCAGTCGACGGTGGCTACCGCTGCTGATACTCCAGCCACGTATATGGCTAGGCAGTACGGTAAATCGGCAGTAAAATGGGTAGAGAAATGGAATTTTTATACTCGGGACCAGCCCGACTTGCAGTTTCCTTCTGCCGGCTCGTTTTGCATCCCAGTCCTAACTCATTTAAGACAAAACCTCGAGGTGAACCACCCCAAGCAAATGGGGGTATGGTTCCTATGGGACGACGAGGCAAACCGAACCGATGTTCAGAAGCGTTATTGCCCGCAAGCTTGCTTGACAGCCGTATGTAAGGCTCCCCCGGTGACATCGGACACGGCTCCTGTGCCCGATCCACCGGAGGACTCCTTGCTTGATTTCAGGCCACCGTGTTATAATGAACCTGTCCCCTTGCTTCCGAACCCCCACCTGAATCCCCCACCCCAGGCTCCCCCACCCCAGCCTTTTCCAATACCCCCTCCTCCATCGCCTCTGCCCCAGGTCCACCCTAAACTCCAGGCGGCACGAACCCTTATCGAGGCGCAGAACCAAAAACTGCAGGAGCTGCAACTCCAGATGAAGAAGCAGAAAAAGCTCCTCAAAACTTTGACTCTGGCTTCTAACACTAGCAGTAGTAAGAACGAACCTGATTCCTCTAAAACCAGATCTATCACCCCTCCACCAGACAAGAGAGAAGGGCTTCGCAGTGGTCGCCCTAGAATAAAACTTAAAACGTGCCCCCCTAAACTCAAGCACCGCTGCTCCTCGTCCCCAATCAAAAGATCAAGCCCGGTGCTTGGGCAGTTTCCTTTAAAAAACTATCCATTGCCCAACGGCCAGATTGCCACTGTCCATGTCCCCTGGACTCCGGCTAATATCCTAAATTGAGCCAAAACTTTCCCCAAGCTCAGGGATGACCGGGTAAGATTTCAGGAAAAGCTCCGCAGCATTTTCAATTTGTTCCACCCCACACTTGAAGACGCAGGCGCACTACTAAACTCAGTCATGACCCCCAAGCAAAAAAATGCCCTTGTAAACAAAACCAGAGAAAACAACCATCTAGACTCTTGGCCAGTTGCTAACACCCTCCCCTTCACCACCCCAGTTAAAAGGGACGCTGTTGCCCGTGTCTTGGCACGCGTGGTTAAATGCATTCCCCTACTGGCCCCGGTCAATGTTAATTGAAATAAAGTGTCCACCACCACGCAGCGCAAAGATGAGCACCCCGCAAATTTTGCGGCCCGTCTCCAGGAAGCGTTGCGCACGTACTCTGGACTAAACCCTAATGATTCAGCCAATGCAGCTATTGTAACTTCCCTCACAGTACAGGGATTGTTAAAACCCATCGAGCAACGACTTAAAACCGCTGTGCTCAATTAAAAAACTAAGAATCCAAATCAAATTGTGGCTAGCGCAAGCCAAATCTGGGACCAAATGGCAAATAAAAACAGCAAAAAGGCGGCGGCCCCAGTAAAAATTTGTGTGGTTCAAGACAATGGACGGGAAGGCTAGAAAGGTCGGGAAAGAGGGAGGGAACGAGAACAAACAGGGTTATATTTCCCCTATGGAAACCCCCAGTCCCAAGGGTTCCCCGCCCCTCAGCGGAACGAATGGCCAGGCCTCCCCCGTAATGTTTGTGTGAACTGTGGCCAACAGGGTCACTGGCAAAACCAATGTCAGCTGCCCCCGCAGGGGAGGGAAGGTCAACAGCACGGGTTTCCCCGTGCTCCTCAGTTTGCTCCCCAGTTTGATTTCCGGGCTCAACCCTTTTCCCCGGCAGCAATAAACCAACAACAATGGCCAGCTCCACCCCTATCAAACACTCAAACCCAAGGGCTGTACTACCAGGGGCAGGAAAAAAATCAGGACCTTTCATGAGGAAACGCGGCCTCAGCCCTGACCCTCCTGAACCTGGAGCCGGACGGCACTGTTCAGTTAGCCTTGGATGGGGCAGAGGCCCCCTTTTTAATTAACACCGGGGCTACCCGCTCCATGGTGCATTCTTCTACCTTCCCTCAGCTCCCCCTGTCATCGGCTAAAATCTCCTGTGTAGGGGTTAAGGGTACTTATCAGCGTGTGCCTCTGTCTGAGCCCGCCACTGTAACCATCGGCCCGCTCACAGAGAGACACTCGTTTCTTGTTAGTAGACACACTCCAGTCAATCTTTTGGGACGGGATCTCCTGTGTAAATTGAAAGCCTCAATTCACTGCTCGCCAGATGGCATGTATTTGACCTTTCCTGATCCTAAGACAGCTTCTAATCTTATAATGGCCCTTGCTACAGAGGATTCTGGGTCCCCGCTCCTGACTGATCACCAGCAGCGGTTGGATTCCCTCCCTTCCTCTTTGTGGGCAACCTCCCCTGAAGACGTGGGGTTGCTGCAGGGTGTTGCCCCATTGCAAATAGCTGTCAAGCCAGGACTCCCGTACCCTTCTGTATCTCAGTACCCCCTTTTGGCTGAGGCTGTCAGGGGAATACAGGCTGTTATTAACACTTTCCTTGAGGGAGGCATTCTTGTTCCTTGTGTCTCCCCCGTTAATAGCCCCATTTTACCTGTTAAAAAGGGAAACCGGACACACCCTGATGGATCCCCGGTTTACCGATTTGTTCAAGACCTCCGTGCTGTTAATAACTTTGTTGTCCCACTGCACCCCATTGTCCCTGATCCCTCTGTCACAATTTGTTCCATCCCAGCTGAAGCCCAATGGTTTACTGTCATTGACTTGTCACAGGCTTTCTTTTCAGTACCTGTGCACCCTGACTCACAGTATTTGTTTACTTTTACTAATCCTGCCACCCAGTCCCAATTGACCTTTACCCACTTGCCCCAAGAATTTAGGGATTCACCATCCCTGTTTGGGTTGGCCCTTCGCCAAACGCTGCAGGACTTTCAGCTTCCACCTACTTGTACACTGGTCACTTATGCTGATGATCTCTTAGTGGCCGCCCCAGATCAAGACAACTGCATTATTGGTTCTTTGACCCTCCTTCAACACCTGGCATTAAAGGGTCATAAGGTCTCTCGTGCCAAGCTTCAGTTTTGTTTGCCTACTGTAAAGTATCTTGAACACCTTGTTTCCCACACATCCAGATGTTTGGACCCTGCTCGCTGTCAGGCTATTACCCAGCTGCCATTGCCCCAAACTGCACGGCAGCTTCAAAAGTTTTTGGGTGCAGCAAATTACTGTCGTCAATGAATTTTGGGGTACGCTCAATTGGCCCAACCTTTGTACTCGGCAATCTCCCCGATCCCGTTTTCATTACCATCAGAGGCCGTGGAGGCTTTCCGCCTTTTAAAGAAAGCTCTGGTAAGTCCCCCCGCTTTGGCACGCCCTAATTATGCCAAGCCCTTTACCCTGTTTTGCCATAAATCCAGGGGATTTGCCTTGGGCGTGCTCACGCAGCCCTTTAAAAACCTTCCTAGACCAGTGGCATACTTTTCTTCCCAACTGGACCCGGTGGCCCGCGGACTCCTTATGTGTGTTCGCTCTGTGGCCGCCACAGCCCTGCTGGTTAAAAAATCAGCACCTCTTGTTTTGGGCCATCCCCTCACAGTGGCTGTGCCTCACGCAGTAGCCAGTCTTTTAAATCATAAGCAATGCCAAGGGCTTACTCCCTCCCGCCTGACCAGATATGAGTTGGCACTTTTGGCCCCTAGTGAAGGGAAGACTTGAGGTGGAAAAATACAGAAAACTAGCTAGAACAGAATGAAGTGTGCTATGTGTTAGCAAGAAGGAACATTACTGATAAGAATGAACAGGATGGGCCTAGGAGTGGAATGAAATGCAGGGAGCAGATAACTTGAGCAGCTAGGGGTGTAATCAAATATACTGTCTTAATTAGAGGAAAGTTCATGATTGAGTCTTTCAAGTGGAAAAACCCAGTTAGATAGCTCTATATGCGCATGTGTAAAGCCCAGTTTTGCATTTTGTATAAAAGCTTGCTGAACTG
>QEPC01012693.1:1665-12915 GCA_003113815.1 Sphenodon punctatus
ACCGAACAGACCAAGTTCGGTCGAATTCCGAACTTCCGAACCAAGTTCGGCCATTCAAAACCAGGTTTTTTGATGTGTGCTGCCACCAGGGATGGGAAAACAGAACAGAGTTCGGAAGTTCGGTTCGGTTTGAAATTTGAGTTCGGTTCGGAAGTTCGGTTCAGTCGACGGAACAGACTGAGTTCGGTCCGAACTCCGAACTTCCGAACCATGTTCGCCCATCCCTACCTGTCTCCCTTCCTTTTCAACGTGTATCTAAGGCCCATGGGCAAGGTCATGCGTAGATATGGGGTGTGTTGTGTTCAATATGCAGATGACACCGAAATCCACTTATCCTTTTCATCTGACCCAGGCCCTGCAGTCTCGGTGCTTTCCTGGTGCCTGGCTGCTGCTATTGGGGACTGGATGTAGGGGAGCCATCGGAAGGTTAATCCAGAAAAGACTGATGTGATCATTGGCTAGTCCTGTGGCCTGGGGGCGGGGGGGGGGGATTGGGACTCCCAGCATTGATGGGGTCCTGCCTCCTCTCACTGCTCAGGTGCGTAGCCTTGGGGTGCTCCCTGGATCCTCAGCTGCGCCTGGAAGGACAGGTTGCGGCTTTTGCCAGGAGTGCCTTTGGCCAACTCCATCTGGCGAGTCCCTTTCTTTCCAATGAGGATTTGAGCACCATCATTCATGCCTTCGTTACCTCAAGGCTGGACTACTGCAGTGCGCTCTACATGGGGCTGCCCTTGAAGGCTGTTCAGGGGCCGCAGCTGGTGCAATGTCAAACTTGGTTATTCCATCAGGCATTTGGTGGGGGAGGGAGGGTCGTTATTTAGCTGCAGACCTTGTTGATTTTGTAATTTTGCTATTTTAATATGTATATTTATATTTATATTGTTGTTCCACTGTTTTATTCTGTTAGCTGTCCCGAGTTGCTTCGGCAAGAGGGGCAGCCTACAAATGAACTGAAATTAATAAAAAACCATACAGCTTGGGGCCCTACCTATCTGAAGGACCGCCTTTCTCCTTATGTGCCTTCATGGTTCCATCCTTGGCCCAGTTTCACACGGCTCGGGCCCGCAGAGCGGCATTCTCGGTAGCTGACCCACAGCTTTGGAACTCCCTTCCCTTGGAGGCTCCCCTGAGCCCTAGTTTGAATGTCTCCTGGAGGCAGCGTAAGACCTTTTTATTTGGCCAGGCATTCAATGGGCAGGGATAGATTCAGGGGGGAGAGTGATGCGGTGTTTTTAGTTTTGTGGGGTTTTAATTATTTATTTTACATTTGTATTTTATGTGTGTGTTGTGAGTTGCCCTGAGGCTCTGGGGGTAGGGCAGGATATCAATCAAAATAAATAACTAAATATCCTCAATATCAGTGATATTTTTAGTTGGTAGGGTATACATGCCATACCTTAAAACTCTTTTGAGTTATCCCGGCACAGAATGTGACACGTCCAGTTCAAGAAGGAACACATTTATTAGGCCTGCAGAAAATACTTCTTCAGCTTCACCGGAAATTCAAGTTATGCAAGTTTGACTTACACGGATCTGGCTGTGTTTGCTTTGGGTAATCCGTTCCCACTCTAGTTCATATGTGCCCCACGGAGGATCTAGCCTAGATTATCCTAGTGGGGTTAAAGCAGAAATCGGTAGCTTCTTTGCTACCTCCTCCCTTTTGCAGTCCGGAAGAAACAAACTCACTCAGGAAGGGAGGGTAGATGTTCATCCCTGTTACCAGGAGCCGGCTGGGCACCATTGGAAACAGTGGGCGCCAGTGAACTAGCACATGCTTGGAGGCCCGGACTAGTAAAACCAGGATTTGCAAATTCCAGCTCTCTAAGTATGCACTAGTTTGTCAGCACCCACTGTTTCCGACGGCGCCCAGACGATGTCTGGTTGGCGGGGTGGGGGGGTGAACGTCTAATCCCTCCCCCACCCCTCCCGTGCGTGTTTTCTCTCAGAAAACTGAGAGAAATGAGGCTCGTGTAAAAACGCCCTCAGAAAAATGAGGACAAACCCCCGGTATTTCGATACATCGGTTAGCCGGCCGGGCATGAATCAGGTATCAATTAGTCCCTAAAGTTGTTGGGTCAGGTTGCGCACCGTAATTCCGACAAATATACCCATTTTGGTGGGTCCTTATTTCAGGTCTCAGTAGGTGCCCCCCCCCCCCCTTTCTGATACTTCTGCACAGACCGATCTCTCCTTAACAGACTATGAGTGCGCGTGTCTTAATGTTTCCCCCATAAATCTGTCCTCTTAGGCTTTGACCCCCTGTTCTCTGACGTGCCCCCATTCTGTATTTGTGTGTGTGTAGGTACTCCTGGCATTGGGAGTCAAATAAATGCTGCATTCATAGGTCTGAAGTGCCCCCTTGTGGTAGCATGCAATATTGCCTCTTTCTGCTGGCACTTCCACACTGTTGATCTTTTTAAGAGCCAGCATGGTGTAGTGGATAAAGTGCCAGACTTGGACCTTGGGGACCAGGGTTTGAATCTGACCCTAGCCAATGAACTCACTGGGTGACCTTGGGCAAGCCACAACCTCTCAGCCTCCATTCCCCATCTGTAAAATGGGAATGAGTGAGTATCTGTCTCTCCCTGTGTTCCCCTCACCCTTGTCCAGCTTCAATTATAAGCCCACTGGGGCAGGGACCTGTCTCCCAAAATCTGAGACTGTAAAGCAATGCTACAGAAATCAGCAGCAGTAGGAGTTGCAAGTAGTTTGGCAATAGTAAAACAGAGTTTGCAGATTCTCAGTTTTTGGTGACTCCTGTGATTTTTTAGACGTTTTTGCAAAATCCCAGGTGAGAATCCCAGCTTTCATTTTTCAAAACCAGATTAAGTGTCTAGTCCTAGAGGCCATGACGGCAGCCCATGCTAAAGTCTTAGACGCTGGCGATATGCACATTGCCGTACCTCTCAACCACTGAAAGGAGGGGTTGCTTGCCACACTCAAACGGAGGGGCCATGTGGGACAAAATTGACATGCTGATTTATGCACATATAAAAATAGCCCTTTGGCTAACTTTGAAGTTGGGCTGAATTTATTGATCTTTAAGACAACGTAATTGCCCATAATCATTTCTCTCGAGTCAGACTTCAATCCCTGCACATTAAGTTTTTATTTCAAGGCTTTATCACAGCACTTCCACCAACTGCTTTACACTTCTCACTCTCTCTCTCTCACACACACACACACACACACACACACACACGAGCTCTATGCAGACAAGCCTCTCTCTCGCTCTCTTTCTGGAGTTAAAGCTTTGCTCATTTTCCTGTGAGGAAGGATTCTTGCCTTAATTCTAGTGTCAGACAAGAGGCCACTGCTTAACTTTCAAACCAGGTTGACATTTTTTTGTTCTTGTTATTAAAAAGTAGGGATGGGCAAACGCGGTTCGGAAGTTTGGAGTTCGAACCAAACTTGGCCTGTTCGGTCGACCGAACCGAACTCAAATTTCAAACCAAACCGAACCGAATTTCCGAACTCTGTTCTGTTCGCCCATCCCTAGTGGCAACACACACCCAAAAAAACCTGGTTTTGAATGGCCGAACTTGGTTCGGAAGTTCGGAATTTGACCGAACTCGGTCTGGTCGGTTGACTGAACTGAACTTCTGAACTGAACTCGAATTTCAATTCCGAACTGAACCGGATTTCCGAACTCGAATTTCAAACCGAACTGAACCAAACCAAATTTCCGAACTCCGTTCTGTTCGCCCATCTCTATTAAAAAGAAACTTCAAAACGAATCTTCCCCTCTTCAAGGCTGAGTCTCTGCTGCTACTCTGCAAGACAACCCTCACCCCAGTGGGGGGGTCAGTCATGAGGAGGTGGCCCCGTGGCCCCACATTAGCCCTGGCAGAGCAACGGTAGCCTGTGCTGTATCACCAACCTCATCCCCCATCTCTCACAGGATTGGGCTGATCAGCGGTGCCAAGCGGTGCCAAGCGGTGCCCCCCCCCTCCCACTCCCCATGGCTGCAGCTGAGAGTGTGGTTCCCACAGACTGGCAGGCCCTACTGCGGCTGCCCTGCCTGTCCCCGTTCTATCAGCTATATTTTTGCAAGCAACTGATCGGCGGCTCCTGCACCATCAAGCTTCCTCTAGCCCCAAACAATCAGGGACAGACAGATGGACTGAGGTTAGTCATGGGAAGGTGGCACATTAGCCCTGGCAGGGCAACAGTAGCCTGTGCTGTATCACTGTGGGGTGGCCTGGTGTGGCAGCTCCCCCGGCTCCCCCCTCTTCCCCAGGCATCTGGCGTTAAGGGGGTGGGAATTCTGGGGCAAGCATGAGCCTAACACCTCTCTTTCCTGCCCCTTGCTAACATAACCCTGCCCCTTAGGAAGTGACATAATACCTTGGCACTCCGTAGGGTGCGGGGCCGCTTCAGAAAGGAGAAGGGCAAAGGGAACGCTGACATAACGAAGACTCATGATGTCATAGTGCGCCATGGGGGCGGGGCCATGGCAGGAAAGTCTGACTGTGCCCACCTTTCCAAGATGGCCGCCCTCGACTGCCCCTCCGCCTCCAAAGTCCCTATTTCTCCAGGTGACCCAGAGAAATTGCAGCTTCCCCTAGAGCCTCTGGGTCAGAACCTAGAGTCTGTGGGTAAAACCCAGAGATGCGGCAACCCTCCTCCCTGTTGAGTTTATTGGCCCTCCTACCTGGATGGGCTACAGCCCTCCACAGAGCACCAGGTCTAGTGTCACCTGCAGACCGAAGACCTCTCCCTACCAGGGCTTATGGGGATTGGTTATTCCCTGGTACCAGGACCTCAAAGCCCTTTAACTCCTCTATGAGTCTATCCCTCCCGCAATACACGCTGAGGAGACTGCCGCTCGGGGATCTTGGGAGGGGAGGCTAGTTAATGTTTCTGCAGCAAGCGCCGCTATCTTTCAATCTCCTTCCCAAAGCACAACCCTGACCTTCGCTCTTGGTCCTTAAACCTAAGATAAAATCTGCCACCGCTTCGCTCTTCCCGGGGTAAAAATAAACATGCAGCAGGTGCACCGGCTCCAATCTCTGGGGGTGGAGCCCTGGCGGTGTCAGGTCAAGGCACAGATTAAGCATGCGGTGGGTGAGCCATTCCCCTGCCCTCCTCCCCCAGTGGGGGGAATGGAACAGATGTGCAGCCAGGCAGCCCCCTGGGCCTCGCCATGTCATGGCCGTCCCCAAGCCCTGGTGGGGGATGGGGCCATGAACACACACACACGGGCCCGCGATAGCCCGCGTTGGCTCAGGCTGCGGGCCTGGAATCATCTGGGGGACCACATCTGGGCCAGTTGCTTACCCAGACCGGGGCAGCTGCAGGCCTGTTAATAAATGGTGAAGGGGAGTCCCTGGCCTAGGCGGGCCATAGCGTGTCCCCGTCGCATTTATTATCACCCTCACACAAAGAGCCTTCCCAGCGTGCCCTTGTACTTCCTTGCTCTGCCAGGGGCCACTTTGATTGAAAAGCATTCTTCTAATAATTACTCCTAGGCCAGCAGTCCTTGTGAGGATAAGGTCCCCTTAAGATTCTGTTTGTTTACCAGTTAGGTCTAGCCTTGCAGAGGTACAGAGGTTGTTACACTTACCCTGGAGGGGGAGTCTCCACCAGATACCAACTGGTACCTACTCTAGACATAGGGCAGTGGTAGGGAATCAAATGCAGCCCACGGCTTGTTGATACATCCAGATAAGACAAAATAGCTGTCAATAGGACTTGACTGGGAGTTGGTTCACCCAAGAACTAATGGAAATAAATAAATGCATGACAGAGAGAGAGAGCGCGCACCACTCAGTGTCTATAGCAGGGTAGTAGGAATTAAGACTCGTAGAGGAGCCGGAAGATGATGCAGCAGAAACTGGAGACCTGGGTCAAAACAGGAAGGGTAGTCGGGTAACCCTAGCTGGTGTGTGTGTGTGGTTGTGTACCTAAAGGCGGTGATCTAACTGAGCATGTGTGGGCATGTATTAAGATATATTTTGGGTGTTTTTAGATGGATGGGCTGCCCCAGTGCTGGCCGCGCCAACCCACTTCAGTCCCCAGGTAGTCCATCCGTCGAAAGGCGGCCCCGCCAGATGTTGGATTGGAGCAGGTGAGCAGCCCCGCCAGCAGTGCTTTGGAACATCGCAGATCACCTCTGGCGGAGCAAGCCAAGCAAACCCGGGACACTAGCCCAAAGCAGAGCAGCGGTCCATCTAATACGTGGACCCACGCTGCTGTTTCACCTCCGGTTGCCCCAGACAACACCATAGTGTTGCGGACGTTTGAGTCTACAACTCTATGGTGGGTGGGAGGGCACCGTGCAGGCGGACCGCAGGCTGGAGAACCCACTGGGTCTGTCTGTTCCTGACCCAGGGAGGGCTGGGAGTGGGCGGACGTAGGGGTGCACCCCGGAACAGCTCGGGGGGGGGGGGTAGACAACCCCATGGCCATGTGAAAACATTCTGCAGGTTTTCAGCCAACTCCCCACTCCTGGGCTCCAACCCCTCTAACCCCACCAAACATTTTAAGCCCTCGCTGCCACTGTCCATCCCTGACTCCGAATGACCTCGAAGAAGTTATAGGTTAATCTTCCTGAACCATCTCTCCATCGCTGGAGGTTTTAAAAAACAACAACAAAACATCTATTGGGGAAGTTGCAGCTGTAGTCAACCTGCAACTAAAGCAGGTGATTGGGTCCCTTCCAGCTCTGATGTTCTAGGAGTCTCTGAAGCGAGAATGCACCTCAAACAAAGATGAGAACTAATACCTGGTGCTTAAGAACATATATTGTGCCGTACTGGGTTGGACCAAGTACAATGGAGTGATCCATTCCCTTTTGTTCACTCCCGACAGTCAGAGCTTGTGCCCCCCAATTGTCAGAACCCAGAGGGGTAGAGGGGATTGGGTGCGCCAGCACGGCAGCATCAGGCCTTGCCGGCTACGGCGGAGTCTAAGGCGGGCGTTGGGGCCCGCCCCTTTACCGACGTCAGCAACAGGGGGGCGGAGACACAGTAGCGTGGCGTCCCTGGGTAGCCCAGGGAACGCCGATGTCGGGCGCATGCGCGCCGCTACCCCGGAAGCACACCCTCGCCGTTCGGCACGCCTGCAGGTACTGGCCAATCAAGCCCCCATATAAGCCTCTGGAAGGGCTTGGATCAGTGCTGGTGACCGGACTTGTGCCGTGAGACTGGCCCCTGGTGTGGAGTGGAGTTGAGAGTAATTAGCTGTGTGAAGTATTGGGAGTGCAAGAGTGAGAGCGTGGAGTGTGAGAGGTGAGTGTCTGGGTGAGTGTGCTAGTAGGAGAGTGTGAATACAGAGTGTGTTGAACCTTCCCTTCCCTGTGATCTCCCATTCCCTGGTGAACCCTGTGTGTAAGCCCTATCCCCTCCTGGTTCCTCTCCCCTCCGGGCCCCGTGGGCTCCTTCCCCGCTAAACCACCACTGATCCCTCACTCCCCCTCCGTAGCCCTGTGCACGTGGGTGCGTGGGTACCATAGAGTGGGCCTTGTTCGGTGCACTAGTCCCTGTGATGAGCTTTGGCAAGGGTTAGCTCTCGCAGCTTATACCCAGCGCCTATATAAGACCCTGAGGGACCTTTTTCCTGCACCATATTGCCCTAGCACCTGGAGTGTGTCTGTTGTCCCCTTAATCCTAACCCCAATGTACATGGCTAACAGCCATTCTTGGATCTATCCCCCAGGAATGTATCCACTTCCAGTCCTTATTTAAACCCAGCTGTACTACTGGCCTTGACCACCTCCTTTGGCAACAAATTCCACAAGTGAAGTGTGCGTTGCAGGAAAAAATACTTTCTTTTATTTGTTTTAAATCTGCTGCCAGTTAGTTTCAGGGAGTGTCCCCTTGTTCTAGCACTACTTGAGAGGGTAAATATTAATAACTCCCTATTTACTCGTTCCACACCACTCCTGATTTTATAAACTTCTCTCCAATCCCCTCTCAGTTGCCTCTTCTCTAAGCTGAAGAGCCCCAACCTATCTAGCCTCTCCCCATGCAGAAGCCATTCCGTACCCTTTATCACCTTTGTTGCCCTTCTCTGTTCCTGAACTTCCTTATTCCATATTCGATTCACCAAAAGGAACGTCACGTTCAGTATTCACTTTGCTGAAATGGTGCGGATGAGCACAAGATGCAGCTTGGACCTCACCTGGGCTGCACAATGGATATCAGTGGGTGTTTTTACACACACATTTCTCCTGCATGTTTGAGATTACATCCTGAACTTTCCGTGTGTCTAAATCGCTCACCCGGATCTTAAACATCCGGCTCTTTGAACTTCTGCGTAGAACTTCTCCCAGAGCTTTTGTGTGTAAAAAGTTCTCCTGGTAAATTGCTTTGCTCCAGGCAGCTGTGGTCACTTGGTTTCCATGGCAACCCCTCACATCTACAGCTGCGATAACTTTAGGCTGCCTCAGGGCAGCGTGTGTGTGAAGAATGCATCCGGAACTTACTTGTGGACTTGTAAACCCAGAAGATTGAAAAATCCAGAACTTTAAGGTGTGTGTAAAAATGTCCAGTGACTGAATGTAGATATGCCAAGTGGGAAGGCCCAGACCTTCTTCTCCCACTGGCTCCAACTCAAAACTCTTCAGTGAGTTCTAGAGAACCTGTTCTTCTGCACAGGTTCCCTCGTACCCCTCCATGTTTCGTTCCTCTCTGGAGACGGTGCAGCAGTGGCACATTTGGGCAGTCAAGAAGTGCATTAAAAAACAGCTCTGTCCTTGCAGAGAGAAATATTCATTGAAGCTGTAAAACAGGCTTGATTGCAATTGGCAGGAGAAGTCTGCTCTATGTGCCAGTAAATCGGACAGATACACATTTGGGAAGCTCCGATAAAGTACTATCTAGCGCTGAGGCTCCAAACATCATGGGTCATCATGACCCCATGGGTGGTCATCGCAGACTGGGCAGGGTGGTCACGATCCCAATTTCTATTGGCTATATTCATTTATTTATTTATTTGTACTTTATTTTATTTATTTCGGTTTTTATCCCACTCTATCCCTTAGGCGTAGGGTGGCTTACAATTCTTTTAACTTATTAGCTGTAACATGAACAACTAATTAACTCAACTCTTAATCTTCACAACAACCCTGTGAGGTAGGTCAGGCTGAGAGATTTTGCATGTCTTGGTTGCTGCCTGGAATCAAGGGTTGACATTTTTGAAAGTCAGATCCATTAAGGGCTAGTAGTTGGGTTGGTCAGGGGTACAAGAGTCTTGACTGTCGGAAGCTGGGGGAGGATGGCGGGAAATGGATTGTTCCATTGTAACTAGCTGCGTACTCCCCTGAGGCAACCGAGGCTGGCCACTGTCGGAGACAGGATGCTGGGCTGGATGGACCATTGGGCTGAAACAATAAATGGCACTTCTTACATTCTTAAGGGATTAGGCCTAGGTCTCAAAACAAAGTCACACAGGCAAAATATTTGGGAACTGCTGATCCAATCCACCACAGATGGGGAACTTTTTCCCTCTCAGGGGCCACTTCAAAAATGAGTACAAGATCCATGGGCCAGATAGGAGTTGGGGGTAGTGATGGTTAAGGGGTCCCCTCAGGCTGCAGGTTGGAAAGGAAAGGCCCATGTGTGGCAGGGCGCTTCTTCCCAGGTGTAAGTCTTTACAGGATCAGGCCCAACATAACAAAGTCTTCTGGGGAATCAACTCAAATTGTTTTTATTCAGCTTTAACGCAGTCGCCAGATAACCCTCTGGATCAAGCTCGCTCTCTGGTTTACCCACATACAGAGTTCCCAACTCTCTCAAAGTCCTCAGTCCATATTCCCTCTCATGGATAACTGTCAGCTCTCAACCTCCTTCCCCACAACAGCTCCCAGCTGCTTATCACACTGCCAACACTCTCCAGGCAGCTCCATACAACACCCCCCTTCCTGGTTCAGATACTTCCTTTTTATAGGAAGAGCCACGCCCCAAACACACTCGCTTCCTGCCAGCGGCCATCTTAAGTTTGGTGCAGCGGCCATTTTGGCTCTTTCCCAGTCCCCGTGATCCCACTCTGCCACACCACGTTTGTGAATCTGTACCATGGACCAATCCCCTGTCTTTGAATGCAGGCCCTCATCTCTGCTCCCTTCCCCTGAGCTCAGTCTCTCAGTGCTTGAGGGTAGGGACTGAATCCACGGGCCAGATCCAGGAACTAGAAAGGGGACAAATAAAAACCAGCCACGGGCCAGATTGGACTCAGAGGCTCCCGTAGTACAGGCTGCTAGTGCAGTCACAGAGATCAAGGCATCTTTAAGATTTTCCAAGAGGGTCTTAAAAAATGGGGAGGTGTGCATTAGTGTCAACATCATTTTGGCTAAGGGCAGTGGCCATTTGTGGATGAGCAAAGCAGGTGGCCATTTTTTTCATGCACAATTCCTTATTTATTTAAACGTATACCCCGCCCTTCCCAAATGGCTCAGGATGGCTTACACAATTTATTAATTCATTATTATTATTATTATTACATTTTCTTTCCCAAAAACTCATCCTGGGAGAGAAATAGGTCGTTGCTCATGCACAAAATGGCAGCCGGACTGTTTTGTGCAAAATGGCCGTTGCCCTTAACCAAAATGGCGGTGACGCTATTGCCACCATTTTGGTTAAGGACAGTGGCCATTTTTGTGCATGAGCAAAACAGTCGGGCAGCCATTTCACACAGGCGCAATGTTGTTTTTCCCCCCTTGCCGAGAACGTGACAAAAAAGTCCTGGTTTTCGGTTCATGTCGGACAAGCTGAGAACTGGGATTTCGACGAATATTGAGAGAAACCCGAGGGCAGAGGGTGTTTTACACACACATTTCTCCTGCATGTTTGCTGTTACATCCTGAACTTTCTGTGTGTCTAAATCACTCACACAGATCTTAAACATCTGGCTCTTTGAACTTCTGCGTAGAACGTCTCCCAGAACTTTTGTGTGTGAAAGGTTCTCCTGGCAAACTGCTTTGCTCCAGGCAGCTGTGTCACTTGGTTTCCATGGCAGCCCCTCACATCTACAGCTGCGATAACTTTAGGCTGCCTCAGGGCAGTGTGTGTGTGAGTGAGTGAGAGCGAGAGAAAGAAAGAATGCATCCAAGAACTGCCTCAGGGCAGTCTGTGTGTGTGTGTGAAGAATGAATCCGGAACTTACTTGTGGACTTGTAAACCCAGAAGATTGAAAGACCAGCACTTTAAAAGGTGTGTGTAAAAATGCCCAGAGTTCCAGCCCTACTCTGAACCAAGAGAGTGTGATTTCTCTTAGCCCCAGTATGCTTAATTTAAAAAAAAAAAAAAA
>QEPC01012693.1:13405-35738 GCA_003113815.1 Sphenodon punctatus
CCCCTACCTCTCAGCCCTAGTCTCCTTACACACTCCTGCACGCACTCTCTGCTCCTCCTCTACCCCCTCCCTCACTCTCCCTCGTCTCCCCTGCTCCCCTAAGCGCCTTCGTCCCTTCTCCCTCACTGCCCCCCATGCCTGGAATTCCCTCCCTGCCCACATCCGCCTTGCCCCCTCCCTCCGCTCCTTCAAATCCCTCCTCAAAACCCACCTCTTCTTCCCCGCCTTTCCCAACACCTGTTAGAACTTCCCTCTCAACATTTACTGTCTGCCCTCCCCGCAGACTCCTGCCTAACTGCAACCAAGCCAAGCACGTGCACCTGGGACTTCGCATCCGCTTGAATGTTATTGATCCCTTGTCTCTCCCTGTAGGCAGGGACTGCATCCATCTAATTGTTCTGTAAAGCACCAGGTACACAGCTGGCGCTATACAAGTGCTAATAATAATAATAATTAATAATACCCCCAGGCTAGCCCACGTCGCACGTAGGCCTGCCACCTTTTTTTTTTTGCAGTCTGACCCTGAGATTCCCGAAAGGTGGCAACCCCAGTCACATGAGGCGTTGAAAAGACAAGGGACAAAGAAATAAGGTACCAAACTAGTGAACTCAAAAGCTTGCTAAATTTAGTGCAGACATTTGACTTGGTCAACCAGCATCCAAGTTTGATTTGTGAACGTGCAGCTGCCATTTTGTTTCAGCCGCCCTGTGAACCCAACCGGGCCAAACGCACCACACTTACAGTGATGGGGAAATAGTCCCTCATGTATCTCCAGACGACGCTGTTCCTGACGCAGTGGATGCGCCTCCCGCCTTTGCTTGGCGTGTCCCAGTCTAGAGCCCACCATGATGCGTAGAGGACGCTTACCAGCCAGAAGCGCGTGAAGAGTAGGACGATGAAGAGGGCAATGCAGCACTGGGCTGAGGGGGGAAAACGGGCCTGTTAGACAGATTATTGCCAGCTCTTCCAGGCAAGCTTGAGTACAGAGCTCCCTCTTTAATACTCGTATCATTAACCCATGCACTCTCCTTTCCATTCTTGTCACGCCGGCCAAGATGGCGGCTGCCAAACTAGGTGACAAGGTATTCTGGATTAAAACCCTTTTGGGAAGGACTAGAGGTTACCTTACATCCTTCTTCCATACTTTCCCCTGGACAGGGAGGAGGGACCACACCAGCAGAGCTAAGAGTCTGTCACACCCCTTTAGGACATAATCCCGCGCTTTATGGAGCATAGTGACATCACAACACTCCGCAGCGGGTGGACAACATCAGAAAGGAGGTGGGGCAAAGGGACTGCCACGCCCCTTCCTGACATAACCCCACCCCTTATGACATCATGATGCCCACAGGGCTGGTGCCCCTTTCTGACACAACTCTCCCAACCCTTATGGAGCATCATGACATTTAACATGGGTGGGGCCACTCCCTGCTGCCTCCAGAAGCCCCAATTTCTCCAGGTTACCAGGGCCACACCTGACTGAGTCATAGAAACTGGGGCTTCCCTCAGAGCTTGAAAACACTGGGGACCCCAACCCACAGCAACCACCACACTCGACCAAGCCCCATGTTCCAGTCTCCCTTCTCCCAAGCCAGATGCATGCCTCACTCTCCCTCAAACCAGTGATTCTCCTGAGCCAGACCCATGCCCATGCCGTTCCACCCTCCCCAAGCTTACAACCTCCCCACCAAGCTAGCGGTTTTCTCCACCCTCCCCCAAACCAGTGCTCCCCTTTTAAAATTGGCAGCAGACTTAGCAACAGTTTTTGTCTGTATTCTCCTTTCCTTATAGGTAGGGCTACCATACCTCCACTTTAACAGGGGATG
Organism: Sphenodon punctatus; assembly: GCA_003113815.1. NCBI lineage: Eukaryota > Metazoa > Chordata > Lepidosauria > Sphenodontia > Sphenodontidae > Sphenodon > Sphenodon punctatus. The sequence goes on from QEPC01012693.1 coordinate 15,232, forward strand.
CTTATGAAAAATACATGTTACAGGGCTACATTGGTTCCAGCGCAGCCCTGAAACATGTATTTTTTTCATAAGCATCCCCTGTTAAATTTATTTATTTATTTATTTAATTCCATTTATATGCCGCCCTCTCATGCCTACGGCATCTCGGGGCGGCTTCCAATACAAGATAAACAATTTACCACAATATAAAAAATATTTTAAAAATATAAAAATCTACACACATATTATTAAAACAGTTTTAAAATACCCCCACACACAAAAATTTAGCCCCCCCTCCCCACCTCCGAAGGCCTGGGAGAACAGCCATGTCTTACAGGCCTGACGGAAGGTCAGCAGACTCGGGGCCAGTCGTGCTTCCTCTGAGAGGGAGTTCCACAACCGGGGCCCAGCCACCAAGAACGCCCTCTCCATTGTAGCCCCCCGCTTTACGTAGGGGACCTCCAAGAAGGCACCCCTGGTGGACCAGAGAGTCCATCCTGAGTCACGGAGGGTGAGGCGGTCCCTGAGGTATCCAGGTCCAAGACTATACAGGGCCTTATAGATCAAAATCAACACCTTGAACCTGGCTCGGCACATTAAAGGCAGTCAGTGCAGTGCACGGAACACCGGTGTTATGTGCTCTCGTCGGCCCGTCCCTGTTAGGAGTGGGTGTGGATGAGTGGGGGGCAAGGGGGGATGCATGTGCAGCCATGTGCACACCTGCCCATGCACTGGCACACCCACGGAGCATGTGAGGAGCCATTCGAAGAAGAACAGAAGGTTGCTGCCTTGTAAACAAGGTTCTTTGAGATGGGTCTGAACATTCTCACAGCACCCACCCTTCCAGCCTCGCATGGAATGTTTTTCTTATCTTAAAGGGTTGTTATAAGGGACTGTCATTCAGAGGGGGAGAGTGCCTTTTATACTAGAGGTGCTCGAGACCATCATGTGGTCTGTTGTTTGAACATGGTGAGCGTGCAGAACCCAGTTGTGAGAATGTTAGGAGCCATCTCAATGAACCTTCTTTACAAGGCTACAACCGAGTGGGGCCAACCCCTAGTGTGATCGCTCCGGCATGCTCTGGGTCAGTGAAAAGTCCTGGAGCTGAGCTCTGGTGCGCTCCCCCCCCTCCCCAACTACACCCCTGCTTGTAGGCCTGTCAAACTGGCAGAGCCTCACTGAACTGTTTTTTCCAGTGATTGTGGACATCAAGTTCCCAGTAAGAATTTAAATACTTTTTCAGTATTTTTTGCTTCTTTTTTTTTACCATGAACTTGGAACCTTACTTACATACCTTTCCTAGCCACAGCTTCTTCTCTTTTTTTGCAATAATTGTCTACCTTCAGTGCTATGTTGAGGTTTAAAGAATGAAGCTCTGATGAAGAGCGCTTGAAACTCATCAGGATTTGACTACTACGGTTTCAGCACAGCCTGTGTATTTTACCCCTCCTCTTGATCCTTTTCATATTTAATCTTTGTTTACTCATTTTTGATTGGGATACAATTAAAATGTTGGTTCTTTTTTTCTGAAAATATTTCTTATAAATCCATCCATCTCTACAGGCCTTTTTCCTTGAGCATTTCTGTCTATTGGCCTGGACGGTCGAGCATTTAGATCCTTGTTGGATAGCCACGCTCTGAGGTGGCCTAAGGGCATGGTCATGTCAAAAAGAGGTAGGAGAGTGTCAGGAACCAAGCCTGAAGTACAGAGTCAGGGCTCTTGAAACTAGTCACAGCGGCATTGGCAGTAGCAGCAGCACTGCGTGCCGGGCGCCACTGTCGAGTGTAAGTGAGTAAGCAGGCGGGTAGGCAGGGGATGGCGGTAGTTTCTCCCCCCTCCCCTGCTGCTGCTGGGGAGGCTAGCAAGCGGGTTGGTGGGTGGGAGGCAGTAGCCCTGAGGGGGCTAGCAAGCAGGAGGGGGTGGCAGCGGTAGTTCCTCCCCCCCTCCCCTGCTGCCGCCACCACTACCAAAGGGGCTCAGGCAGGCTGGGGTCCGCCCCCTGGCTGCCCCACCACTGCCACGGCTGGGAAAAAATGGGAGAATCCAGACTGGGAGGCTGTCCCCTGTCCCCAGGCATAAGACTCCGGCTGGTGTGGGCGGGGCCATGTAGGACGGCACATGCCGAGGGCTGGCTCTGATTGCAGGATCAGTGCTGGGTGAGTAGGTACAGGATCAAAGTCCAAGAGGTAGTGCAGGATTGGGGTCCCAGGATTCCAGGTCAGGCAGGGGCAGGCGTGGACAAGGCAGGACTGGATGGATAAAAGAGTGGGCTTGCAAGGCAGTCTTGGAGAGGGCTCACCGACACTGCATAGCAGACTCACAGTCCTCCCCTTATGGATGTTGAGCAGGCATCATAGCAACTGCTGGGGCAGGCTCCCAAGGCTCATATCAAGCCCCCAGAGCACAACCAACAGCCACAGACAGGCAAGACCAGGGTGAGGGCAAGCCCCAGCCTTCTCCAAATGGTACATGGCACAGACAAGGTCCAAGGGGGTACAGAGCCAGTCCAAAGTGCAGGATACTTGAGGAAGAAACACAGAGCAGACAGATGAACCAGAAAGTGACTAATCAATCAGCTTCCTGTAGCTACTGCCTGGCCTTATAGACAGGCCAGCAGCCAACCAGGAAGTTGGAGGTGTGAAGCAAGGCTAAGAAGTGGTGTGGCTTAACCAGTCCATTGAGGAAAGTCATCAGCACTACCCCTAGGCCTTGGCCAACAAGAACTGGTGGCTCTGCAGAGCCAGCTGCAGCAGTCAGGGCACTGGTGGTTCAAGCCTAGGTCCTTATGGAGAGCCCCTTTGCCCTGCCTCCTTCTGGATCAATGCAGCTAGCACGTTCACAACCCTGCTGCACACAAGTCAATATGGACTAGAAAGAGCCGCTCCATAGTTAAGGCCAACATGCAGTCTCTATTATAAAACACAAACATTCCATTGCTCATAACATTGGCACCAGTATCTTATTTGTCTGGAATTTGGCAGTGAGGGTAGCTAGCTAGGGTGTGGGGTACCAACTACCTAAATTTTCTGCAAATCAGAGAAAAGACAAAAAGGTTATAGCAGTTGAAAGATTCAGAGAAGAAAATATTTTTAGTTCGAGGTTTCAGATGCTATTTTTAAAAAATGGCACTACTTAATGTTACAAGATTGCACTGGTATTTAATGTTGTTGTGTAATTAATTAAGGGGCATTTCCTCAGAGGTGCTGGTTTTTGAATTTTAAAAATACATCCTGTCATTTTAAAATATGAATTTAAACCAGATGCATTCTGCATCTGTAGCACTCAGTGCAAAACATAAGTGAATAAGGCTCTAGGGGAAAGGGTCACTAGAGGAGTTATGCTTTTAATGCAACTCTGATCCATGGTTTTAAAAGAACAAAAACAAGTCGCTCTGGGAAGCAAGATCCTAAACCAGGGGTAGGGAACCTCAAGCCCAGGGGCCAAATGCAGTCCATGGCTAGTTTTTATGTGTCCCCTTTCCTGTTCCTGAATCTTACCCCCTGGATACAGTTGCTACAGACTGAGCTCAGGGCAAGGGAACAGAGATGAGGGCATGCGCTCAAGGATAGGGAACAGATCCATGGCATAGATTCAAGATCTGGACTGTCCACTTCTTGAGTGTCCCCATAAATCACCTCCTCCCCCAGCTTCTATGTGGCCCCCAGAGCTTGTCCAGTTTTCAAAAGGTGGCCCCCGGGAGGGAAAAGGTTCCACACGCCTGCACTAAACTACAGGGTTTTTACAAGAGGAAGCAAACATTCAATGTTGTTCTATGGGGCAACTGTTCCGTGCTGTATGCCGTCTTGGTCAGTAGGGTAACTAATATGGTAACAGTACTGATTCTAAAACGGATTGACAATTCTAAACTCCCAACATTCCTGCACATAGTGGGTAATTTCAGACATTACGCGCTCCCGGGTCACCACAGTGGATTCCCAACCGTGGCGAGCCGGCTAACATCCCCCCCCCCAATGGTCCAGGAATGCCCTGCACAGACATGATGGGAGCAGCACCACGGCAAGTGAATGGATGGATGGACCATGGCCCGGGGCAGCACAACAGACATGATGTCGATTCAAGACCATGGTCAAAACACCCAGAAGACACCAGGGCGGGGCAGGAGGCAGACATGGCCGCCTGAGGGCAAATGAAGCCAACAGGGACAAAAGGCAACACCCACACAAGGGAAATGGGGAGGGGGAGGAGGAGGGAGAAGAGTGGCAGAGGCGGCACAGATAAACAGGCACAGGCAAGCCACGGACGAGGCAGAACACAAGACACAAACACACTCCCAGGCATGAACACACCCAAACGGGAAAGGAAGGAAGGGGGGAGCACACAGAGAAGGCCAACACACACAGCACCACGGCCGGAGAGGGTGGGGGGAGCTTCAGGCCAAGGAAGCAGACAGGACTGAGCTGGGAACAGACCAGGAATCGCTGACAGGCATCTCGAACCCCACCGACAGCACAGGACACCCAACAGCAACACAGACACCCCAAGGCATAGGGGCTCCCACAGGGATGGAGCACAGTCACAGGGGGAGGGCAACTGAGCCGGGGAAGGCACCGGAGCGGTCTGAGGCAGGTCCAGGCAGCAGGGATCCCACACGCGGGACGGCTGAGGATGGAGGCGAGCTGGAACTGGTGAGCAAGCACATGCACACACACCCCAGGAAGCCGGGAGGCACAATCCATGGGCCCCAGGTCAACACAGTCACAGAGGCACTCAGGGGCCGGGGGCCGGTCACGAACACAGGTGAGCGGGCGGCCGGCCGGCCACGGGAGGACAACACCAGTAGGAGGGCCAGTAGCAGCTCCGGGCAGCAGGAACAAGTCAAAGGGGGGGGGCATGAAAGGGAACACCACAAGCAGCGAAGCCAGGGGGTGCCAATGGAGGGGGCACAGCGACACAGGCAAGCCGAACAGGGGCGAGTGACCTGACCAGAACAGCCGCGAGGCCAGAACGGCAGGGAGTGATCGGCCAGTGCCCAGAGCCGGCAGAGGGGGTGCAGGGAGCACACAGTGGGACTGTCATCCAGGGAACCAAAGACACAGGGGGCCTCACAGCCGGCTGCAGGGGGTCACAAAGGAACCGGGATGGGCAGGCCCACCAGATGCATGTAGTGGGGCCACTGAAGCATGCCCCGGCGGTAGCCCAACCTCGCCATGTGGTGGGCAATGAGGTAGTAGGCCTCAAACGAATCCGTCATGGCGAGCCTCACCTGAACATCAACTCGGGACCACACAGCGGCCAGCACCATCAGCTCCGGTCTGGTGGGCTCCAGCAAGGCATAGTCAGCAGCAGGGGGCCATGGCAGGTGCCCAAGCTCCAACAGGCCGTGATAAACCACCGCATGTGACCGCTGGTACCGTGGATGCAGCCAAAGAAGGAAACTGCCAGGGCAGGGCCCCCCTCCTCCAGACAGGTCGCAAACCCGGCCAGGCTACACATAGAAGGCAGAAAGTGAAACTGTCTCCACCGGGGACCATGCCACATGCGCACACTGCATCTCCGGAACTCACCCATCGGGAAAGGGACGGAGGCCAAGCGCCTCTGCTTGGAGCCCACACTCGCGAGCGCTCGCCTCATAGCCAATGTAGTGAAGCGCAGAGCTCAGGCTCACATAGGCATCAGAGAGGGTGTCGGGGCAGCACAGGAGCCGTTGCACGGACGGGGACTGCCACAGGTCACAGAGGGCCATAGTCTCGCGGAAGGTCCGGCTATGGGGGGCACCAGGCGATCCAGGGCACAGGAGGCCAGGGGTAGCACAGCCGGCCATGGGCCATCAGGCGGAGGGTCTGAACTGCAAGGAGTGAGGGGCCCCCCATTCCCATGTGGGCTGGGGAGGGAAACTGGGGCGCACCAAGGACGTGATAAGGCCACAGGCTGCAACATGGGACAGCTAGCGAGCGATGCGCGGGTTGCGGACCCTACACAGCTTCAAGTACCGAGCGCCCAGGCTGTACAGCAAGCACCGATAACAGGGAGGTGATGACAACAGGCAGCCAGCTGCAGACCGTGCTGATGGGCGCATGCGGGCTCCGGGCATGGGCCCCCGGAACGGGAGCGCGGGTGCACCCAGGGGAGGGGTGCTGTATGTGGATATACACCGGCCGGCAGGCAAGCCAATCCCCTGCCCCCTTCCTGTTACCATGAATCAGACGTTACTGCTGTTGGTGTAGCTACACCTCGTGTTTCTCTTCCATACAGTGCCCCCCTTGTACCCTCCTCCCCCTCCCCCCTTCTGCTCCTCCCCCCTGCCTCGCTCGCCCTCCGCTCTCCACTCCCTTCCCTCTTTCTCCATCCCGCCACGTCTCCCTGCTGCTGTGTGCCTTTTAAATCTCCCTCCCCGTTCTGTGTGCCGCTCGTTGCCTGGCAGTGATGCTGCGTGCTTTCGCCACAGCTGGGGATCGTTTTGTTTGATCCCGCCTGGTGGTTGGCGTTCGGTCATTACTTTTCGCAGTTTCCCGGTGGGAATCACTTTGACCACGCTTCCGGGGATGGTCCCGTCCCAACCTACGGAACCGTGGTTGGGTTTGACCCCTATGGGTGATTGACTGTGGTGAACATCTGGATGGTGCCGATCAGACGTTGAGGGCTCTTTGGCCCCGCCGCGGGATTGACTGCGGTTCACTGCGGTTGACTGTGATCTCGTAATGCCTGAAACTACCCAGTGATACCAGATACAGCACTACAGGTATCTAACTTTAGGAAATAAATGCCAGGAAAATTGTTGCTTCTTTTTGTAAAGACCCTGTATAATTTCTATAGCACTTTCAGTGTTCCAAGTGCTTTACAATCCTTACCTACCTCATCCCTCACAACAACCCCCATAAAGTAGATCATTATTATTCCCATTTTACAGAGGAGGAACTGGGGCTTGGAGATAGTGACCAGAACTGAAACAAATAGCATTTTTGCCATCTGCAGTTAATATCCACCATTTGAGATCGGTTTTTTGACCGTTATCCATCTGTTAACCAGTCTCTGCAGTGACTAACCATCGACAAACTGAGTAACTGGATAATCCCGCAACAGTTAACTGGTTTACCATATTGCTGTTACCATATTGCTGCATTACCGTGTATCCGAATTACTGTGTTACCGTTTTGATTTCCAGGCTTCTGTTCACTAGTTGTTTACCCTTTTTGCTGAATCTGGTAGTCAATGGGAAACGGACTTATTGCGCTAGTTTGAAACCAGGTTTGAGGTGTGTGGAGTAAACAGGAAAGGAATTATGGATAAATGGAAATAACTGACAGGTAAATGACACTGTAGTAAATAGTGCACAGTGGTACCGTACAGTAATTCAGCCAACTGGTGAAATTGTCAAACAGTAAATGAACAAGAACTTAAGAAGTGCCATACTGGGTCCATCCAGCCCAGCATCTTATTCCCAACAGTGGAGCATCGTCGCTTGCAAGAGGTACCCTAAAAGGTCATAATGGTGTGATCCATTCCCTGCTGTTCACTCCCAGTTCCTAACAGTCAGAGGATACCAATTAGTAACCAATAGGGGTGTACAGAAGACACCCCCCTACTGTTTTCATTTTAGTTTATGTTTACAAAAAAACCCTTCATTTTCAGAGGGTTTTGTAAATGACCCTACTGTTATTGGTCTCCCCCCTGGTTTATTTTATTATTTCTTTTTTTAAAAAAATCACTGTGCATGTGCAAAATGACTACCGGGCCATGCTCTTTTCCAAAATGGCACCGGTACCGTCTGCACCGTTTTGGAAAAGGGTGCGCTCCAGTGGCCATTTTGCGCATGTGCAGGGATTGTTATATTTTATTTTTAAGCAAAAACAGATGAAAGCAAACGATCATCGTTTGATTAATCATCTGTTTTCATAACATTAGTCACAAACACGAACGGGGCTCCATTTGTTTTCATAACTAATAGAAAACGTTACAGACGCACACCGCTAATAACGAAGTCCTTGCCATATCAGATACCACAGAGTCGTCTGGTTACAGGATAGCGGAAGCTAACCGTTTCATCTCTAGTTCAGACTTGCCCAAGGTCATCCAGCAAATTCGTGGCCAAGGCAGGATTGGAACTCTGGTCTTCCCAAATAAAAATCCAGTACTTGACCCATTAGGCTACACTGGTTCAATAGCTAACAAAGCCTGATTATTATTATTATTATATTATTATAAGCATTTATATAGTGCCAGCTGTGTACCTGGCGCTTTACAGAACAATAAGATAGACGCGGTCCCTGCCTACGGCTTACAATCGAATAGACACGGAGGGGGGAGACAAGGAGAGGGGACATAGGGAGAGACAAGGGATAAAGAACATTCAAGCGGATGCGAAGTCTCAGGTGCACTTGCTTGGTTTGGTTGCGGTTAGGCAGGAGTCTATGGGGAGGGCAGACAGCAAATATTGAGAGGAAAGTTCTAACAGGCATCGGGAAAGGCAGCGAGGAAGAGGTGGGTTTTGAGGAGGGATTTGAAGGAGCAGAAGGAGGGGGCAAGGCGGATGTGGGCAGGGAGGGAGTTCCAGGCGTGGAGGGCAGCAAGAGAGAAGGGACGAAGGTGGTTAGGGGAGCAGGGGAGACGAGGGAGAGCTAGGGAGGGGACAGAGGAGGAGCAGAGAATGCATGCAGGAGTGTGTAAGGAGTCTAGGGCTGAGAGGTAAGGGGGAGCCAGGTTGTGAAGGGATTTGTAAGTGAATACCAGAAGAGAGAATGCTCAATCTTAGTCAATGGGATTCTTGTGGCTAGAAAAAGGCCCCCCTCTCTCTCTTCAGGATGCACATATTTTTGTATAATTATTTGGGGTTCCTGCTTACCGCTGGGTCTTCTGTCTCTAACAAATTTGGATGAAACTGGCCTGCAGGTGCAGGTTCAAAAATTATGTAAATCGGTGGGATTTGAGGAGAAACAAATGGGGGCATATGTCCACTCCAGATGCATCTATTGTTGTTAAAAAAAAAGAAGGTGCCTAATTGACTTTGAGCAGTCAGCCCCTATGCCCAATTCAGCTGGTGGGATCAAATGTTATTAAGCTGGGATACACACATGCACAATGGGGCTGAGCCCAAGCCTTGCAGATCCCACGTACGTGCACACATGCATATAGTTTACACGCAGCACAATGTTTATTTCATTAATTTATTTTTATTTCATTAAATTTATTAGCCACCCCCTCATGCCAACGGCATCTCAGGGCGACTTACAATATTATAAAAACACAATAATAATAAAACCAACCCCCTACCCCACCCTCTCAACCTCCCCTCCAAAGGCCTGGGCGAACAGCCAAGTCTTGCAAACACATCGGAAGGCCAACAGGCCCGGGACCAGGCAAGACTCCTCTGGGAGGGAATTCCATAAACGGGGCCCAGCCACCGAGAATGCCCTTTCCATTGTGGCCCCCCCCATTTTACATGGGGGACATCCAGAAAGGCGCCCCCGGTGGATCAAAGGGATCGCTGTGAGGCGCAGAGGGCGAGGCAGTCCCCGAGATACGAGTGGCCCAGACCGTGCAGGGCTTTATAGATCAACGCTAACACCTTGAATCTGGCTCGGTATGCTATAGGCAGCCAGTGCAGAGTGCGGAGCACCGGTGTTATGTGCTCATGCCATCCCATCCCCATAAGGAGACGGGCCGCCGCATTCTGCACTAGCTGTAGCCTCCGAACCAGAAACAAGGGAAGCCGGTCGACGTAGAGCGCGTTGCAGTAGTCTAGCCTCGAGGTGATGAAGGCATGGATGAGAGTGGCCAGATTGGGCCCGCAGATGTAAGGCCGAAGCCTCTGTACCAGATACACCTGCCGATACAGACGGAGGCCCGAATGCGGGTGGGCACGGTTTCTGCACGGGTGCGGCGCTTGGGATCGGACCCACTGGGAGTTTTTAGACAGACACCTGCTCCACCCCACCCATGGGTGGCCCGTCCGTGCAAAGATGGGCCACCCTGGGGTGAGGTGGAGCAGGAACGGAACAGGTGCCATCTGCCCCGAGCTTGCTCCGCTTGCGGTGCTCCGGAACATCCTGGAGTGCCGCAAGCAGAGCAGGCCACCCGAACCCGGAGCACCGGCTGGGGGGGCGGAGCAGCGGTCCGTCTACTCGCAAACAGCCAGACTCGCTTGAGGCCATAGAGCTGCAGGTGGAAGGCTAGAGTGGCTGGCGATCCGCCCGCAGCTCTATGGTGCAGGGGAGGGGGCGCTGTGCAGGCCGACTACGATCCATGGCAGCAACCTCAGTTTAAGACTTTAAATCCGCCGGAGCAGACCCATGGGTGTCCATCTAAAACCACTCACTGTCTCATTACGTTTTCTTGTTGTAGGAATCCAGGCTAAAAAGCCGTTACAAAATTGTACGAAGTTTCCAGTTAATCAGTTCTTTACACTCCTGCCCAAAGTACACCTTGCAAGGTGGCAGTGATTTCTCTTGGCCGGGATTGCCAGCTGATTAGCAACAGACTGCTGATTAGATAGGCAGGCTGATCTATGAAGCTCCCATCGGTGCAAGCCTTTCTTCTTGCAATTATCATTTTAGGATCATTAATGCCTCTTATTAAGTCTCAGAAAGGGCTATTATAAAGGCCTTTACAAGGGAGCGCTGCTGCAGATTAGAGGCTACGTGCCACTGGACTCTGCCCTCAAGGGCCGTATCATAGGCCTATAAAATGTCACTCTGTACAGCGGCATAGGAGCTGGGAAACTCTGGCTGTTGGAAAAACTCACTGCAGAAAACAAACTAAAACCCAGCATCAGCAAGCAGGGAGGTGGGGGGAGGGATGAGGAGCTAGGCAGCTGCAGCAGAGCGTAAGAGCTCCACTCTGTGAATATGCCAGTCACTTCCCTCGGGCATCCAATAGGAGGACACAGTAACAGAATGCGGTTTAAACCAAGTCTTCTTGTGAAACCGGTTATTATTGGCCATTGCCACATCCTATGGCAGTGAGTTCCACTGATTCATAGTGGGGATAGCAGCACCCACCCTCCCCGTCCACAACCGCCCCCAACCTTGTTAGGGAACAAGCGGAGGCTGGTATGTCTGCAGGTGAGTGAGGACGACACTGTTGCCGCCCCCCATCAGTGGTTTGGCACTGGGGAGATTTGCCACCAAACCCCCCCAGCAGCACCTCCACTTCCTTCCATCAAATTTTATCCAGTCACAGATGGGATCAAAGTAGCATCAGTGACACGATCTGGACGAAAGGGCCAGGGTTGAGCCCGACATGAAAAGTGATGCTGGAGCTCAGGTCTGGCATGCGTGGCACAAAGTTAAGCCCTGTCTGCAGGGGATAGTAGCCAGGGGGCTGCTGGACCTTGGGCACAATCCTACAGCACCATCCCACAATTAAGATTGCCACTAGGGATGTGCATGGGGGGTAACTTTGGGGGTCTTTTGTCTTCCCAATTTTTTTCTTTTTTGTCCATTTTGTTGTCTTCCATAGAAATAGCAGCATTCTCTCATTCACAGTCCAGGCCCTACTGCTGCCTAGAAGGGCGAGATCTCATGAGATTTCTCACAAAATGAAAAGAAAAAAAAAAGGATTGGGGCATTCTGCTGGTTTCTGGTCTGGTGGCTGCTCACTGCTCCCTGTCTCCAGGGAGCTGAGCTTGCTCTCTGCCTCCCCCCACCACGCTGCACTCTGCAGAGCTGAACTGGGACCCGACAGTAAATTATCTGAATGGAGAGGGGAGTAGGGAAGGCTCTTCCCAGCTGTGTGCAACACACTAATCAGTCCCTGCTTCCAGGGGGACTGATTAGGTGTGCACTGTGTGCTGCCCTGTTATTGGTCCCCCTGGAAACAGGGACCAATTAGAGTGTTGCACACAGCTAGGAAGAGGCTTTGTTGCTCCTCTCCCCACACAGATCATTTAGTGTTGGGTGGTCCCAGCTAAGCTCTGCAGCCTAATGGTGCTGCTGGCCTCAGACTGGTGTTCTGAAATTTGAGGGGAGGACTCTCCAAATTTCAGATACCACCCCCTACCCCCCCCAAATAAATTTTCTTTGTACTTCCATTTTCAGGAGATCTGAAATACACACCCGTAGTTGCCACCTCTCTTGGGTTTGACCCAGGGACTCCAGGTTTGGGCCCAGAGCCACTGGGCTCTGGGCTAAGCCCGATTTCTCGGTGGCAGTACCCTCTCCAGCCCCAGAAGCAGCAGCAGTGGCAGCACAGTCTTGCAGCCAAGCCTGAAGCTCCCGCTGGGGCTCTCTCCCTGCCACTGGCTTGTGGAATCTCAGGCAGCAGGGAAGAGGCTGTGGCAGGAACCTCAAATGCAGCAGCAAGACTCTGTGCGCTGCCTCTGCAGGTACGGGGGTACCACCAGTGCCAACCCTGAGAGCATCTTCTCCTCCCTAACCTCCAAGCTCTGGCTCTACCCCCACCCGGGTGTAATAGGGAGACTGGAGCAGCGGTACAGTCCTGGGAAGGGCCACCAGAAGGGGCGGAGCTGTAGGGAGAGTGCGGGCGGGCTCCATCAGTTGGAGACAAGCAGGCAGCAAGGAAGCAGCACCTGCGAGGAGTTCTTCTTCTTCTTCTAAACATTTGTATAGCACCAGCCGTGTACCTGGTGCTTTACCGAACAAAGATAAAGACGCGGCCCCTGCCTACGGCTTACAATCTAAAAAGACAAGGAGGGGGCGACAAGGAGAGGGGGCAAAGGGAAGACAAGGGAGAAGCAAACAAACATGCAAGCGGCTGCAAAGTCTCAGGTGCGCGTGCTTGGCTTGGTTACAGTTAGGCAGGAGTCTGCAGAGGAGGGCAGACCGTAAGTATTTGGGGGACAACAACTAGCAGGCATTGGGCCTGCTCTGATATGCAGAGCAGGCCCAATAAAGATCCTAAGTGAATTCAACTTACCTGAGTCATCTCAGCTCATAGTTACACGGTGGCAGCGGTCTAATGAACGTCCACGGAGAGAACTCGAGGAGCAGAGCCAGCACGACACAGTCACTAAAGCCTCCGGCCGCCTTAGATTTCAGCGGCAAGAACCTGGCAGAGGAATGGATCCACTGGAAGCAGGTGTTCGAGATCTACACAGAGCTGGCAAGGGGAGGAAGATTTGCATGGGCGGAAAACTAAGGAAGGCATACCCCGTCGGCTGTAATGAACGCGCTAGAGGCCCACCGTGTGCCAAAATGCAACAAAACAGCGGCGCGCTATACATTTTTCATGAGGGATCAGCAGGATGGTGAAGGCCTAGAGGCCTACATTGCAGACCCCAGAGCCCTAGCAAGCACGTGTAAGTTTGGGGACCTGGAGAATTCGCGGATTAAGGACAGAATAGTGTGCGTGCAGCACTGGAGACAGTCAGTTAAGGGAGCAGTTGCTCCGAGAAGGGGAACTAACCCTACCCAAGCATCTGGACATGGCGCAAGCTGCAGAGGCCGCCATAGAGAGACAAGAGTCCTGGGGCCCCAAGTAGCGGACACAGTGCATGGGGTGCGGGAGAAAACCCCCAATATTGAAACTAAAAGGAAGCAGAGACAACCACAGCGCAGTAAGCGGTGCACTTACTGTGGGAGGCGACACGAGATGGCGAAAGAGATGCGTCCTGCATTTGGACAATGATGTAATGCTTGCAACAAACCTAACCACTTCAGCATAGGATGGCCAGACATGCCAATTTTAGAGGACGCTTATGAGAAATACAGGTTGCAGGACTGCATTAGCCCCAATGCAGCCCTGCAACCTGTATTTTTCATAACAAGTGTCCTCTAAAATGTTGATATCTGGCCATCCTGCTTCAACAGCATGTATTGTGCAGAGCAACAAAGAGAGAGCAAAGAGTGCAACTCATGTGGGAGGAAGAGGTAGCCACTGCATCAGAGAGTGAGAATGAGGAGGCAAATGTGATGACCGTAACTGTAATGCCTCAGTGTCACCTCGTGAGGGCCATAAGGGCCAAGAAACGGGCGGCCATCTTTGCCTCTATGCAGATAGGAGACAGAAGAATTCCCTTCCAGCTAGACAGCGGGGCATCTTGCAACGTGATTCCCCGGGAAGAACTCAGACCTAACACTGCGATCAAGCAAATGAGAAGGGCTTTGATCATGTACAACAAAAGCAACATCCAGCTGGTGGGTAAATGCAACCTCAGCCTGAGAAACCCCAGAAATGGGAGAAAACACAACCTAACATTCGTGGTGGTGGAGGGACAAGACCACCTGCCACTACCGGGAGCAGAAGCAATCCACATCATGGATCTGGTCAGAATACAGCATCAACACTTCATGCACGCAGTCAAGCAGCAGCAGAGGAGATGAATGATGGACAGATCCCTAATGCTGGACAAACCAGTCAAGCAGCAGCAGTTGAGTGGAACAATGGGCAGTGTCGTGGCCCAGTACGAGGATGTTTTCAAGGGAGATGGATGCTTCAAAGGAAAGGAGTGCCTTGAAATCAATCCTGCCGGTAGCACTCAATGAGCCAGTCAAAAAAGCACTAGCAAGCTTATGTAAATGAGGCATCATCAGACTGAAGGAAGCAAACACCCCCTGGGTGAGCAGCATGCTGGTGGTGAAGAAACCATCAGACAAACTATGAATCTGCATCGATCCAAAGCCACTAAACAAGGCCCTGAAAAGAACACATTACCACTTGCCTACCACAGAAGATGTGCTTCCTGAGTTAGCAAAAGCACACATCTTCCCAGTCTGTGACACATTTGGTTCAACGAGGCATCCAGCACACTAACGACATTTGCAACCCCGTTCGGAAGGTACAGATGGCTATGCATGCCAATGGACCTCTCTCCAGCTCCGGAGATCTTCCAAAGACTCCTACACCAGGCCCTGGAAGGTTTGCCCAGGGTGAAGGTCATCGCAGAGGACATTCTCATGTATGGGGAAGGCGCCAATGACAAGGAGACAGAACGAGATCACGATGAGAAACTATTTGGATTCCTAGATAGATGCAGAGCCAGAAACGTGAAACTCAACTCAAATAAAATGAAACTGAAGCAACGCCAGGTGGCATACATAGGACACGTGCCATCTGCAGAGGGCCTGAGACCAGACCCCAAGAAAATCGAAACTATCGTAGAGATGCCTCCTCCTACAGACGTGAAGGGAGTGCAGAGATGGATTGTGATGGTAAATTACCCATCGAAATACTGTCCGAACCTGGCCACTGAGGCAGAGCCAATAAGGCAACTGACCGAGCAACATGTAGCCTGTGGAGATAACCATAACATGCTTTCCTCAGCTCCCTACAAAAGCACCAGCTACAGTACTACAAGCCTGGCCAGCGGCTTGCTCTTCAGTGTGATGCCTCAAAGAAGGGCCTGGGGGCAGTCCTGACGCAAGACGGACCCATCGAATATGCCAGTAGAGCACGCTCAGAAACAGAACAGGGATATGCTCAGATTGAAAAAGAACTGCAAGCTGTAGTGTTTGGAGTGGAACGGTTCCACCAAGACATGTTCTAACACCCAGGACTAGTGCTCTCGGGCCACAAGCCACTTGAGACCACAATGACAAAACCCCTGCTCAGGGCACCGAAAGGATTGCAGAGAATGCGGATGAGGCTACAGAAACAGGACTTACAAATCCGGTATTGCCCAGGAAAGAATCTGGTGCTGGCTGATATGCTTAGCCGAGCCTTTTTCAAAGGGTCAGAGGCAGCGCGGAGACGAAGATATCGAATCTATCAACATGCTACACTGCCTGCCAACGAAAAAAGACAAGCTAGATGACCTCAAAAATGCAACGGATTGAGATGCGATGCTACAAACACTAAAAAACACGCTCGTAAGGGGATGGCCAGCAGACAAGGCCCAGACTCCAGTAGCAACTGAACCCTACTTCCACTGCAGAACAGAGCTCAGCGTACAGGAAGGGCTGATATACAGAGAATCGTCCTCATGATCCCTTCCTTCACTTCGCCTTCACGCAATGAAGAAGATAAACACATCCCACCTGGGAATCAAGAGCTGTCTATGTCTTCCAAGGGACTGCGTATGCTGGCCAGGAATTATTAATTATTAATATGCTTTTATATAGCACCAGCAATGTACGTGGCACTTTACAATTGTAAGAAAGAGACATGGTCCCTGCCCCAGCGAGCTTACAATCTAAGAGACACAAGGGCAGGTGGAAACAGAGGAAGAGACAAGGATACATTCATGAACTCGTGCGGCCTCAGGTGCACGTGCTTGGCTTAGTTATAAAGGTGTAGTTACTCACTGAATGTTACACAAGATACGATGATTCAGGATAAGTCAGCAAGGGGGCGAGGGGAATGAGGAGCCAGGGAAAGCTTGACGGAGGAGGTGGGTCTTGAGGAGGGATTTGAAGATTTAGAGGGAGGAAGCTGAGCGAATGTGTTCAGAGAGGGAGTTCCAGGCACGGGGGGCTGCCAGGGAAAAGGGGCGGATGCGTTTTGAGGAGCAGGGGAGCTGTGAGCAGGCGAGGGTGGTGGCAGAGGAGGAGCGGAGCTGCCGGACAGGAGTGTAGCGGGAAATGAGTGCTGAGAGATAGTGGGGAGCAAGGCCATGAAGAGCCTTGCAGGTAAAAACAAGGAGTTTCTGCAGAATGCGTTGAGGAAGAGGAAGCCAGTGGAGAGAGGAGAGATGGGGCTGTACGTGGTCAAAGTTGCGGGCAAGGTAGATGACCTTGGCAGCAGAGTTATGAACAGAAATGAGAGGAGCAAGGTGAGAGCGAGGAAGGCCAGTGAGAAGTAGGGGTGTGCATGTCGTTTTCGTTATTACAATAACGATAACGAAAATTGTCATTTTCGTTTTCATTATTGCAATAATGAAAACGACAACTGAGAATAACAACGATAACGAAAATGACAACCGAAAATACCAAAAACGACAACCGAGAATACCGATATTGGTAACGATATCGATACCAAAAACAATACCAAAACCGATACCAAAAATGATAACGAGAAACGAAAACAACAATGTCGTTATCATTTTTGTTATTAGTGCTGTGGCAGTTGGGTTTTGGAGGGAAAATGTGGAGAAGGGAGGAGGGACCAGACATCTCGGAGTCTTAACAGGGTTGAACTCTTGAGCGGTGCTTGTGTTGGGAGGGGCGAGCAGCTCAGCAGTATCTGATGGATGTATCGCTGGCCAATGAGCAGCGCAAGCAGGCCCCAGCAGTCTTATGGCGCTCTGTGATTGCTCAATGCCTGCTGCCTCCCAACCAATCAGGGGGGCACTGGGGGAGGGCACTTCAACCCTTTATAATGGGAGGGCCAGGTTTTTTCTCTCCGTTCTAAGAGAGCTCTGCTTGTCAGGTTGCGTTTACAGAACGGTGGTGCTTACACATAAAAAAAAACAACCCTAGCCCTCATTGTATTATTTCTTTATTTATTTGGTATTCCCACTAATACCTTTCCTTCCTCATACCCTACATTTTACCTTCTCCCTTTCCCTGCCCTTCTTCCCTCTGTACATTATATATAGATAGGTAGTATAGATTAGATATAGATATATATTATAGACATATAGATTAGAATAGTTATATACAGATTACTGATTAGATAATAGTTTTCCTTTTCCCTTCCACTGTCTCCCTTAGATTTAGATGCATATTAGTTGTGCACGGGAATCAATAACGATACCGATACCAAAAATAAAATTTTAATTTGAAACGGTATCGATAGATACCGATACCAAAAACGATACCAAAAGTAAGAATAACGACAACGAAAACCACATTGTCATTAATAACAATAACGAAGATTACATTTTTGAATAACAAAAACAAAAAATACGTGGGGGCCTGGGGCACACCCTTAGTGAGAAGGAGGTTGCAATAGTCAAGGTGAGAGATGACCAGGGCATGGATAAGGGTTTTAGCAGAGGAAACAGCGAGGAAAGGACGGATCTTAGCAATGTTGTGCAGAGAGAAGCGACAGGATTTGGCAACAGAATTGATCTGAGGTTTAAAGGAGAGGGAGGAGTCAAATATGAACCCTAGGCTACGTGCCCGAGGGACGAACGAAGACAGAGAAGGATGGGGGGTGGGGGTGGGATGAGGAGTTTGGTTTTAGCCATGTTAAGTTTGAGCTGACGATGAGACATCCAACCAGAAATGTCAGAGAGGCAGTTAGTGAGGCGAGACTGGATCGAGGGAGAGCGAGAGGAGGTGGAGAGACAGAGTTGGAATTGGAGTCCAGTTGAGAGCCTTCATAGAGGGCTGTGAAACATGCAGGTCAAGTGACCACACAAGAAGGTTGCACTATACGCAGAAATCAAATCAAAGTCACCTCAGGGTGAGGCAACGTTCGGGGCACAGACAGGACAACAAGAGCGAGAGTCCACATGAGGTGAACGACCCAGTGGAAAGTGACCAGAGCTCCATGCAGCAGATCGAGAGCAACGAGGGGGAAACAGAGATCAGGGAGCATGATCCGCCAGCCCAGCAGAGGCAGAAGAAAGGCAATCGCATTCAGGGCGTCCCTTGAGAACCTCAAGTCACTTACAGGACTATATCCCGCAATGAGGCCATGGTAAAGGCGGTATTCCCCCACAGCCACGTGCTAGCAACCGCTGGCTGTTTTCCATCTCTAAAACTGTAAATATATTGTACATCATGTAAATATGGGGACTTTACCAAAAAAAGGGGGGGTGTTATAGAGGGAGTGGAGCCATGGTACAGTCCTGGGAGGGGCCACCAGAAGGGGCGGCGCTGCAGGGAGAGCGCGGGCGGGCTCCGTCAGTTGGAGACAAGCGGGCAGCAAGGAAGCAGCACCTGCGAGTGCAGACATGCAGAGCAGGCCCAATAAAGCTCCTGAGCGAGTTCAACTTACCTGAGTTGTCTCAGCTCGTTGTTAACACTGGGGACTTCCATGTCAGGAAAGGGGTAGATCATAATAATAATAATAATAATAATGTGGCTTGCTCCCTGCAGAAACTCGTGGCATCATGACTCTCTACAGGGGGTGGAGTTAACACAGAAAGGGGACAACGCCCCCGTCAGGCATAGTCCCAGCACTCAACTAGCCACAATTCAGTTTACGCTGGCTGCGTTACGTCTGTGATGTGGCCTCCGACGGGCTGACAGATCCTATCTCGCCACCTGATTCATTGGTTGGTTTGTTTTTAAATCTGCCATCGTGTCCACACCCCATAGGCTGCCTGTGCTCTGCAGCATCGGAGACACACAACAGCCCTGTAAGCTCTAGGCCTAGCGCGGGGACTGCTGGCTCATCATCTCCAAGGGGCAAGGAGACGCGAGTATCGTGCAGCTCCGCTCCATTTGCTTAGCATTGATTCTTCCCGCGAGGGGGCCAACGCAACAAGCTCATTTCAGTTTTCCGAGCTGCTCGCACGTAGTGCTGAGTGCAAGCCTCGCTCTGCTTTTACCCTCCTCCCGTCCCCTGCAAGTCCATTCTGCTGCAATTCCTGCTGTTCCCAGCCCGCAGCCTGGATTTCAGGAGAAACAGGACCTTCATAATACAGTGGGGCGAAGCTGTTGTTAGCAAGATGCACAGAGAGATGTGGAGCTGCAGCAAGAGGCCCAGGGCCGGCCTTACAATTTGAGGCCCAGAGCAAAGATAAAATGTGGGGGCCGTAGTGGCCCCACCTCCTCCCTGTGGCTCCAGGGGGGGGCTAAAGGGGGTGATTTATGGAACCCCGTACATCACCTTGGTGAAAACAAGGGCCACTGTGGAACCCCCACTTTTAGACGCTCTTGTAAGACCTGGCTGTTCGGTCAGGCTTTCGGCGAGTGAGACAGGTTGGGTGGGACGGCTTTATGTTTATATTTTTATGGCTTCCCCCTTAAAGTGGTTTTATATTTGTATTTTATAGGTTTTATATTTTTGTTTTCAATTGTAAGCCGCTCCGAGCAGCTTTGCAGAAGGCGTGGGGTATGAAATTGTATAATAAATAAATACATTCATTAAATAAAGCAAACCACAGGCGCCCAGGCCGCCCTGTGGAAAAGGCCTGCCCTGAGCAGCGGGTCCCAACAGGTTAAAGGGGCCAGTGTGCTCCGTTTAGTACCCGTGATGTCATCTAGAGGTGGAGCAGCTTGACCAAACTTTCAAGCTACTCTGGGTGCTTTCAAATGCGATGGCTCCCGCTGCCGCCACGGACGTCTCCAGGCGCTGGTGAGAGCTGTCACTCTGGCCGGGAATCAGCCCAGCTCCCAAACAAATGTTACGGCAGCTGGGCCAGGGAGGGGACGGGGAGACGCAACAACATGCATCCGCCCCTTCACTGTGTGGAGCGGCCTGCCTCCTGCAGCTAATGGATGGCCATGGTGGCCAATGATGGCTGCCATGGCGCCTGACCCCCCGCCACCGCCCCAGACTACGGTAGGTAAAGTGGCCACAGAAATGTTACGGCACGCTTTACACCTGGTCAGGCAGCCATTCCCTGGGTGTTGGCACTTGGCCCAGGCTGCGAGTTGGGGGTTCTCCTGGGCTGTGAGTTGGGGATTTCCCTGCCCCAAGAGGCTTACAATCTAGGAGAGACAAGGGAGGGGCGAGGAGTGACCTTTCCCCCTCAGGGGCACCCTTCCTTCCCAGGGCCCTAGAGCAGGGGGTATTTGGGGCCCTGGAGGGAGGGAGCCCCCCTGGTGAAAACAGGGCC
>QEPC01012696.1:4439-27464 GCA_003113815.1 Sphenodon punctatus
CTCTATACAAATCAATGGTGTGACCGCACCTTGAATATTGTGTGCAGTTCTGGTCGCCCCATCTCAAAAAAGACATAGCGGAACTAGAAAAGGTACAGAGAAGGGAAACAAAAATGATCCAGGGTATGGAACAGCACCTGTATGAGGAGAGACTTGATAGGTTGGGGCTCTTCAGCTTGGAAAAGAGACGGCTGAGAGGAGATATGATAGAGGTCTATAAAATCATGAGTGGTGTGGAATTTGTAAACCGAGAACGGTTATTTACCCTCTCAACTCGTACTAAAACTAGGGGACACTCCATGAAACTCACAGGTGGCAGAGTAAAAACAGACAAAAGAAAGTATTTTTTCACTCAGCATACAATTAGGTTGTGGAATTTATTGCCAGGGAAGGTGGTCAAGGCCAGCAGTATAGCTGAGTTTAAAAGAGGTTTGGACAAGTTTGTGGAAGATATGTCCATTAGCAGCTATTAGCCAGATAGGATTGGGGAACTAAACCCTTTACTGTCGGGAGTCTGGGGATGACCCACAGGGAATGGATAGCATGGTGACCTGTTGGGTGCTTCTCCCAGGCCCCCGTGACTGTCCACTGTCGGAGGCAGGATACTGGGCTCGATGGACCATTGGTCTGACCCAGTATGGCACTTATGTTTAGGGGTGGGACATCAGGTCAAATACCGGGTACCGGGTTTTATCGGTTCCCAGATTTACAAAAACCGGCTTACCAGATTAATACCGGTTTACCAGTACCAGATCTTTTCCATTGATTTCAATGGGGAACTGTCCCCATTGAAATCAATGGAAAAAAACAAAAAACCTCCCTCCTCCCCGAGTCCAGGCTGTGCGGGTGGAAGGGGGGACACCCCCACCCACCCTGCCCAGCCTGGATTTAAACACCAAAAATAATTTCCCCTAAGTTCCCTAGTGTGGGCTCCCGGCCGCCGCCGGTGACCTAGAGCCAGCACCAGTACTGCAGCAGCCAGCAGGTAAGTGTACCGGTACTTTACTGATCCCTGGGGTGGGGGGTGGTTTAACACACACACCCCACCCCAGAGATCACCCTACCTCCCCACCCAGGGATTAGGGGAAATTATTTTTGGTGTTTAAATCCAGGCTGGGAAGGGTGGGTGGGGGTGTCCTCCCTTCCACCCGCACAGCCTGGACTCAGGGAGGGAAAGTGTTTGTGGGTTTTTTGTGGTTTTTTTTTACATTGTGGCCATTCATTTGTAAAAAATCCGGTATGGGGGGAATCCGGCAATTTACTCTGATTACCAGGTTTAATCCGATACTGCCAGTACACCCAATACCGGCAGTATCGGATACCGGTAGATCCGGTAGTCCCACCCCTAGTTCTTATGGCCTCTGCGCTAGCCTTCTGTCACCAGCTTGACCCCTGATTTTCCTTCTCCAGCCCTGATCCTGACTCCCAGTCCGAGCCCCTATCCTGACCTTGTACCCCATATGCCAATGGGGAGATCCCATGCCCTGTGTGTGCCAAACCACATGCAACCCCATTACAGGGGCATTGTGCCACACAGAAACCACGTGAATAAGTGTGCAGAATCTGTGCGCAGGCAGTCTGGGATTGCAGCCATGGTCTGTGCACAACCTGGATGGCCTTAGACATGGTAGCAGAGGTGGTCGATGTGACGAAACACAGTATGGGGCGCTATACAGGAAAGCCACCCGCCTTACTGGGTTACGTCTAAAGATCGCTGCCACCACTTGGAACCAGGAAATTAAAGGGATTCACACCTTCCTGGATATGTGAACCCCAGCCCAGTTCTGGCTCTTTGCCCACGGCTCCCCAGGTACCCCTCCTGCTGAGGCCAGTCCCCCTAGAGTTGCTCTCCGTAGGCAGGGCTGCTGGAACCTGTGTGTCTTGCCAGGACTCCCCTTCATGGGTACAAATCCTTCTAACCTTTAAAGCTACCAGAGGCTTTTTCTTTCCAGCTGCTGGTCTTTTTACTCAGGCACAGATATGCCCATTTTACAAAACAAAAGAGATACTTTATTGGCCAAAAGCAGAGAAACAGGTTTGGCAACAAGGTTAAGGTAAAAGGCTTTGGATAAATAGGGAAGCAAACTTAAAATAGAGTCTCAGATCTTGGGGATCAGGTGTCCCCTGGTTTGGGTAGCCAGCTCCTAGGACAGGGTAGAAAGGCCGTTGCTGGTATTCACAGACTCCTTTTCATCACCTGTGCAGGTAGAAACAAGTGAGGCACATGTCTTAGCTGGCTCCCTGGCAGCAGCGTATTGCAGTTTCAAAAGAGAAAGTTAGAGAGAGAGCGGAAGGGGTGTGTCCTGGCTTTTTTAAGCTTGACCCCTCCTCCCCTTTCGGAATCACCCCCAGGTAGGGGTTTCTCCAATCCAGGTGAACTGCCTGAGCCCTCTGATGTCACCTAGGGGAGACATCATGGCGTTCACCTTGAGATACTGATCCCTGACTTTGGCTTGTGGAGCATGCCCAGAAGACTCATCCTGTGACCTTGTGTTTGTCCAGGCCC
This sequence comes from Sphenodon punctatus, assembly GCA_003113815.1. Taxonomy (NCBI): domain Eukaryota; kingdom Metazoa; phylum Chordata; class Lepidosauria; order Sphenodontia; family Sphenodontidae; genus Sphenodon; species Sphenodon punctatus. Next base: position 6,946 of record QEPC01012696.1, read on the forward strand.
TGCAGGGTTTGATAGGGTGTAACTGAGTGTTTGTCTAGGGGACTCTGGTATGGAAACAGTTTGTCACAGTTGGCAGGAACCTGGTGCAGACGTGATGCCACAGAATGATGCATTCTGGGATTTCATTGTTAAACCACAAAGTGCTCGGGGATCTAATTAGTTCACAGAGTTTGAAAAACATTTCTGTCGCTAGTTTGACTCCTACAGTATGCAGGTCAACACATTTTATCACAGTGTAAGAATTTCTAAAAGATAAAGTGCATTCCCCTGTTGAATGGCACCTGAAACCTAGTTTTAGAGGGCATGTAGCATCTCTTTCTGAATTTAACTCCACTGTCACTGCAACTCTACAGTCCACCTTTTAAAAAGTGTCACCTTTTTAAAGTTCACCTTTTTATATGTCAGAATGCCTTAATACAGTACATCAAGTCTACTTAAAATGACCCAAGCGCTAAAAAGTTTTGGTTTTACCAGAATCAAATATATTAGGCAATAAGAAATGGAATTATGTGAAATAATTTTAAATATCATTACTTTAAGACTATTGCAGTAATCAAATGTGAAAACTTCTCCAATAGAACCTCTAGTCTATATAGATAACTAATAATGGGGAAGGGGGGATCCTGATATTAATCAAGTCAACTGGATATTAATCATTGACTACAGTGGAGTCAAGATTTCACCCTAAGATTGTACTAGAAAAAGAAATAAAAACTAAATTTAAAAAATGTTTCTTACATATGGCAATTGAATTTATCTTAAGCCCAAGTTAAATGCAATGACTTTCAAATATTTTGTTCTGATATTTTGAATGAAAACAGTTTTATTGTAACTAAATAAAGAAAAAAAATCTGGAACGATGGAAACAATAGATTTTTTAAAAATGATGGGTGTCGGGGGGGTAGACATAGCAGGGAGGTGGAGAGAGGAAGAGGAGTCTTATTTACATTTGGCTTTTATCACTGGTATATCAACAGCTACATTTGTTCAGCTGTCTTGGTTCATACCTTTAGTGTAGAAGATATATTTTGCACCAGGACACCCTTGCATTGGTTTGAAACTGAAGTAAGTTGTCCAACATTGCTGTAAAACATGTCCACTGTGGGGTTTGTATCAGTAAAGATAAATATACCAGAATCTGAGACCTCACAACACAGAAAAGGCCTCAAATTAGAACTGAATCCAACAGGCATTTTAAAATTGCTAATATTTTGATATTTTTGGATAACCATCAGGATACCCAAATAAAGATCCACACCCAAAATAATATTAATGTATCCATCTACTCGGATATTTCATTTCAGATATCTAGGTTCTTCCCGTGTTTTCATCTATTTCAGTTTGGATATTTGGTTATTTGAGTGAACATCTGAACTGAAATGACCAAGAGGTCTTTTTGTTTTTGTTTTTTAAATGGAAAAACCAACCCAGAAAGCTGAAACAAGTATATGAACAAAGCAAGAATGAATAATGTTTTTATCCACTTTGGTGAACCTGATTTGAAGAGGACAAAACTGGGTGATTTCAGACATTACGTTTTCGGCATTCACCACAGTCAACCTCAGTCAAATGTGGGGGGTGGTGAAAGAGCCGTGCACATCTGTTGGCCCGCATCCAGATGTTCACCACAGTCAAACACGGGCTGGGGTGAACCTAACCACGCTTCGTGAGGTTGGGGCGGGAAGAGGTCCAGAAGTGTGGTGAATGTTCACCACGGCAGGGGTGAACGAAAAGTAACATCTGAAGGGAAAACCCCAGCTGCGGTGGAAGGAAATGACCATGGGCCGTGGTGATGGCACGCAGCGTCGCTGCCAGGCAACCAATAACAAGTGTCACACGGAGGCAGATTTAAAGGGCAGGCAGCAGTAGGGGAATGTGGTGGAGTAGTCGATGGAGAGAAGGGAGGAGGAAAACGTGTGGAGGATGGAGCAACAGGGTGAGGAGGAGGTGCAGCAGCAGCAGCAGCAGGGGGAACCCCAGAAGAAGGTAGGGGGTGCAGCTGGGAGCGGGTGGGTCGGGGCCGGGGAGGGGGGGCATGGGAGGGGGGGAGGGCAGGAGGGACCACAGCCACCAGGAGCCTAACCAACAGCCCCCATTGTACCCACAAACAGACCAGCAAGAGGGCACGCGCCCTGGAGGAACCTGAGGCTGGAGGGAGCCAGGGACAGGCTGCGGGGGCCACGGAGGAGGAAGAGGCAGCGGAGGGGCCAGCACCCAGGCACCAGTACCACAGGGGGGGCCAGTGGGGGCTCCAGGAGACCCACAACCTAATAGCTATCTGGGCGACACCTGTGATGCAGGCTGAGCTGGCTATCAACACCTGGAATGAACAGGTGTTCGCCCAGATAGTCACGGAGATGGGGGAGGCCGGATACGACCGAACGCTCGCATAGTGCTGGACTAAAATCAAAGAGCTCAAGATGGGCTATAAGGACATCACGGACAACAACCGGTGCTCAGGGCAGGCAGCACGGGCCTCCCCCTACATGGATGCACTGAGTCAGGTGCTGCATCGTCCATAGTCACCCAGCGCCTGGTAGGAGGGGGCACCCAGAAGAAGCGTCCCGCAGATGAGCACCCCTCCCCTTGCAGCTGTAGAGCACCAGGCAAGGTCAGGCACTGGGCACGGAAGCCCTGGAGGAGCTTCCAGGGACCTCCGGCACACACCCCCGACACACAGCCAGCCTGACCTCCGGCGAGGGCACGCATGCCCCAGTGGACTCCAAGGAGGTAGAGGGGGAGGAGGAGACCATCACCCTGCACCTCATGGCATGCTGACCTGGGGACCAGGCAGACACCAGTCCCAGCGACTGACCGGCCTCAGAGGGAATGGACACCAAGGGAGCAGGTCGGGGCAATGCAGGGCACACGCATGGACCCCAAGGGGGGGGGCAACGGGGGTGGAATGGGATGGCAGCACACACACACACACACACACCATGGTCCCAGAGGCTGGGATGGGGCATGGGCAGAGGGAGCCACACTGGGGCCGGCGGTGCCCATCCCGGGGTGAAGTAGCACCCCGAGCATGGAGACAGGAGGGGGGGCAGGGGAATGGCACCCACATGCTTAACTGACCCCTTTATCACCCCACAGAGTCACACCGGGCACGGTGCGGGATGCGGGAACACCAAGCATGGGCGCACAGGTGCCGGGAGGACCTTGCCCAGGAGCTGGTCACCACCAGCACGTAGCAGACTGAGTAGATGCTGGAAGCTGTCAACCCACTGGAGGGCCCTGCAACAGGTGGAGGGGAGGGACCGAGAGCACCTCCTCCTCCACCTCGGACGAGGGGGGGTCGGTATCCTCATCCATCCCTGTTGGCAGGGGACGGGGATGGCCCAGGGGCAGCAGGGGATGGGGGAAGGGCAGGGGCAGGGCAGCACAGGGGATGGGGTGGGGAGGGGGTGACTGGGACCACCAAGGGGGTGGGAGGGGGGAAGGACACGAGGGCACACGGGTGTACCGGGGTATGAGGCGGGACCAGGGCAGCACAATCAATGGTATGAGACACACCTGACTGTGTCCGAGTGCTTTCTTTCCTACAGGTGCATACCCCATTGCCGGCCTCGCGGACATCCCGCACCAGGCACATGGTTGTGTGCCCCACCCCAAGGTACCAGCTCAGATCTGACATTGGGGGTACCCCGTGCAGCCCCCCGGGGCTCTGGCCCTGGCCCCTGGGCCGCTGCCCTTCCCTGTGCGTGCGCGTGCTGTCGTTGCTATCTCCACTAGCAGGTGGGTATGCGTGGGGCTGTCTGGCCTTGCATGCTGGCAGCTGTGCGCTGCCCACTCCCTTCGCACCCCTCCACAGTGGCCCCATTGTTACCATCCTGCCATTATCTGTTGGCCTTGGGAGCCCCTGCCTGCCTGTCCAGCCCCCCGGCCCTGCATCCCATGCTGCCCCCATGACCGCTGCGGCTCAGACCCTCCTGGAGCTGTACCATGGCAGCTGCATCCCAGCCCAAGGTCCTGCTTGGAGCCTCCAGGGGCTCTGTCTGTGCCTGGACTGCCCGTGAGACCATGGCCCTGTGCAATCTGTGGCGTTTACCCATCGTTCAGCGCAGCCTGTGCTCCTTGCCCACCCAGCTGGATGCCTATCGGTGCCTGAGCTTTGGTATGCTGTGCTTCGGTTATGTCGTGACCACTGGCGACTGCTGCGTGCACTGTGAGGAGCTGGGGCTTGCCCCTTTCCCTGAGGGGCACTTACCGGACATGCTGGGGGGGTCTAGCGGAGTGGAACCATGCTGAGATGGCCTCCACTCTGTGTATGTGTGCCTTCCCAGGATATGCGGCCTACCTGTGTGAGGGTGGCCCTGCCGTGTCCGTGCCCTACTTCATCAGCGTGCAGGGTGCCTATGGGTATCCGTGCTCAAACGGGGCTGCCTACTACCATCTGCTGGAGCTGTCCCACCTGCCCTGGTCCCCTGCTGCTGATTATGGCTTGCCCCCCACTTCGGGCCGGAGCTGGCGGCCCTGTCAGAGGTGTGCAGCCGCCCTGATGTGCAACTCTGGATGAGCTGTGAGAATCCCTTTGAGGCCTTCTACCTGATCTGCTTCCACATGGCTGGGCATGCTTCTGCCAGGGACTGTGGCAATGGCCCCGCTATGTGAATCTGCTGTCGTTACCGCCCCCTACACCCGATGAGAACCCCTGAAGCTGGGTGTAGGGCGCTCTGGGCCCATCTGACATCTGGCTGCCTCCTCAGCACCTTCGTTCCGTCTGTGTCCTGGGTGCTCGCGCCAACGCCTGCTGCCTCTTTGGGATGGATGGACTCCCTGGGACCTGCTGCCACCTGCCTGCCTGTCGCCCCCTGGCCTGGGACCCGCTGCCGCCGCCTGGACCCCTCCATGTGGCCTCCATGGTAGGCCGCAGTGCTGGTTCCCTCCCTCCCAGACTGGGCCCTGTGCCCCCCTTGATGCTGCCCCTTCTCCCGCGCCCTGGCCCTGTGCACTCCCACTCTGTATGCCTCTGCGCTGGGCCAGTGCCACTTCTGTCCTCAATAAATGCCTGTTGTGCTTCACTGTGCCTTGTGCTGCCTCCTGTCTCCTTGGGCTGCTGGGTCCCCCTTCCCTTGCCTGCTGGGATCCTGCACCCTCCCCCTCCTGCTGGGCTGGCCATGCCCGACCCTTGCCGCCCCCCCTCCTCCTGTGCAGCCAACCGGCCTTGGGGTTCCCTGTCCCCCCCTCGGTGTGTGCCTCCCTCTGTCCCCCTGATCAGCTCCCCTTTGTTGTGTGGGTGTGCAGCTTTGTTTGTGTGTGTGCGCTTCCCGTTTTGATGCACGCCTTCCATGCTGCCGCTGTTTGCGAGCGCTGCTCCCGCTGCAGCTCCCTCCACCCCCTCCCTTCATGTTTCCCTCCCCTGGGCGGGGCCCTCCACTGTCTGTGGCTTCGTTTGCCCTCAGGCAGGCATGTTTGCATCCGCGCAACCCCGGTGCCTTATGGGACTCCAACCGCGGTTCTTGCCACCACATCATGTCTGTTGGGTTCCCCCCAGCCCAGGTTCACTCTGGTTGGCCCCGGGTGGTGGTGTTGCCCCTGTCATGTCTGTTGGGGCCGCGCAGCTCACCACGGCCTGCGGTGAAGCAATTGACACCGGGGTGGGATTCACTGTGGTGAATCTCACTGCGTCATGTCTGAAATCACCCACTGACAAACGATATTCACCATGGATATAATTATTATATTATAAGCATTTATATAGCGCCAGCGATGTACCTGGCGCTTACAGAGAATAAGATAGACATGGTCCCTGCTCGAGAGCTTACAATCTAAAGACAGGGGGAGGGGAGACAGGGAAAGGGAAAACAGAGGGAGAGACAAGGGATGTGACATTCATGAGGATGCAAGAGCTCAGGTACACGTTCTTGGCTTGGTTACAATAAATTGGGAGTTTGCAGATAACAGGTGCTTAGCAGTGGTTTGGAAGGGCGGAGTGGAAGAGGTGGGTTGTGAGGAGCGACTTGAAGTTGTGGAGGGTGGGGGCAAGGCGGATGAAGGGAGGGATGGAGTTCCAGGCATGCGGTGCAGCGAGGGAGAAGGGATGAAGGCGGTTGGGGGAGCAGGGGAGGTGTGGGAGGGTGAGGCAGGGGATGGAAGAGGAGCGGAGTGCTCGAACATGGGTTCGGAGGGAGATCAGGGCAGAGAGGTAGGGGGGAGCAAGGTTGTGAAGGGCTTTGTAGGTGAATATTCATTTCAACTTCAATTGTTTCTAAGGCTATAGAGGAAGGACATAGGTGAAACTGTACCAGGCTAAAGTTCTAAATCTGCTTTGTTACCGCACATCTTAGAAGGCAAGTTACAATTAGAACTACTCCTTAGGAAGACCCAGCATGACTGAGGGCAGTTAGATACCAAGCACGTTTGCATATCATCACAATGCGAGGGACCTGGGTTAGTACAAGAGTCCAGATCCAGGAGCAGCACAGAGTCAGAAGTCAAGGATCAATGGGTGTTTTCTAATGTGATGGTGCTATGCGCTGCCACGCTTTGCTCCTGCCCAGGATGAGAGTTCTCAACCCGGGCAGGAGCCAACCTGGCTGCCAAACAGATATGCTGGTGGCCCAGACTGGGGAGGGGGCAGCATGCAGACATGGTCTGCATGGCCCACGCCCCCCATGCTGCTGAGGGTGCCCAGCCTCCGCCCTGACAGGTGAGTGTGGCAGCCTATGAGGCTGTTGCACCTACCCGGAAAAGCTCCAGCCACAGGCCAAAGATAGGTAAAGTGGGCCACCATATGTGATGGCCCACTGTAGTCCAGTCTGGGAATGGTTTCCCCAGACCCCCGCGCTGTGAGTTGGCAAGGAGCCCAGCTCACAGTGCGGGCTAAATCCTGCCACAGTCCGGGGAAACCTTTGATCCCACCCATGGTAACATCTGGCAGGTGGGATCAAATGTGACGACACCGCCAGTGGCCACACAGAGTAAAGCGTGGCCATCCATGGTGGCGACATCTGAAAATACCCAATGTTGGGAAATCAACACCAGGTCAGCCAAGGGTCAGAATCCAAAGACCTAAAGCCAGAGGAAATGGATGCCAGGAAGTCAAAACCAGATCCGAAGACAAGGGTCAGGAATGACTGGAACACGCTAGGTTTCATTTGGAGGGTTGAGTCTTTGGGGTCATTTATGTATATCTTATATTTGGTTAAATGGTTAATTTTTATCACTGTGAGCCACTCTGAGCCTTTTTTGGATAGGGCAACATATAAATTCAAATTAATAATCAATAGTAATCATAGCTGGAGGCAGAGCAAGACTAGCACAAGGACTGGAAAAAGTTGAGCAGGGCTGGAGCAGGATTAGGCAGTTTTGGACCCACATTGATCTGAAGTCCTGACATTGGATTGGAGCCCACATGAGTCTGGAGAGAGAGTGGGCAGGAATCAAGCCAAACCTCTGAACAGAGTCTAATACAACAGCAACCTGCTGGGCAAATCTCCCATTGACTTCAATAGAGTGAGGATCACATGCGTCCTTAGTCTTTCTTGTCTTCCTTGTGCTGCCATAAACCAGATAGAACACAAGGATGAGGATGCCGAAGGCTTCTTTCAAGAGGTAAGGCTTCACTTTCAAACTGAACTCTAATTTTTCCAGCTATTAATTAGTGGAAAAAATATTAGGTGAAGTTGATTGATTTAGGGTGAAAGTTCCCAATTTATGGGGCAGGACTCCCAAGCGGAGGTAAGCCAACTGTGTATGATGATACACTTTTCATGTTGTTGTTGCTGTCTGAAGTCACGGAATTATATACAAGTCTCAAGGTTTTGTGAACCGCTGATCAAGGGACTGGATGTTGTACTTGCCCTCTGATAATTTAAATTTTAAAAATGTGAAAACTGTACTTTCTAAGTGCTTTGTTTACTCAGCATCATGATGAGCTGTCCAAAGCTGTCTTTTTACATTTTACAGTCAAATAGCATCACCTCTCACACTTAACTACACAAGAAAAGGCAGCCTGTTTATGAATAACAATCTTTGTTGCCAAGCTTTTTTAAGTGCCAGTTATGAATGCCTACTTTCCTGTGATCAAATATTCAGTACCACCAAAACCAGAGAGAGAATGAAAACTTCCATCACCATGTGAAGGAACTTTGCCAATCCTTTAGCATCTTGTTAATTAAAACTTTTGGAAATGAAAGGGGGGAGGAAATCAGGAGGAAGATAGACTTTATTATGTGATAACCAGAGCACAGGAAAATAAAATTCAAAGGAGATTGTTTTTCTTTTTTTAACTACCACTCATGTAAGCTAAAGAGACAGCACTGGAAAGGAACCACTATTAGGAACTTACAGGTGATCCTAACGCTGTTGTGTCTGCATTAACCTCATTGAAGTGAATAGGATACCCCTTCCACAAGCGATAGCAAAATAGCTTGACCTCACTGTTAGATGATGTTACATTGGGATCTGGCAACATAAATACTGGCTTGAGTGCTGGGCTTGGTACCGAGTGGCTGCTGAGTTTGCTTCTGTTGCGCTGATCCAGTTGCCAGACTCATTGGGTACAAACTGGTCATGCATTATGCAGCTAAAAGGATCTATTATCATGATCTGGTCTCCTGAGTCATGCAAGCAATGCAAGCCAGATAATTATACCGGCTATAGAGGCCTGTGCCCCAACACGAGCATGATGGAACCCAACTAATCCTGTCTGGCTTAGATTAGAACAAGCGCATGCTCTGCCCAAGCCCATATCATGGCATTCTGTGGGGACAGGGCTACTTTGAAAGGAGTGGGGAATGCCTTAGCACTGCCTCCCCCCCCCTCTGCTGCTGGGTGTGCAGGAGGGTGTTCCACCAGTGGTAGCGTCCATGGAAACAGCCGGCGGTGGGGGGAGGGGGGTATGGGTGTTCGCTTGGTGTTCATCCATGCAAACACCGCGGGCGATGGGGGTGGGGTGGGGTGGGGTGAGTGCACGCTCCTGCGCAACACCCACCTCCACCCATCACTCACCCATTTCCACCCATGGGGCATTCCAGAAAACCGGAGGAGGCCCCATGGGGTGAAGATGGGTGGAGGGGTGTGTGTGTCCATTTTAAAGGGACCTCCACCCACCATGCCAGAACACCCCCACCCCCACCCCTGTCCCTGTAAAAACGGCCTTAGATTCAGCTGTAGAGAGGCAGATTAGTCCAGTGGTTGGGTTACTAGCTGGAAACCTCCCTGTTTTAACATGTTCTGGGGCAGGGAGCATGGTTGTGAAGCAGGTTTGGGTTCTGGCAATTCATTTTAAAAAGAAATAAATTAAACACTGCTTCCCAGTGGGATTTACTTGTGGTGCAGCAGCTACAGAAGTGCTGCTACTGGGCACTGTTCAGTGGGCAACCAGAATAGAAATAAGAGGTATTAATGAGCTGAAGATGGCTATCTTCCAAGCAATGGCTAAGCAAGACTCATCTGGAAATCAACAATCAATTAAATTCTTCATCAGGGTCCCACTGTACTCCCCTAGGCTGTGATTAAGCAGATCATGTTGGCAACTGCTTTGGTTCCATTTATTTCAGTAGGACTTATGAATGTGTTTAAACACTCTAGGAATCAGGCCCACGATGCACATGCCAATGGTTCCCAAACGTTTTGACTACATAATCCCATTTTGGGAGCTAACTCTTCCCATGACCCTAGACAGCTAAAAGCACAAAACAATCTAAACAAATATAAACCACAATAATGGAAAATAGTATTTTAGCTTAAATTTAATATTTTTCTCCTTCCTTCCCTTTCTCTCTAACTCCCCCTTTTTTTTTCTTTGTGTGTTTCTCATGCCTTCCTGCACTCTTCTCCTCAGTACATTCAGCTCCTCCCAATCCCTGTCTGCTCTTCACACTCCCCCGGGTCCCTCCAAACTCCACTGACCCACTCTACTTCTGCCCCAGGCAGATTCTGCTTCCTCCCTCCATTTCTCTTTCCCCCCCTCCATGGATTTGGGCACTAATCCTAACCTTCGTGCCATGATGGTGCTAAGGTGCCAGTTCAAGCCCTGGTCCTTACTCTCCTTTCCCCTGCTGACTTTTGAATTGCTACTTCTGCAGCCATAGCCAACCCTGCCACAGCCCTTCGTGTGGGCATCTCAATTAGGGCTGAAACAAATACCAAAAAAATCCAGATAAACCCACTGAATATACTTGAACTGAAATTGGCAGTTTAGGCAATAACAGGCATCCCGCTTATTGTCGGTCAGGTGTCTGTTTTGGTTATCTCAGGTTGGTTCCCCACTCCATGCCCCCTGTTTGGTTATGTCAGTTTGGCAATATTAGCACTATTGAGCATTCCAAGTACCCCTGGTATCCAAGGGTCGACTATGGAGAGGGCATTCTCGGTGACCGCGCCGAGGCTGTGGAACTCCCTCCCGGCAGAGGCCTGGGTGCCCTCTCCTCTTTTTGATGTCAATGCAAGACCTGGCTGTTCTGCCAGGCCTTTGGTGAGGGAGATGGGTGAGGGTGGGTTTTTATTTTTATGGGGTGTGGAAAAGATGGGATATTTTTTCCCCTCCCTCCTCTTTTCCCGGGTGGGACGTTTCCCCCTTTTCCCCCCTCTTCCCCCTTTTTTGATTTTTTTATGTTTGTTTGTGTATTTTTATATATTGTAAGCCGCCCTGAGCTGCCTTTGGTAGGAGGGGTGGGATATCAAATGTTTTAATAAAATAAAATTGTTGTAAACCGACATTAACCCTATTGAACCCAAACCTTGCCTGTGCGTTTGCAATTAACTAAAGTCCTTTGAAGCCAAAGTTTCCAGTGTATCTACATATCCATGTGGTACTATTAATCACACATAGAGAAATGTTCTAAGATACCTTTGTCTTTCTCCACTCCTGGTTAGCTAAATGGCTCAAAAGGAATCCTCTAAGGGCCTTTTTAGATGGGAGTGCTTTCTCCCGTAGCTTAAAACTGCAGTTTGGGGAAACCCTGCAGTGGTGGTGGTTTAGACGCTCCTCCACAAACTGGAATTTACCCAGGTGCCATTAGAAACAGCGGCTTGGGGGAAAACTCCACAGGCTGTGTGTGTGTTAGATGCTCCTCCGCAAACTGGAATTTACCTGGGCACCATTAGAAACAGCGGTGCCAGGTGACTTCCAGGTGTTTTGAGATGACAGCCAAGGTCATCTCAAAACTTACTCATTCCTCATGTCAAAACACCCGGGAGCTGCCTGGCACTGCTGCTGTTTCTAATGGCGCCAGGGTAAATTCCAGTTCATGGAGGAGCATCTAACACCCACACCCTGTGGGGGTTTCCCCAAGCTTCAGTTTTAGAATACGGGAGAAAGCACTTGTGTGTGTGGCAGTGGTGTGGAGAAACAATCGAGCACGGAAGTGTCTATTTGTATTAGAGAGAGGAGCCATGCTGTTTGTGGCCGGTGCTTTTAGCATAGCAATGTGCCCTGCCATTTTGTCCTGAATTTCCTTCACCTTCTACCAGATGTTGGGGGACCATCTTAAGGGGGTAATTCAATACTTGGCAATTTCAATACATTTTGGGTGAGAAGGGCCTGATGTAGTCTAATTGAGGGGGCTTGGGACAGAACTTTGAAGGTCAGGGTTTATTCATTCATTCAATTCAGTCCTGACCTTTCTAATTGGTTAAGTCACATGAGTGCTGGTTAGTGTGAATTTATCGTAAAGGAGGGAGGATGAATGTATCCCTCTCTGGCTCCCTATTTCCCCCCTCCCTTGCCTCCTGTCTCTTGTTCTTACTAAACTGTAAGCCCCTTGATGGAAAGACTTGTTCCTAGTCGTGAGTCCCACGACTGTTGAGCACCAGGCACATTGCTTGTGCATACAAAAATAATGCTCCCTAACAGCAGCCCTTGATCAGCAACTCATATTCCTTATGACAACTAATGACAAGAAAATTACAAGAGCTGGGCCATGGTACACTTTCTGATGCCCAGGTGAAAGGCCTGGTATTTTAGCAACAAGCTCACAAACTTATCTACTCCACACACTGAATGTGTCTCACACACACACACACACACACACACACACACACACACACACAAATCTCATTTGCTTTTCAGAATAGTTTTTCTTCTTCTTTTTTTAATCAGACATCTTCTCCTGATGGAAACAGCATTAGAATGTACATAACTTTGAACACACAACATCTGAGAGTTAATATTCCCCCACTTCTGCCCCTCCTCTGACAAATGTATCTATTCTGAATACCAAACACCCTTCAAAGCCCTCTCACTCTCCCTTTTCCACATGCCTTATTTTCTTCACCTCTTTGATTTTTCCTGACAGATAAATGACGTTGAAGTGCTGCTGTAAATGTCAGCAAACGCTTAACATTGCCCCCATTTGCACAAAGCAGCACACTCCAGTTGCACTACAGGACACAAGAATAGCATTTGAAAAGTGCACAGTGCCGTAAACAATATATCTGGTTATGAAAATGGACAATGATGCTGCAGGCACTTCAGCTTTAAAATGATCATACTTGACCCTTGGAGGGAATTATTTTTCCCTTCCTATTACTGTAGAATTTAATATTTCAAGCTTCTCCTTTTCTGCCTACTTGACACAGTTTCCTTTCAACTCATCAGCTAATCAGTCCCCTAGAAAAAGAGTGGAGGCACAGAATGAGCATGTGCTGGCTGGGGGGAATCCACAATCTACCCATGTGCATCCTCCTCATAGAGATCACTGTCCAGGGCATGCTCACTGAGGGCTGGATGCAGCTGTACAAGGCAGGTGTATCAGTACCATTGGAATTTCAGGGTGGAACTGTTATTTGGATTTTTAACCCATCATTACCTGAAGACTCAAAGTGGGTAGCAATGTACGTAAAATGTATAAAACCCCATACAAATGTAAACAATATAAAAATGACATTAAGCCAGAACCCTGAAACTTATCTCCACCCACTAAACAGCTGGCCAAATATATAGGTTTTACATTGCCTACAGAAAATGCTCAGACTTTGGCATAATGCCTGTAATGACCATGTGCTTTCTTCAGGGAAGTCAGGATCAGCACAGGAGCATAATGGTCACCCCTTGTAATGGAGCAGGCAGCCATATCTCCCCAGTGTCCTGGATTTTCCTGGACGTCCCTGATTTCATACCTCTTTTGTTATCTGTCCTGCAGTCCCGGAAAACTGCTGTAAAGTCTTGGATTAGAAAGGGAGGTGAGAGAGCAATTTGCAACCCATCAGTAGAACAATGAGTTGAACTCTCCAGCCTTAAAAAGAGCCAAATAATTTACTCCAGGCTAGTTCCGTTCAGTTCAGTTCTCCACACATAGGAGAGAGAAGTAATTCTCTATTGTTCTCTCTGACTCATTAAGACTCTTCTCCTTTAAAAAGAATGGTTTTCCAATACCTGGGAGAAAATGGTCATCTTTGGAATTAAAAAACAAACAAACCAAAAAACAACTCAGTTTGGGGCAACATGGAGCTATGATTTCTATGCATTTCTCTTGGGAAAAAATCAGCTGGCTAGGAGTTCAAACCTGCCCCATGAAAGACACTAATATTGTGTTTAATTTTCTTTTTTTAAAACAAAAACAAAATTCTGACCAGCTTCTTTGTTAGGTTCGATGTTGCTAATATCTGCCCATGAGAAAATCATCACAGCACCTCATCTGTCAAAGAATCCACACAGGAGAAATAGCTGGAGTGGGGGAAAAGTTTTATTGACAGAAGGAAGACTGTTTAACTGTAAAAGTCACTGGGCATTGGAGTGTGGAGGCCAAGTAGTTCAGGGAAGTGCCGTGACAGAGCTTGGACATAAAGACTAGACTAGCATGACACGGGTTTAAGTCTGGCTTATGATGTAAGTGGCTTAAGTTTAAGTCTGGTTTATAACAACAAGCGAGGTTGTTGCATGGAAATGCAAGTCCTTCGACTTTTTAAGATTGCTTTCTTTTAAAGTGTTTTTTTTAGCCAAGACTCTTAGTTAAGTAATAGTCTACTCTGAAGTTGCATATATATCCACATTTTATGCAAGTTATGGCCTTCATTGTCCTGCATTTTGAGAATCACTGAGTAAAAACAGACTTGTAACTGGCTGGGCTGGGGTGGGAAACTGTCACCAACATGGCCTGAGCCCGGGCACAGAACAGAGGTGTCTGCAACCAGAAAGCCATCCCACCACCTGCATCTAAAATTGTATTGGAAAGTCAGGCTGATAAGATTTTGAATTGATCCTGATTTTCAATATGATTTTCCATCCCTACTACTCATCAATTTTCCTTATATACTAGAGTTTTTGTCATACTTCCAACATATTTAATAAAGGATGCTAGAGATGGGCGAACACGGTTCAGAAGTTCAGACCGAACTCAACCAGTTCGGTCGACCGAACCGAACTCGATTTTCGAACCAAACTGAATTTCTAAACTCGGTTCTGTTCGCCCATCCCTATAAGATAATATTCCATTTAGTTCAATGGGGTTTGAATTTCTGAACTCTGTTCGGAAGTTTGGACCATACTTGAATAGTTCGGTCGACCGAACCGAACTTTCGAACTGAACTCGATTTTTGAACCGAACCAAATTTCCAAACTTGGTTCTGTTCGCCCATCCCTAAAGGATGCATTCTGCAGATCCATTCTTAATTTCAGCCAGATCACTTTGGATTTGTGACCCTGGAACCTTTTCTCTTCATCAAGTTATCTTCTGCTGCACCCTAAGCTGTATTTTATTTGGTTCTTTTCCAGTTCCTGGGGACCATCCAGTCCCCACCCTCAAGCACTGAAAGACTGAGCTCAGGGGTATGGAGCAGAGATGAAGGCTTACACGCAAGTATAGGAGATCAGTCCATGGCATAGATCAGGGGTGGGCAAAATTTCCTAATCCTGAGAGCCACATCCATGTACTACAATGGGGCCAAAGAGCCATATGTTTGCCCACTTCTGGCATAGATCCATGAACTGGACCCTCCCCTTCCTTCCCCACCCTGAGCACAACCACAACTCCTACCCAGCCTCTGGAGTTTGTATTAATTTTCAAAGTGGTCTGCAGAAGGGAAAAGGTTTTCCAGCCCTGCCATAGACACTGGTGAAAACTGGACTGGAGTACTCTACTTGTGCAGATTTTAGTTACTCTCTTATTGCTGAATGCTGCCAAAAAAGGAAGGGTTCAACATAAAAACAAACATTAACATATGCAACCATGAACGTAACCAAAAATGTTTGCACGTTTCAAACTGTCGAAGAATTACTTGGTGAAGGAAGCTCATGCACCTAAGACCATTAAGCATTGGCAAAATCTAAATTTACATCCTACTGGGGATGAGTCAGGACTTTCCAACCTCTGTCTTGATGATATCTGAGATGGCGAACAAAATGAAGCTATTTCAATTCATCTTATGTGGAATATTTCAAAATGAATGCATTGTGCTATTTATCATCACTATGTCCTGTGCAATTTTACATATTTCACATGGTATTAGTATTCAGAATTTGTAATGCAGGGTATCCAGATACTCTTAAAGCCCACCCAGACAATATATTTATTTTGTAATAAAGGTTTGTATCTTTTAGATCATCTTTTCAGTTTGCTTCTGCTTTAAAATATTTCTTTTTAAAAAAAATCTTTGCCAAAATTCTGTTAGTTTTATCAGGTTGATGAATTATCCTTTAAAGTCATTGACTGGGCATATTTATTTTTAATTCTGCCTGCAGTGGGACATAATCAAACATAAAATAATCCAGAATTAACAAGCATAAATCCCAAGTTTAAATACTATATAATCCTCCCTTCAAATCCTTCACCATTCAAAGGGCTTGGAAATCAGGTAGTCTGCAGAATTTGCTGTACTTGTACATCGGAATGTGAGGTTGCCTAGCAAGAAGTTGTAGACTGTATTTTTAGAAGCTTGCAGACACAAAAATCCCCTTGCTGACACGTAAATTTGTCTGTAAAAGGCAGATGCACAGTACATGTGTTGGGATCTAGTAGGACTATGGGTTGAACCTGGGTTTGTTGGATGCTAACTTAAGTAGCTGGCTGCCCTTGCTCCTTTATACTCCTGTATCTAAGGAAGAACAACCAGACACAGTATAACTTGTGTCAGGGATTCGGATTAATATGTAACTGTCTGAAAATGGCAATTATGGATGAATCCAAAAGTATTGCACATCTATTATGGATTTGTATTAAAAATAATAAAAATATTTTAAAAATCCATTGCACATGCGCAAAATGGCATTGACAACATCGTGGCTAAGGCCGGTGGCCATTTTTTGCATTATTTTTAAAATAGTAAAAATATTTTTAAAATTCATTGCAAATGCACAAAATGGCCATGACCCTTAACCAAAATGGTGGCAACGCTATTGCCCCCATCTTGGTTAAGGGCAGCGTGGTGGCCATTTTGCTCATACACAATGGATTTTTAATTTTTAAAATAATTTTTAATATGGATCTGTAATATAAATCCGTACAAACAAAAAATGTTTTTAAAAAAAATCTGAATCCAGAACATTTGAATCCAGAAATCCATCCCTAATAACTTGCATGCTTGTTCCCTAAGTCTGCTCTGTCCCTCACTGCCCATGATTGGCTACTGCAGATCTGGATCCTGATTGGCCCAAGGGGAGATATATGCAAATGACAGAAACCAGGTTTGTAAGTGGCTCTAGACCAAACTGCATGCTTGAGGCTTCCTGACCTGTCTGCCTTACTGAGTGTTGTTTCTATTCCTGCTACAGTTCTGCCTTGTTCCAGACTTCTTGTCTGTCCATAGGGCAAGTCAACCTGGGGCGGCTGCTCTGGGCCCCGCTCTTTCTGAGGGCCCTGCAGTGACCTCTTATTTTCACCAGGACAGGTTGTGGGGGCACCACTCCCTCTGTGGTGCCCCAAACATGACCACCTTCCCAGTACCTCAGAGGTTACCCCCAAGTGGGAGGGGTCACCAGGGGACCTGCATTTTATCTTCGCGCTGGGCCCTGCAGATCCGAAGACCAGCCCTGTCTGTCCACTTCCAGTCCTTGCTTCAACCATGAACTTCCAGACTGTGTTTTTATTCTTGTACCTTGTCCTCAGTCTGTGCTTCATCCTTTCTCTCAGCCTTCTTCCTGCCCTTATCGCAGCACCTTAGACTGACTTCCCAACTCTGATCTTTCTTGCTGAGATCACTTTCTGGACTGCTCCTCTGGCTTGTCTCATTTATACTGGTCCTTACCTCCTGATCCTGTCCTTTGGCCTCTACCTCTATTTTGCTTGCTTGGCTCTCTGCTGTGGGCCTGGCCACCATGACACTGGTCCTGACATCATCTGATTTTTAATTGCACTCGTAAATTACTCTAGTTCTATTCATGCCCAAAAAGAGATGCTGACAACCACCTAGTGTTGGAATTGCTTGGGGCTGCACAGGCTGACTTGAGTAAATACTAGAGTTGCTTTAAGCAGGCGCAAGGCAGGAGACATACATCGGAGCCATTTTCAAATAGTCCCCCAATGCTGATCAAAGGAGACAGACGTTTTGGTGGGTAAAGCACAAACAATACCAAAGCATGCAGGAGCTTTAGGATGGGACACAGTTCCCTGCAGTCCCACCCAAAATGTTTAATACAGCCAAAGGACTGGAAGGGATCTCAAAGTAAAGCTGAAATGAATATTTGTGCTAACTAATAAATCCATCAAATTAAATCCATCGAATATGCACTATTTGACTGAAGCCAACGAAACAGATAAGAGAGCTTCTAGCTCTCAGAGAACGTGTGCGGTCTCTAGAGGTTAGAATGGCAGAGCTGGAGGAGCTCAGGTAGAGTGAGAGGTATATAGAGGAGTCCTTCAGGGACATAGTAGAACAGTCCCATCAAGGCCTCAAGGAGGGAGAGCATCAGACTGGAATGGGGAGAAGTGATCCTGTAGCTGGGACTTGCCTTCCAGGCGATGTGTTATCCTCTCGCACCAAGGATACCTCTCCAGAGGTGCGTGCCCAGGGGGGTGAGGATAGGATGGCTGTGGTAGTTGGTGATTAGATCATTAGAAATGTAGATCGCTGGGTTGCTGGTGGCCATGAGGACCACCTGGTAAATTGCCTGCCTGGTGCAAAGGTTGTGGACCTCACACGCCACCTAGACAGAATTTTAGAGAGGGCTCGATAGGAGCCAGTGGTACATGTGGATACCAATGACCTAGGAAGATGTAGGAGGGTGT
The DNA here is from genome assembly GCA_003113815.1 of Sphenodon punctatus. Lineage (NCBI taxonomy): Eukaryota > Metazoa > Chordata > Lepidosauria > Sphenodontia > Sphenodontidae > Sphenodon > Sphenodon punctatus. Next base: position 25,056 of record QEPC01012696.1, read on the forward strand.
CTCTGGAAGTTAAATTTAGGCTTCTGGGTAGGACATGGAAGTTCAAAACCTCCAGGGTAGCATTCTCAGAAATGCTCCCAGTTCCACACGCAGGACCCCAGAGGCAGACTGAGCTCCAGAGTCTCAATGCATGGATGAGACGACGGAGCAGGAAGGAGGGCTTTAGATTCATTAGGAACTGGGGAACCTTTTGGGGAAGGAAGGGTTTTTTTTGATACTGGGAATTATTCAGATATTCAATACTTTCCTGCGGGTTATTCTGGGAGTTCCTCCTGGTACCCCCTAAGGTTATTTTAAGATTGGAAGTTTGCTGCCTCCCATTAAAATACGTAGCACTCTCCTCCTTTCTTAAATTCTGGGCTAAGTCAGTGATTTCCACTGCAGGATGATTCCCTTTTGAGCCTGGCACTAGAAGCCAGGCTGGCAGATTTTTGGACTACTACAGCAGAACTGTAGTAGTCCAAATAGTTACTTATAATGAGCAGACTAAAGTTAGGGTTCTCTAGCGCCACTCTTAAACATGCAGGCCATAAGACATCTATGGCACTCATAAAGCAAAGGTTGTCGGATCAGCTTTTGCAAACTGAGAGGACTTTGCTGTCTGCCCAGAAGGCTGTTCCTGAATATGTCATACAACCCGATGGGTGTTGGGATTTGTTATCTATTTAAATGGACCGATTCTTCCAAAAGGACTTTATACAAGACTAAGATGCGAAGCCCTCTCGTCGTTATTTCTAGAAGGCCGCTATAAGGGAATCCCTCGAGAAAAACGTCTTTGCATCTTTTGTAAACTTAGGGAAATTGACACTTCTGATCATATACTCCTCGACTGCCCCTTCCTTGCTGGCCTCCATTCTAAATATCCTGGAAGAGCCCTTCTAGATGTCGGAGCTCTTTTTCATGACAATTTATTATTGTGACTGTTAAGTCCAATAGATTCTGATATAACAAGGGCAGTGGTGTCATTTTGCCAGGCAGCTCTACGCCAGAGGCAAAACTTCTGTGCCCAGGCTGCCCCCCTGAATGACTGCCAAAAGTGATGTGGCCCTCCTCTTGGAATATTTTATTTTTATGATATTTAGTCATGATATTTTAGGTTTTCATGTTAATGCTTATTTTACTTTATTTTTTTGGGTACTGTTTGTGTTTTGTGTTCTATGTTTTGATTGTATTTTTGTTATGGCCAGTAACTTCAACAATAAAAATAAATAAATTATTATTAGAATCATTAGGAACTGGGGAACCTTTTGGGGAAGGAAGAGCCTATACCGATGGGATGGGCTTCATCTTAACCAGAAAGGAACCCGGCTGCTGGCACTAAAAATTAAAAAGGAGTTATAGCAGTTTTTAAACTAGAATCTGGGGGAAAGCCAACAGGCTCTGTGGAGGGTGTGGTTTGGACCGAGGCATCTCCAAAGGAAGCTGTTAATTCTGGGAAATTAGAGTATCCGACTATAGAGGATAAGGGGGGAAAGCTGCGGGAGCACAGGTGGAAATCAGTGCAGAACAGACAAGTATAAATGATTCCAAAATATCTGAAATAGTTACTTATAATGAGCAGACTAAGAATAAAAATAAAAATAATATGTTTAAGTGTCTATATGAAAATGCTAAATGTCGTTAGACATCTAAACAGTAAGATGGGAGAATTAGAATGTATGGCACTAAATGAAGATCTAGACACAATAGGCATTTCGGAGACCTGGTGGAATGAAGATAGCCTATTGGACACGGTAATACCAGGGTACAAAATATATCAAAATGATAAAGTAGATTGAGCTGGTGGGGGAGGGGGAGCTCTATATGTTCAAGACAGCACTGAGCTAAGTAGGATTAAAATTTTACAGGAAGGGAACTGTACTCTGGAATCAAAATGGATAGAAATTCCACGTGTAACGGGGAAATGTATAGCAGTGGGGTTATACTATCGCCCACTTGACCATGACGGGTGAGACTGACTATGAAATACTAGCGGAAGTTAGACAGGCTACTAAATTTGGTAACCTACTAATGGGGATTTCAATTATGCTTATATTGACTGGGTGAATGTCTCCTCCGGGCGAGATATGGAGGTAATGTTTCTAGATGCCACAAATGACTGCTTCTTGGAGCAGCTGGCCCTGGAACCAATGAAAGAAGGAGCTACTTTTGGATCCAGCCCTATGTAGAGCATAGGACCTGGTGCAAGGAGTAACAGTGGGTGAGCCATTTGGCAATAGTAGGGGTGGGACATCAGGGCAAATACCGGGTACCGGTTTTACCGGTTCCCGGATTTAAAAAAACTGGCTTACCGGATTAATACCAGTTTACCGGTACCAGATCTTTTACATTGATTTCAATGGGGAACTGTCCCCATTGAAATCAATGAAAAAAAACAAAAACCTCCCTCCTCCCCATCCCAGACTGTGC
>QEPC01012696.1:98315-121364 GCA_003113815.1 Sphenodon punctatus
GGCGGGGCCAATGCGGCCGCCGCGTCCGGCCGATCGTGCCACGGCCCGGGATCCCGCCGGGGATCCCGGGCCGTGGCACGCGGCCAGACGTTACTTTTCCTTGGCCACGGCCCGGGGTCCGTCTGACCACGCTTCCCGGGACCTTCCCCCGGCTAGCCCGGGAAGCGTGGTTCAAACGAACCCCATGTGGGGATTGACCGTGGCCAACATCTGGCGCGCCGTGACCAGATGTACGGGACACGGTGACCACAGGTGGGTATTCACCGTGGTTCACCGTGTTAACGTCACGTCTGAAATCACCCGAAGACACTTGCTTGTTAACCAACATGCTGCTGGGCCAAATTACCTGTGGGACTTAGTTTTTTTCTGTCCCAACTCTTTTTCTTTTATTTTCCAATCTTTTCTTTTACTACTTTTTCTTAAGTCTTTTGCTTTTCATGTTTAAAGCTACTTTAAGGCTACTTTCCTCTATTTTTCTCATCTTTATTTTTATTTTTACATTTTATTTTCATTTTAAACTTCATTTTTCACTCTTTTCAAGCCATTTTTATTTTCATTTTAACTTCATTTTTCAGATATTTTATTTTCAATTTTAATTTCATTTCTCTCATTTTTCACTCTTTCAAGCCATTTTTATTTTCAATTTTAACTTCATTTCTTTCATTGTTCACTCTTTTCAAGCCATTTTTATTGCATTTTAACTTCATTTTTCTCCATTTTCACTGTTTTAAAGTGATTTTATTTTCATTTTTAAAAAACTTTTTTCTCATGTTTCACTCTTTATAAACCATTTTATTTTCATTTTAACTTCATTTTTCACTTTTTAAAAGCCATTTATCTTTTTTCCTTAAAGTTAATTTTCTTTTAATTTCTTTTCCCATTTTTGAAGGGCAATTCTTATTTTTCTTTAAGGTCTTGTCTCCAGGTGCAGACTTTTCTTTTCTTTTAGGGAAGCACTGTATTGGTCTTAGATAAACCTGTTTACTTTTCCATTTTTAACTACGTTGGGTGGACAATGTTCCTCCAAGTGCTTCTCTGTTTTCCCCCCTCCCTTTTTGGAGCTTTCATGCTCCTCAACCTCTGGACAAATTTTGTTTTATATTTTTTATCTTTTATTTTTACTATTTTTACTTCTTATCAAGTCTCCAACATAGCAGCAAGTTAACATCTTATCTTCCCCAGCAGGACCCCACAGACCCTGGATAACTTTTTTGGGACCTGTGATATCTGTGTGGTGAGAGATATTCTCCAAGAATATATATTTTGTAATCAATAATCTTTTTTGCATCCTTCCATAGTGCTTTTATAGTAGTGTGTAAGCCATTTTGGCAGGACAATAAATTATAGTATTTTAGTCATAATGATTGTCTATTGTGACTTTTTGGTAAGGAAACAAGCTTTCCTGCAGGGATCCCTGACCCCATGGTGGAGCCAATTCCTAGGAGAATCTCGGGGTAACGTGCTACTTCCTTTATAGCCCCAAGTGGGCGTGGCTATGCTCCCACTCTTTGCTTACTGGCCTTAGAGGGCCAGTAACTTAACTCTCAAGTCCATTTCTTAAAGAGGCCACAGCTCTGCCTAATAGCTGCTCCCTGCTACACCTACCATTGGGGGTTCCCTTCTTCTTCCCGGTAGCTAAACTAAGTATGTGCATCTGTGATTTCTTAAGTTCATGAACGCATCACTGTCTCTCCTTATATTCTCCTCTGCCTTGTCTCCCTTACTAGGGTGGCCAGATATGCACATTTTAACAAGAAACGTATGGGAAATCTAGGTTGCAGGGCTGAACTAGAGCCAACGTAGCCCTGCAACCTGTATTTTTCATCAGTGTCTTGTAAAAATGTGCATATCTGGCCACCCTACCCTTTGTCCATCCTCGATTGTAAGAACTCTGGACCAGGGAATTATCCTTAATTTAGTGATTAAATTAAAATGGTTCTATTGATAAATTGTTTGCACTATATAAATATAATGATAATGATCATAATAAATTGGCATATAATCCATGATTTCAAAGCAACTATGCTTATACATATTAGCAAAGGAGTCAACAACTTTTCTGAGTCAAGAATTATAACTAAGATGCCTCATTTGCATGATTAAACTTTTAATAATGCACACAGTTGTATTATTCCCATTAAAGAAAGTTTTGCTAGTCAAGCAGTGTATTAGAGCAGTTTATGTTAATTTGAATTTTTTCTAGTGTCTTGGTAAAGGGAGTTTAATATGTTTTTTTTATTATTATTTTTTTGTTAATTAAGTTTCACTTCAAACATACTAATGTTATAGAATAGAATGGAAATTTGCCGAGGAAACCCGTTCACACATTTAAATGCAAATAGTGTGTCCTTGCTTCCTATTGCATATATAATTGTGATTTCTTTACCAAAGGGCTTTGCAAATGTGTATTATTGATAGGATTGTGCATTCCAGTTTTAGTAAAACACAAATAAACACAAAAGGCCCTTTTTGCCTTCCATATTAGAAACATAGATATTAGGACTGTGTATTTGGGTTCCAAGTGAACCCAAAATTTCCTTTAAAAAGTGGTATCTGAAGTCTCAAATTGAACTCCACAAACTGCAGAACATATCCAGCTCAGAGCTGGTCTACTCTCTGACTTTCAGCTTCAGGTTCTAAGAAACAAGATGGTAGCCCACACAAGGTGGGTGTCCACCTGTCTGTTTATTAGGTTTTCACCCCCAATGGCCACACCGTCATCACCCAATGGACATGCAGCCCCCACTCACAGCAGAGTCTGGGAGAATGTGGTACACGCTTCCTGCTCCTCTCTCCCTTCTCACTGGTGCTGCCAGTGGTAGCTGCTGCCTGCAAGTGCATGAAATACACACTAGGGACTTCCCATTTATTAGGTTGGCTGTGCTAAGCATGTGAGATGGGGCTGTACGGCTTGAACCCAGACTGCGGCAGGTTATCATCTCATATGTTTACACACTTAGCCATCTGCTTGGGAGCTTGAAGTGAGCCCTCCCCTCCAGCAGGGGCCACCACTATCTCAGAACTACAGTGTCCATCACTGTAGCCAGGCCCAGCCCAGTAGATCCCAGTCCAGACAGGGAGAAATGGTGAGTCCTTAACAGCCTCATCCCCTCCACCCCAAGTCAGTGAAACCTCCCTCAAGTTAATGATCCCCCCCTCAAGCCAGAGTGACTCTTTCACTGTTCCCAACCAGGCCAGTGACCACTCTCCCAAGCCAGACCTATGACCCCCCCCTTCCCAAGCCAGTGACTCCCCCTGAGCCTGATCCATGTCCCTTTCCCACATCCCCAAGCCAGCAACTCCCCTGAAAGCCATTCCTAGGTCCCCGTCTGCTCTCTCCCAAGCCAGCTGCATGCCTCATGCTCCCTCAAGCCAGTGATTCCATGCCTCATTTCTCCCTCCCCAAGCCAACCAACCCCTTTGAGCTAGACCCATGCCCCATTCCACCCTCCCCACCAAGCTAAAAACCTCCCCACCAAGCTAGCTGTATTCTCCACCCTTCCCCAAACAAGTACCTCCATTTTAAAACTGGTAGCAGACTTAGCAGCAATTTTAACTACACTTTTGTTTCCTTATAGACTTGTCAACTGACAGACCTCACTGCACTTCTGTGCCAAAATAACCCATACTCAGGTCCCTGTGTTCACTGTGTTTTTCTCACTGGCAACAATGGAGGAAATTCAGTGACCTGGCTAAAGACACAAATGCCAAATACAAATAAACACAAATCTCTAAACATATAGTTATGCCCTAGTTATAAATAATACTTTCCCTCCTGCTTGTTTGAAGGTACTAGTAGAGGACATGAAAATTGAAGTAGAAGAAATAAAATTTAGCCTAAGTAAAAATACAGGCCATAGCATGTTCAGATCTAGATCTTTAAATGGAAGAGGATCATTTTTACTTTATGCCAAGCACCCTGACAAGGAAGTTCATGGAAATAATGGGTCCAGCCCCACTAAAGATCTGGTCACTTTCATTTTGTTGGCTAGTAGGTGGAAGTGAAGAACCTGATGTTAGACACACAGATTTAAATATTTTCGCTGTTGACCTTTCTCTTAGGTATGTAAATGTCAAAAATTCCCCAGGACTTCAACTGGATTCAGAAAGCAACCAAAAGTCTTTGCCAATCTCTTTTTCACTAAGTAAATTACCATTACAGTTCCATGAAATGGGTTTGATTCAGAACTCTTGAAAGATAATGTCTTATTTCTCCCCCAAATGTATCATTGCTTTGGGTTCATTATTTTTACAATACAATTTTTAGAAACCAGATTTATCCACAAATATAAGTATGCCATCAGTATATCATTGTGTGCTGGAATGACCTATAGTTTATCCATGCTTCATCATTTGATTAAACTTCTGAGGGTAAAATGTTTCTTACAGTAATCAGTGAACAATCTTGCCTAATGCAGCTTCCATGTAAAATGTATCAATAACAGCTGAGCTACACAATTCATCTCCTCTTTGGTTCCAAATGGCAGAGATAGAAAGCAATCCAACAATCATTAAGTCAGAGTATCTTTTTTTGCATCTTTACAAGCAGGGACAGATCCAGAATACTGCAGACTGCGTGACTACACAGAGCCCCATGAACGAAAATAACATTATGTGTGCAAAAAGTACTGGTGTAAAACATGAGCCAATACAGCTTTGAACATCAGGAGAACCCACAGAAGTTAAGAAGGGGACCCTCCAGCACATGGGGCCCATGAATAAACTGGAAATGACAACACATGTGTCACATACTGATCCACACAGTCTGCAGTTCAGGAAGCCTTGGTCCCTATAGGAGATGTTATATTTAACTAAACATTAAACAAGGAACACACAAACATTTTTCTTTTTTTAATTGAGTAAGTGTGTGTAGGGGTCCCACACCAGTCATTGCCATTTCAAGGAGGTTCCCAGTTGGCACTGTTTACAATAGCTATTTTCAGACGTTACAAGATCACAGTGAACCATGGTGAATACCCACCTGTGGTCACTGTGGCTCGAACGTCTGTTTGGCGGCCACCAGATGTTCACCACGGTCAATACCCGCATGGGGTCAATTTGAACCACGCTTCCCGGGCTAGCCGGGGGAATGTCCCGGGAAGCGTGGTCAAAAAGTTCCCCAGCGGGGACCAAAAAAAAGTAACGTCTGGCCGGTTGCCACGGCCCGGGATCCCTGGCCACGGCACATCCGGCCCGACGCGGCAGCCGCAGTGGCCCCGCCGCCCGCCCGTCTCCCTGGAGGGCGGGCGGTGGGGTGCGTGGAGGGGGCGGGGCCGTGCAGCCGCACGTTGCGCCGTGCTGCCCCGCCCCCTCCCAGATTCCCCACCGGGATACCCCTGGCACGTCTGATATGGCGTGACGGGGTGACCCCGGCGGGGAATGAAAGGGTTGTTTTCGGTACGGGGCCAAGCGGCCCCGTAACATCTGAAAACACCCAATATTAGATTGCATACCCTCCAAAGTACCTTTTTGCCTGGCACGGTAACAGGTTTTGTTATCACATGCCAGGCTCCAATGGTGTAAAGTTTGTACTGCATTCAGCAGGCAAAGGGGATCATTAACACGTCATTAATCCATTCATAAAGAGCTGTGGCTGTTAACCTAACAACCATAGCTGCTTCATTTTGGGAGGTGGTGCACCTTTTCTCACTCTAACAAGTTGGGATTAAGATGAAAACTAAAAAGGGAAGGAGGGGTGTGTGTGTGTTTGTGAGAGATGATTTTTTAGCATGCTGAAAGGGACTGTCACTGCTTCCAGGTGTTTTTAAAACTAATGCTTTAGAGCAAAAGGCTATGCACACATTTAACAGGTTTGAATTTTTAATAGGCTGAGTTTTAACTTGAACTATCAGTCCTGCACGTATAAACATATGTGTACACAGAACCTTTGACATTCTTTTTTTTCCAGGTCAGTCCCGAAGTTAGTGGCTATTAAATTTTCATAAACCCATTCAGATTTATGCAAATTAGAAGTGACATGAAGTATACCTATCCTTGTCTGTCAAGTGTCTATGAGGTTGTGCTCTTAAAGAGTCATAGCATCACTCATTTTAATACTAAACAATGGAACTAAACAGGCCACTGAGCTCAGTCCAGCTTTTGTAAACTACACTCTCTATAAAATCGGCAGGCAGTTAAAGCTTATTTTTGTTTTGAAAGCTTATCAGTTATGTAGAGTGGGATCAAAATACGGCAGTGAAGCAAAGCTGAAATGAAAATTGCAAAAATGGCATTTTTGGTTGAAATCTGATTTTGAAATGTTGACTTTTTTTGCAAAAAAAAACCCCAAACCATTTTAATCAGCTCAATATTAACCATACTTTTTTTCCTCATCCACGTTAAATATCATATTATGCAGTCCCAACGTAAAAAATAGATAGCATTTTGTCTGCTTTTCCTGTGTTGTAAATAAAACTGCATGACACAGTTCACACTTCGCAGCAATCAGCTGTAAACTTATTTACTGCAAATGTTTTATCCCTCCCCCCCATGACTTTACTCCTTTTTTCCACTTGCAAAATATAGGATTGCTCAAATACGTCACATGGTATAATTTCTGTTTTCTAGACTGCAAGAGCATGAATTCACTATTTCAAATCAATTTTTTGTTCATGATCTCTCAGCTCCAGTTCAATGACTTGTTCTTCTATACATTTTCTTTATGTTTAAAAACCCGACTCAGTATCTGTGTTTCTTGCATTCAATACTAAATGACTCCTTTGTAAAATAGATCAATGGAGATGCATAAACAATTAAGCAGCAAATTCCGGGGAAGTGAAAATAATTAAAACAAAACCAGAGAAATCAGCTGTGGAATCACAGCTGGCAAATAAGTTGGAAGAGGAAGTGGTCATAGGAAAGAAATCCAAGGTGTAGTTCAGTTATTCACTAGCATGAGCACAAACTGGAGAAAACATTCCCTAATTCGTATTGGCTCAGCTGAGTATTAAGCTGTCATTTATGGTAAAAATGGATTGACTGTGCTTTAATTAAAGCCTCCTGAAGATAAGGTGGACAGATTTAATAATCAAAATCTGCATTTTCTCTACACAGCAGACAGCACAAATAACACACTTGTTAATTATTTGCATGAATTACAATTACATGAGACTAGGCTTGTTATTGTGTTGTTTTTTTAAAAAAGCTTTTGCTAATAAAAATATATTAGGGCTTTGTTTTTAACAAAGTAGGGGGGGAGGGGGGGAGCTGTAATTTTCCTTTGCTAACTTTGAGGCTGAGGCAGACCTTGTAGACCGTGGTGGCCGGATTGGTTAGAGCTGCACATCTGTAGGTTTAGTGAACCAGGATCGTGGTAAGACTGAGGCCATATTTAAATGGGACGTGCCCACCTACCCCCCATTCATCCCCCACCCACTCAGGTGCCCATCTGAAGATGGCATGGGTGGGCTTGTAATCCTGTAACTCATGCACCACCCAATCATGCCCATGCACAGAGCATCGGGGGGAAATCTGGGATGCTCTGTGGGGGAGGAGGGGAGGAATGGGCGGTGCATGGATAGGGGCACACGCTCAGTGCACACCTGGCCTGGCCTGTTTAAACCCCCACTCACCCACTGGAAATGTGTGCGCACTCCACATGGCGCACATGGACACACACACCCAGCCGTGCCCATTTAAAAACAGCCGGAGTGGCAAAGTCTTCTCCATACTGTTGCCCATCTTTGCTAGCCATAAAAAGCAATTGAAGAAGAGGAGCTTTATATAGATTACAGAAGTTTGAGATCTGGGGAGGGGAGTAATGGATGATGTAGTCGTTTTCCCTAGCACATTAATTTTTCCAAGAATTGTTAATCATCTATTGCAAAAGGGATCAGTTTGACAAAAGGGCTAGTTTCCCTAAGCCATCTAGAGGATGTCCAGTTGCATTTTAAAAACACAAGACAGCAATAGTACTTGGGGAAAGTCAGATGTTATTTTGTTTTGCAAGACATATCACCCCATCCCTCATTGTGATAGCTGAGACAGAATATCAGAGAAGGTAGCATTGTTAGATTGGGTAATTCATCTAGAGGGTTTTACAATGCCACATCTTCAAACCTATGCTTGTTCTTGGTGGCCGCTGCTTCAGAATGGGAGCAACGTCACTTCCGGTAGCGTGGGGAATGTCTAAATCCCACTCCGCGAAGGTTTCTCTCTCTACATATCTTTGCAAGGTGCTTTTTGAGTGCCTCGTTTAAAAGCGGTCTCATTCAATATGGGCCTATAGACTACACTGCTTTGAAGTTCCTTCCAAAACAAATATTATTTCTACAGCAGGTAAACTTGAGTGGTGAAGGTTTGATATGAATCTGAATAAGAAAAATTTCTAAGTTATATATAGAATCTTTTCATAATAGTGTAAATATACATTATTTTACAAAATGTAATAACAAAATGAATTTAATAGCATTTATTTATTTATTTATTTATTTATATGAATATTTTAATCCCGTTCCCTCCTGCACAGCGGCAGCTCAGGGCGGCGTACATCATACATACTCATAAATATAAAATATAAAATGGACACAGCTTCCAGGCAATAAAACAATAAAACCCTCCCACCCCACCTACCCTCCCCCCTCCCTGAAGGCCCGGTGGAAAAGCCAGGTTTTACAGCATCTATGGAGAGAGGGGAGGTCTGGGGATACGTGGGCCTCCGACGGGAGCGAATTCCACAGCTGAGGCGCAGCCACCGAGAATGCCCTTTGTGCCATCGCCACCCGGCATACCCGGGGGACTTCAAGCTGGGCATCCCTGGCTGACTGCAAGGGCCATGAAGGAACCTGGGGTCTATTTAGGGCATTGTAGGTCTTCATAACCAGCACCTTGAATTGGGCCTGGAAGATAATAGGCAGCCAGTGCAGAGCACAGAACACAGGTGTAATGCGCTCATGGCAGCCTGTCCCTGTCAGGAGGCAGGCCATCACATTCTGCACTAGCTGTAACCTCTGGACCATCGTCAAGGGCAGCCCCACATAGAGCGCATTGCAGTAGTCCAGTCAAGAGGTAACAAAAGCATGGATGATGGTGGCCAGATCCAAGTCCAAGACGTATGGCTGCAGCTGTCACACCAGATTTAATTAGTGAAATTCTCCCTTCGCCACAGCTTCCACCTGGCAATCCAGGTGAAACTGTGGGTCAAGGCGCACCCCCAGACTACGAACCTGAGCATCCAAAGGGGGGCAGACCCCGCCAATGACAGGAGCCACCACCCACTCAGCCCTCCCCACCAACATCACCTCCGTCTTGTCAGGATTCAGTTTCAGATGGCTCGCCCTCGTCCAATCTCCCACAGCTGCCAAGCACCGGGTAAGCACTGAGATTGATGGACCTGGATCACTTGAAAATGAGTGGTAGAGCTGTGTATCATTGGCGTATTGATGATATTGCACGCCAAAACCTCTCATGACCTTACCCAAAGATTGCATATACATATTGAACAGGAGAGGGGACAGAATAGAATCCACACATGAGATTCCAGGGAGATGATGTACATTTCCCAATAACCACACACTGTGTTCTTCCTGTCAGAAATGAGCGAAACCATTCAAGAACAGTTCCATTCACCCCGGCCCAGTCCCGCAGCCTCGCCACCAACAACTCGTGATCAATGGTATCAAATGCCACCAACAGATCCAGTAAGATCAAAATTGTGGATCTACTACGGATGGGTGAACAGAACTGAGTTCAGAAATTCAGTTCGGTTCAGTTCAGAAATTCGGTTTGGTTTGGAAGTTTGGTTCGGTCGACCGAACTATTTGAGTTCGGTCCGAACTCCGAATTTCCGAACAATGTTCGGAAATTCAAACCCCATTGAACTAAATGGAATATTATCTTTTAGGGATGGGCAAACAGAGCCGAGTTAGGAAATTCAATTCGGTTCGGTTCGGAAGTTCGGTTCGGTCGACCGAACTGGTCGACTTCGATTCGAACTCCAAACTTCTGAACCATGTTTGCCCATCCCTAGGATCTACCCTGATCTAATTCACAGTGCAGGTCATCAACCAAGGCCACAAGTGCAGTCTCCATGCCAAACCCAGTGTGAAAACCAGACTGCGAGGGATCAAGAAAACCGATCCTGTCCAGGTGCTCCTGTAACCACTGGGCCACCACCCGTTCAATAGAGACTGGCTGGTAGGTGGCCAGGGAATCAATGCTCAAAGATGGATTTTTGAGTTGAGGCCGTACCACCGCCTCTTTAAGACGGCTTGACACCCTTCCTTCCCTAAGGGAGGCATTGATCACCCCCACCAGCAATGGCCCTAATGTCTCCCAGATGGCCTTCACCAGCCAGGACAGGCACGGATCTAATTCACAACAGGTGGCCCGGATTTTCCCAAGATCATTCGCCGCATCAGCGGGTGACACCCACTGAAACTGATCCCACAACCACCAACAAGGCGGGGCTTCCTGTACCTCTGATTCATCCACTGTAATTCATGCAGCATCGAGATTGTGGTGAATCTGAGTAATTTTATCTGCAAAAAAGTCAGCAAACATGTCACAGCAGGCACTGGAAAATTCCAATTCCAGGCAGAGAGAGGCTGGACTGACCAGCCCCTGCATCACCCAGAAAAGTTCCACTGGACATGACTTCACAGACGCAATAAGGGTGGCAAATAACTCTTTCTTTGCTACTCATATTGCAACAGCATACGCTCTTAAACTAGCTTTATGCTGCAATCGGTCAGTTTCAGCACAAGTTCGACGCCACCATCGCTCCAACCACCGTCCATCCTGCTTCATTCGGCGGAGGTCCTCAGTGAACCACAGTGACCCACGTTGTCGGCTTTCTGGAATTGGACACTTGGGAGCCATTTGGTCGATAGCCTCAGCCAACAAGTTATCCCAGAAGTCAACGAGGTCATCGAGTGAATGATCATCAAGATCAGAAGGTACAGATAGGGTTTTCTATGGAAGGCTTATTTATAACAGGAGACTTCAATGCCTGTTGGGGCTTAGAAATTAGTCAAGCCAGAGGTGTTCTCCTGAATACCTCACTGCCACCGGTGTTCTCTCGAAAAAGGGCTCTGAAGGATATCAAAATAAATGCGGAAGGACTGCTGCTGCAAGATTTTGTGGATTCAGCCGAGTTATTCATTTTGAATGGTTCCTTCCCGGGGGATAGGGATGGAGAATTCACATATGTCTCCCAAGTGGGGAGAAGTATAATTATTATACGCTGGTCTCAGAGGTATTACTTCCGTGGGTGGTAGATTTTACTGTACTGGTGGCTGTGGACTCGGATCACTTCCCTTTGAACATGCTGATAAGTAGATCCTGGGATTATGCTATTGACGGGAGGAAAATTCAAGAGGTAAACAGTGTTCAGGAGGGAGGGGGTGAAAGTGTGAAGAGGGTGAAGTGCTTGCCTCAGATTCTGGAATCTATTGAGGGTCTTCTAACATCACAACTTTTGGAGTGTCTCAAAGAGATGGCTGTAATGGATCATGAGGCTTTTTTCCAAGAATACAATGTGCTGGTTTCTCGGTTGTTTTCTTTCTTGACAGTATCGGCTGGGAATGGGCATAAAGGATATAAGGGACCAGGATGGTTTGATGAAAATTGTAGGTCGGCAAGGAAGAACCTGAATTGTTTGGTTCTCAGAATGAAGGGAATTGATAGGAATTCTCAACTGTATGGGGAATTCCTCAAGGCAAGAAGGGATTATAAAAGATTAATAAGAGAAAAGAAAAATGTATACCAGCTCAAATTTTGGGATAAGCTAGTACTTGCGGCAGAGGAAAGAAATTCAAGTAAGTTTTGGTATATTATTAAATCTGTCTGGGCCTCAGGAGCTTGTAAGGAGGAGGTAAACATTCCAGCAGATACATGGGAGTTACATTATAGTTTAATTTTTTCCAAACCTGTGGTGGGAATAGATGACCCCTTGCATTATACGATGGATTTATTACCAATGTGGAACCCAGTCACTCCGGCGGATGTTAGTGCTATTATATCCCATGAAAGCCCCCAGCAGGCATTGCAGCGCCCAGAAAGCCCCTCCAGGTGAGCAGGGCCCCACCCCATAGCCACAAGCCAAAGGTGCACGCCCGCGCCCAGCGGGCGGCAGCCCTTGGGCGGCGACAAAAGGGCGCTGGCCGTTTTGTGGCCGTTGTGCGGCCGGAGCGAGGACAGCGAGGGGCCACCCCCCTGACAGCACGCACACGACACCTGCAGGCCTGGACTCCCCCCGATACTGAACAGGTAATACCTATGATGCCTCCCTATACCTCCCTCACCTCCTCGCCCTCTCTCACCTCCCTCCTTCTAGCCTCTCTCACGCACCCCCTCCTTCTCCCTCTCCCTTCACCAGCAGCCTTTCTCCAGCCAACCTACCCCTTATTCTCACCCACGCCCATCCCCCCTCCCCACCCTCATCCCCCCTTACCCATTCCCCCTAGGCCCAAACCCGCGACACCCAGGTGTTCCACAGACCATTGTGGCCAATACGAGGCCAGTGCACGACTCACACCCCCCAAACCCGGCCGTTCCCCATCCCCCAACCTCATCCGCATCCCCTGCCTTCCCAAACACCAATTGCCTTTTTCCTGCTCCCTCTGGAACTGCCGCTCGTCCGTGGCTAAAGCTCCCTTCATCCACGATCTCTTCCTCTCTCGCCCCTTTCAACTCCTGGCTCTTACGGAAACCTGGATCACGCCCTCCAACTCTGTTACCCCGGCTGCTCTATCCTCCGGGGGCCTGTCGTTCTCTCACCGCCCCCGCCCTGAGGGCCTGGGTGGTGGTGTGGGCTTGCTCCTTGCTAAGCACTGCCAATTCAAAACCCTCTCCCCTCCCCCCTCCTCCTCCTTCCCTTCCTTTGAGGCCCACTCTGTGCGCTTATACTCCCCTCTACACCTTCGGGTTGCTGTCATCTACCGCCCCCCGGGTTCCCTCTCCTCTTTCCTCCCGGACTTTGAATCCTGGCTCACCTTCTTCCTCTCCGATGATATCCCCACTCTTATCCTTGGTGATTTCAACATTCACGTTGACACGCCCTCCGCCCCCTCTGTTTCCCGCTTTCTCTCTCTCGCTTCCTCCTTTAATCTCCGACTCTGGACCGACTCCCCCACTCATACTGACGGCCATTCCCTCGACCTCGTCTTCACTCGAAACTGTTCTCTAACTGACCTCTCCTTTGACCCCTTCCCTAGTTCTGATCACTTCCTCGGCTCCTTCAGCCTTTCCCACCGACCCCCCTCCGCCTCCCCCTCTATGCGCCCCTTCCGCAATATGCAGGCCCTTACTCCCTCGGAGTTTGCCGCACATCTTTCCCCCCTTCTCCCCCCCGTTTTCGCCTCCTCCTCCCCTGACTCTGCTGTCTCTGCTCTCAACGCTTCTCTCTCCTCGACCCTTGACTCTCTTGCCCCCCCCTCTGCTCGCCCCGTCCGCCCCCTCGACCCCCGCCCCTGGCTTACCCCTGCCATCCGCTACCTCCGCTCCTGCGCCCGGGCTGCCGAACGCCTCTGGCGCAAATCCCGCTCCCTCCCTGACTTCCTCCATTACAAATTCTCCCTCTCCTCCCTCTCCTCGGCTATCTCCCTAGCTAGGCATCGCTATTATGCCTCTAGGATCGAATCTTTCTCCCGCGACCCTCGCCGCCTTTTCTCTACTTTCGACTCCCTTCTCAAACCCCCCTGCCCTCCTCCGCCCTCTTCCCTTGCTGCTCAGGATCTTGCGTCGTTCTTCACCTCCAAGATTGACAAGATCCGTCGGGATATTGCCTCCCTCCGTCCCCCGCCCCCCTCCCTCCTCGCATCCTTCCCTCCTGCCTCTCTCCAGGAAATCTCTGCTCTTCTCTCTTCATCCAACCCCTCCACCTGCCCCCTTGACCCGATCCCCTCCCGCCTCCTGACCTCTATTGCTCCCACTGTCGCTCCCCCCCTTCTGCATGTTGTCAATCTCTCCCTTTCCACAGGCTCCTTCCCCTCTGCCTTCAAACATGCCACTGTCTCCCCCATCCTCAAAAAGCCTACCCTGGACCCTTTCGATCCCTCTAGTTACCGGCCGGTCTCCCTCCTTCCCTTTGCTTCGAAGCTCCTGGAACGTGTCGTCTACTCCCGCTGCCTGAACCTCCTCTCTGCCAACTCCTCCCTGGACCCTCTCCAGTCCGGCTTCCGCCCCCTCCACTCTACTGAAACTGCCCTGGCCAAGATCACCAATGATCTACTTGTCGCTAAATCGAAGCGCCACTACTCCGTTCTTGTCCTCCTTGACCTCTCTGCTGCCTTTGACACTGTCGACCACTCGCTCCTCTTGGACTCGCTTTACTCTTTGGGCTTCCGTGGCTCTGTCTTTGACTGGTTCTCCTCCTACCTCTCTGACCGCTCCTTTAATGTCTCCCTCCCCGAGTCGACCTCCCCCTCCCTTCCCCTCTCGGTTGGGGTTCCCCAAGGTTCTGTCCTTGGCCCTCTCCTCTTCTCTATCTACACCCGGTCCCTTGGTGAAATTATTGCCTCCCACGGGTTCCAATACCATCTCTATGCTGATGACACCCAACTCTATCTCTCTACCCCCTCTCTCTCCTCCTCTGTCCGCTCACGCCTCGTCGACTGCCTCTCTGATATCTCCGCCTGGATGTCCCGACGCCAACTCAAACTGAACATGGCCAAGACTGAACTCCTCATTTTTCCTCCCTCCCCCTCCTCTCCCTCTGACCTGACCGTCTGCATTGACGGGGTCACCATCCGTCCTGTTCTCCGTGCCCGCAGCTTGGGCTTCATTTTTGACACGCACCTCTCCTTTAAACCTTACATTGACTCTGTGGCCAAATCCTGCCGATTCGCTCTCCTCAACATTGCCCGCATTCGCCCCTTTCTATCTGTCTCCTCGGCCAAAATCCTTGTTCATGCCATGGTTATCTCTCGCCTCGACTACTGCAACCTCCTCCTTGCTGGCCTCCCTCGCTCCCACCTGTCCCCCCTTGTGGCGATCCAAAACTCTGCCGCCAAGGTCATTCACTCTGCCCGTCGCTTCGACCATGTGACGCCTCTCCTCCTCTCCCTTCACTGGCTCCCCCTTCCGGAACGTATCCTGTTCAAACTCCTGGTTTTCACGTTCAAATCGCTCCATGACCAAGCTCCCCCTTACCTCTCGGACCTAATCGCCCTACGCGCTCCTGCGCGCGCTCTCCGCTCTTCCGCTGTCCCCTCCCTCGCTCTCCCTCGCTTCTCCTGCTCGCCCAACCGCCTTCGTCCCTTCTCCCTCGCTGCCCCGCATGCCTGGAACTCCCTCCCTGCCGACGTCCGCCTCGCCTCCTCCCTCCGCTCCTTCAAATCCCTCCTCAAGACCCACCTTTTCCATGCTGCCTTTCCCAATGCCCTCTAGTCTTTCCCCTTGCTCTTACTGTCGGCCCTCCTCTGCTGACTGCTGCTACCGACCACCTTGTAACCAAGCCAAGTACACGCGCCTGAGACTTCGCATCCGCCTGAATGTTTGTTTGTCTTCTCCCATGTCTCTCCCGCTGTCCCCTCTCCTTGTCTCCCCCTCCTTGTCTTTTAGATTGTAAGCCACAGGTAGGGACCGCAGCTGATTATATGTTCTGTACAGCGCCAGGTTGTTACTGGCGCTTTATAAATGTTTAATAATAATAATAATAATAATAACATTTAAAAACTAAGAAGGCTCCAGGAAAAGATTTTATTCCAGCTGAACTTTTGAAAGGGAATATTGATTATTGGAGTCAGGTCTTAGCTCTGTTGTTTACTCAGATAAATAGGTTGGGGGAAATCCTTAGATCATGGCTGGAAAGTGCAATAGTTCCCATTTTTAAAAAGGGTAACACACAGGATCCGACCAGTTACTGCCCTATCAGCCTCCTGAGTGTAGTTGGGAAACTATATACTAGATATTTGTTTATTAAAATTCAAAATTGGATTGCACAAGAAAATCTCATTGGGGTGGAACAAGCGGGTTTCAAGGTGGGGATGTCAACAGTTGATCATATATTTGTTATTGATCAACTAATTTCTAAGTTTGTCCTTCCTCCCACTGGCTTAAACTTGTTTGTATGCTTCATAGACCTAAAAATGGTGTTCGATACTGTTTGCCTGGAAAGATTATGGTTGAAACTGATGAATTATGGTATGGACCCCAGACTATTGTATTTGATACGGGAACTTCATACAAACAATTCTCTGCAGATGAGAGTAAATAATGCGGGAGCCCTGTCACGCCCTGTTAAAGTAAATTGGGGTGTTAGACAGGGCTGTATTCTCACTCCTACCTTGTTTAATTCATATCTTAACAACATGAGAGAAGTCGCAGAGAGTCCAGCTCATCATTCCCCAGTGATAGGTGGCCAGACTATATCTACCCATCTGTATGCTGACGATACAGTTTTGATCTCTAGAACACAGGTTTGATTAAGGAGACTAATGGAAGCCTTTAGTGTCTACTGTGAGAATGAGTATTTAAGGATTAATTATACTAAAACCAAAGTTATGAGGATTAGTAAAAGTCATAAGACGTATAGCTGGGCCATGGGTGGAAATGATGTTGAGCAGATTACCCAGTACAAATATCTAGGGGTTATTATCTCTGCAACTCCCTCTTGGAATGCCCACTTTAAAGCAGCCCGGGCTGTGGCTAGGACAATAGTGCAGGGTATTGCCAGTTTCTATTGGAACAAAGGGGGGAGATTGTTTAAACCCATACAGAAACTGGTAAAAGCAAAGCTGGTTCCACAACTCCTATATGGGGCACAAATCTGGAGCATAAACAAGCTAAATGATCTAGAAATAGAGCAAAATAGGATGCTCCCAATTATATTACACATGCCAAAATATACGCCAGCAGTACTGCTCAGAGTGGAGACCGAATTCAGACACATTGCAATGTATGCCAAACTAGTAATTGTTAAATACTGGCTCCGGTTAAATTTGATCCCCTCTGGCTCACTGGTATCCTTAATAGTCCATATTGCAGTGGGCCAATGGCCGAAATCAATAAAGTCTATTTTAAGTTCCCTGGGCTTCTCAATGACCTATGCGTTGACCTTCCCATTCCCTAAGGCCTGGTTGGAGATTAAATCTCATATACTTGACAAGGAATTACAGATTGAACAAGCGCATTTGAGCGCCCAGAAAGTATCCCTACTGTACAGGAAATTTGTGTTGCCAACCGGGGGTGCCGCCTATTTGGGTGACTACAGGATGTCCAAAACAAGAATGGCTCTGACCCTGGCATGTTTAAATGTGTTCCCATTGGCTGTCACTGAGGGTAGACTGGATGGAACACCCCGAGAAGAGCGGCTCTGCAGTGAGTGCTGTAAAATACACCAAATATTTGTTGTCAGTAGTGCATATATTGGTGGAATGCCCCACTTAGCAAGATAGGAGGGAGCTCTTTATTACCACCCTTCTTGAACATCAAAGTGTTGGAATCTCGAAGTAAGAATTTTTGCTCTTTGATAAGGACTATTTGGTGTCCTCTAATGTGGCAAAGTTCTTGACTCTTCTAAGAACTGAAAGAATAAATATAAAGCTTAATTTGAACGGGGCAAGGAACAAGAGTGCTATGCTTGTGACCGGGGAAGCTGTGGGGAATTGTTAAAGTTCCTAAACTATTGGATATTGCAAATTTGAGGCTAGGAATGTATGTCAAATAGAGTTGGGGGCACCGATGTGATGTGGTTTGGACCCATTGGCATAGACATTGACTGTGTTTTATATTTTACTTTGTTTTATCCTATGTTGTCCTATTTTAAAATGGCTATGGCTCTATAAATAAATGTTTTTGACTTGACAAGATCAGAAGGTATTTCCCCATGAGCATTCTGGAACTGCTCTGGTTCCATAAGTCTCTGGGGGTGAACCCAATGAATTGGTCCTGCACCCTTCTGGGGGCAGACATGCACCAGGAGACTGGTCCGAAGGAGGTAATGATCCATCCATGACAGGAGTAAAACCCCCCACCCATCGGATCCCCCGCCTCAAGGCCGGTGCAGAATATCAGGTCAAGGGAATGTCCCCCCTCATGTGTCGGGCCCTTTACCCTCTGAGACAGTCCCATGGTTGTCGTGGCATCCATGAATTCATGTTCTGCTCCCCTCAACCTGATATTGGTGTGGATATTGAAATCCCCCAAGACCACAGTCTTCTGGGATCTGTGGGGGAATTTTTATAAGGGACCCTATGGAATTAAGCTACACACAGGCAATGGAAGGTAACACAAAATGGAGGACAGATGAATGCTGGGTAATACTCATCCTTAACAAAAGTAAGCTTTAGCCTGCTAGAGAGATATAATCATGAGGCTAGTTTGGGTTTTGTTTCACACTGTAAGGCCTGGGAAACAGCTCCATGCATGATAAACATTGGACAGAGGGACGCCACTCTGTTCTTCCTTACAGCAGATAGGAGAAAATGGCCTTGCAGCTGCGTTAGTTAATTGGCTTTGTTTAGGCACCTTACTTTATAAACAGTCTAGCTTATATTGTTTTGAGAATAAGTTGCTTAGTATGTAAACAATTGCTGTAGCCTTTTACCTTCATATGACTTTGCTTTGAGTGACATGCCTGTATCTTTTTGCTTGAATTGTAACCTATAAAATAACTATGTAATCTGAAAACAGGCAGACCAGTCTGTTCCCTTGCATGGATTCAGTTCTACTCTCTCTCTCTCTGCGCTTTGAGATCAATAAAGAAACTCTGACAGATTTCACCAACAACAGTGTGTGAGTATAAAATTTTCCTCGACAGTTCGCAAGACCACCTCCAATACCAGTTCTTCTAGAGTGTGTAGGAATGCTGCGATACAGGTAGGTGCACAGTATATCTAAAACAGTCCTAATATGTCTCCTGCCAAATTGAACACGAGGTGGACCCCCTCCATGCCCAAAATGGTCTGTACTGGATACCTCCTCATTGTCCAGGTATCCTTAAAACAATGGCTACACCGCCTCCCCATCCCTCTGCCCTAGGTTGATGCTGTACAGAGTACCCGGCTGGATCAAGGTCAGCCAATTTAGGTCCCGACTCATTGTCCAGCTAGGTCTCTGTAATACATACGAGGTCGGCCACTTGATCCAGAATCAACTCCTGGATTGTGGTTGACTTATTGCAGACCGACCTCTCGTTCAACAGCAGTAACCTTATTGCAGCAGTCATTAACTTTTGTCGACAAACCCAAAGGTTTACTGTTCTCTGGTGGTCGCAAAGAGCCTTATACAAGCTTTTTTTTTAAAAAAAAAAAATTACACAAGTTTTAAAGAATATTGTTGACAGACAAAAAAAAAAATCAGCAAAGCCATTGAACGTTGTCCTTTATAATGACTGGGACTACATCAACAAATAGACTTTTGTATGAGTCAGATCTGTAGGCTGACTCCAGGGTATTCAATTGAAATATGCATTTGACAAAATTCTTTATGTTTTCTTCACACTGCTTTTAATATTTTAAGAGCTCAAGTTGGCTATGGACATGGGCGACCACCCCGTGCCCCACTCCTAGGGTGGCCCCATGCTGCGTGACCTTCACCCACTTATCAACTTGCCTGCCTGGCCGTGCCTGGCTGCGATTGCTCTTTATTTCTCCTTTTGCCTCACGGAGCCCTGCTCGTGCTATTGCCCCATGATGGCTGCGATGCACAGGAAAAGACATCAGTCTTGCGACTCCCAGGTGCTTATGGACCTGCCCTGTCAGAAACTCTCAAAATTGGACCCAGTGTCAGACAGACCTTCATCAGTAAGCCCCCCCTGTTCGGTGGTTAATTTGGCTGTGGGAGGCTCGATGAGGTGAGGGAAGCCCGGCTCCCCTCCTTTACATTCTTTACCTTCCTCATTTGGGCTTAGTCAAAAAGTACATGACCTACATCTACCATATACTGCAGGCCCTCAGGATGATCTACCTGTGGGTAATTCCCCCTGTGTTCAATGCCATTAATTGCCAAAACTATTTCTCTATTGTTTGGACATGTCTCAGATATAAATACCTCTTTGCTATGGATTAGATTCAGATTAGATGAATTACTAGCTAAATTGATCTCTGTTCAGCAAGAAGGAGAACTGTCTGAGGGCTTTAAAACTGCCCACATCCCTCCTACAGATATTCCCATGCACTCCCCCAAAAGGAGAACCTATACTCGGGCATGGTCCCGCTCTTTTTTTACTGCTAAAAGATCTAGCATTTTACAATTAAGGAGGAACGCTGTATGGCTTAGGGTTAAATCCCAACCATCTGGTATCTCTCCCTGTTGGGAATCACTTGATGATGTTTTCAACCAGCTGACCTGTTTATTTGGGGTTAGTAGAAAAGCTATTGATATTGTCTCTGTGCAATTTCTACATTACTCTAAGAAGGGGTTTTTTCTTAGAGTGTATTTTCAATCAAGCCGTTGGGTTGCTAAGTTGTTTCAGGCACGCAAATATTTGCTGTCAAGGGGTATCTCTATTGACAGGGTTTTTGATCAAGGTTAGGTGTTGGAGGGGGAAGCTGCAGAGATTAGGAAGTCAGCCCTATGAGTATCTTCTCCTAATACTATTAGCTTGGGCTCTAGGATGGTCAGGAGGGCTGGCCTTCCAAAACCAGCTTATCCTAGATCACAAAGTGAAGAGGTCATGAATATGCAGGTCCCTGTAAATTTCACTGGCCAGGCCAGCAATAAGACTGTTTTCCCTAGTGATTACAATAACTCTATACCTATATCTCCTCCTTTGGTTGAGTCCTTGGTACCTGCTGACCCTAAGCAAGATCACGCACCATTAACGTCAGCAGAACCTCTCTTGGGGGTTATCCCCCATGAGAATTTGGGCTCGTCCCTGCACTCCCCCCATGGTCACTTGGTCAATCCCCATTGTGGGTTGGAAGCTCCTGGGCCAACTACAATTTATCTAGGATCCAATGGACAGGGTGCTCCCAGAGAAGAGCAGGAGATGGCTTTCCAATCAAGGCTTGGGGTAGGAATCGTTTCTGCTATCCATTCTAGAGACTGCTTAGCTCCTGTGGTAGCCGCCCTCCCAATAAAACCTCAGACCTGCCCAGAGAGCAGCGGCGCTTCTTTTGGTGTGGATAGCGTGGTTACTGATCTGCGACACCAGATCTTAGATCCTCCCCAGCCTATATCCTCTGCCCCTAATCTATCAATAGAGGCCAGTGATCTGCGGCAGAGCCAGCCTTCTGGTAGTAAGCGCACTTCACAGCAAGCGCTAATGCTTGATTATTACCCGTGTATTTCCTCCACCTCCTTAAGTGATCCCCTGATTCAGCGGCCTCTAGACTGATATAGGAGTGCCCCTGGGGGAACCAGGAGGTAGGAAAGTAAAAACAATTCTTCCCTGACCCCATTTGAGGCTGGGGGCTCTCCTATTGTATTTCAGAATGGTATTCGCCAACCTGCCCCTGATCTGGAACCCCGGGTTGACCCTATGTTTATGCCATCTAGCCAGACTAGACCTCTGAAATTCCTCTCTTGGAATATTTCTGGTTGTGGGTCTAAGGGATCAGACCCAGATCTTATCTCCTTTCTTCAAAGCTTTGACCTAGTTCTGCTCCAGCAGACATGGCTGCGGGATACTGATGTATTCCCAGTCCAGGGCTTCCAGGTGCATTTATCCCCGGGCATCAAAGATAGTGCCCGGGGGAGGTGCTCAGGGGCTCTGGCTTTTTTGATTTCTGAAGTATTGGGGGGGACATTTAGAATTATTCCCCAGTCATGTGGAAATTTTTTGTGTGCTTATGGACCTACCCTAGTGGTCCTTCATTGTTACTTATTAATCTTTACGTTCCACCTGCTGTCTCCAGATATTACAAGGAGGATGTCTGGAATCTACTAGGGGATTTGCTTGACTCCCTTGATGAACAGTTCCCTGCCACCATTTTAGTTGTGGCCAGGGACTGGAATGCCAGGCTGGGTGCCTTTCGTGCCTTGGAATCTGATTGGCTCCCAGAGGGGTATGATTGGACATCAAGCAGAAGGTCTAGGGATTTAGAGGGCAATGAGGCAGGTCTGTGCATGTTTGAATTTCTGCAATCTCATTATTTAATGGTACTTAATGGCTCGGGGCCTTTGGACCAAGAAGGGGAATTCTCTTTCTGCAATTTTAATGGGCGCAGTACCATTGATTATATAGCTGTACGTAAATCGCAGCGGACTAGCTTTGCAGATTTTGCCCTGATCCTAAGGGCAGAGAGCGATCATCGGGCCTTAACAATGTCAATTAATACCTATGACATCCCTGCTGCTCGATTCCATCAGTATGAGATCTCTAAGGCAGGGGAATGTAGGACTCGGGTTGGGTGGAATCTTAACACCTATATATTCGGGTATCTGATTTTTTGATTAGCCAGACCATGACCAGTCTTTATGTTACATTTTTGTGGGAGGACACCCAGGATATTGTGGTACTTAACCAACTTTATAATACCATTATTTTTGCCCTGGGGACCCAGATTTTGTCCCATCCCAGTAGATCCTGGGGATTTAAGGGTGCTATTTGGTTCAACTCTGAGTGCAAGGCAGTGAAACACACCTTGGCGCACGCAAAGCGCAGTTGGGTCTTTGACCCAACCAATAACTCTGCGATCCAGCTACAGAGGGCTAGATGCAAATATAAATAGGGATGGGTGAACAGATCGCGGTTCGGGTTCATCTGTTCGGTTCGACTGCGTTCGGTTCGTCCGTTCGGTTTGTCCGTTCGATTAGTTCGCTGGGTTTGGGTTCAGCCATTCGGTTTGGCCGTTCAGTTCGGGTTCGGCCGTTCGGGAATTGTTTTGTTATGGGTGTTTTTGTTGTTTTTCATATTTTTTTTGGTTTTTTATTTGGTTTTATATGGGTTTTCTTTAATTTTTATTTGTTTTGTTTTTGTTTTTATATGGTTTTTTTAATTTAATTTTTTAATCTAATATTATATATATCTATCTACACTAAATCTAACTGCTATTAGATATTCTAAATGCTATGAACTAAATGGATTATCTAATAAGTATACAGGCCTACTCCAAAAACACTAAAACTAAATCACTAACGCTATCTCTATCACTAAGCTAACTCCTACAACTGTCAACTGTCCCTAACCTATCTATCTATCTATCTATCTATCTATCTATCTAT
>QEPC01012696.1:135253-156762 GCA_003113815.1 Sphenodon punctatus
GGTTGTCTGCCTGCTTTTAAACCTGGCAGAGGAGGTGATTATAACCTGCCTAACCTAACTGAAATTGCTTGATTAAGTAATGTAATGTCCATCCAACATTAACCCTTGGAACTCCTTGCTGCTGGGTTATGCCGCCCACCATTGCCCTGGCTCCGCCCACCGTTGCCCTGGCTCTGCCCGCTGGCGGCTTTGCTGCCACCGGGCCAGCCGGCCTTACTGCCCCTCCAACCTTAAGACCCACCAGCCGCCCCTGCATATTTGTAAGATCCAAAGCAACTTAGCCAAGAAGTATTAGACAAAACATCACCTCCTTTGGAAAACAGGCCCAGTTTTTACAGTAATTTATTGCAAAAGTAATACCATGTGTACCTATAAAAGCTTGCTCACCATTCTCAAGATCTTACTCTATATTTAAGTCAGAAGAATTGCTTTGCTTTTGGTATATGACGGACAGCTTTGGAGACTGGACTCCCATTTTTGCACAGAAAAGGTACTTCACAGACAGTAATTGTTAAAGCTTCTGCTTACCATTCTGCAAGTGAGCCTCAAAACCTAACTTTGAGGGACGGTAGTCAACCCTGCCATAAAGACTATCCCTCCAAAGAGAAGACTTATTCTCCATGCCTGTTCTGTTCCTGACCAGTCTTGCTAAGAATGCAAAGGAGGATGCTCGCTGCTTGCAACTGTGATGTCTAGCAAGTCTTAAAGCCACCTCTAATTTCCACATAGACCACTGATCAGACTATTAACTACCAACTACCAAGGGCAGGATTCTGAGAAACAGCCTACAGGGGGAAAAAAGGCTTTGATTAAAAATTTACCCCAATGACTTTGTTTCCCACCATCTTTTCTTTTGAAAAATATCACAGTCTTATGGCTAGTAGTAGTTTCCCTAGAAGCTAAAGGAAGTGAAACCAAACACCATCTGCTGGTGGTGCTTTCCCTTTGATTACAGAAGGAAAGAAACATTTACTGGCTGATTATTTGACACAAAGTGCTTACTGCATCTTTTTAAATGTAGGCACCTTAAAATATAGTTTTAGATAATACATGTATACCATGCTTTGGCCACTTCTGTATAGCACCATTTGCTGATAGTGAAAAGACACGTTGGTTTTAAACATATATGCAAATGATGTTATGTCTGGAACCTGCAGAATAACTTCCTGAAACCACAGTTAAAACTATAAAAGTGACAAAAAATCAAAGATGGAAGGTGCTTTTTTATGACCAACAATACCATGTTTCCAACCATCCATAAAATTGCTGTGTGATGGTTCAACTTTTTGGTTTTTCAGCAGAATTCATTTCAGCTTTTTATTCCACATAGTAAGATTTTTAGACCATAACACTTTAATTTTATTAAAGATTAACCAGAATATTGCAAAATTTGAGGTTATAATTAATATTTCCACCTTAAAATCTAAGTAATTTACATTTCTTCATTGAAGGGACAATCGTTTAAAAGCTGTCGTACACTTTCCTAATTTTAGGAAATACCCAAACATAATTTCTGGTAGGGTTAAAGTGGGCTTAATAACAGGGGGTCCACAATGTAAATATTATTCTGCAGACTTTCTACATACAACACGGTGCTAACCACTTCCTCTCCCCTCCCCACCTCCCACAAACCTAATTTTTATGTTTTCCTGACCTAAAAATGGCTTATACAAAAATGCAGCTCCATATTAATAATTTCATGAACACTGAAGAGTCATATAAGAAAACTGTAAATGTAGTTACTTTCTCTGAGCATCTCTCTATCATGGGCTGATGTTCAACATTGTGCTATGTGCAAGTATAATTTAACATGATATCCTGATATTTCCATTCTTTAATGATTTTCACAATTAACATTGAAAAAATCTTTCCACTTATGACATCATTATTCATGATATGTTATTTCATATCTTCTATGATTACAAATGATCTTTTATTAAAATTTTAAATGTTGCTTTTTAATAGATTGCAATAAACTATTTGCATCAAATTCTCTATTATAAGTTTCCCACCATAGTGGCAAACTGTCATCATCTTATTATTCTGTTCACAGAAGATGGTTTGGGTTGAAATCTTGACCCCATTTCTTGGTGTCAGGACTTTACCCTTATTAGTTGGATGTAGCGTCCTATTTTCTGTCTATATTATGGGAAAAATTAATTGTACTAAGTCATTAAACTGTTAACTATCAATACCTGCTAAAAGCTATTGTTGTGAATGTAATAGTTTATGCATTGGAATAAACCCTATTTGACTTATCTATTGTATACTGTAGTCCACATTTTTATGAGTGCCTTGCATACACTAGAAATAATTAGATCGTTAAGGACATGATGACAGAACTGAAAATGTTTCACTCTCCTCAGGAACCCCTTGATCTGCATACAAATTCATAGAACACGTTGAAAACAACCCCATATGTAATACTAACATTAAAAGTATCGTTATTGCAAATGATCATTAGTATTTTGAGACAGCTGGGCACTGTGACAACTGCAAAAATACCATTGTCACAGGATTTTGTTCACAAATCACACCTCTGAAAATAAAATAATCAAAGCAAAAAGGTGTGTTTCTCCTTGAAAACAATTTTTAGGCAATGTGCCTGACATAACAAAGCAAAATTAGAACACTTTTCAAGCACTTGTGAGAAAGGAGATGGGTTTTTTGAAAGTTTGACCAATATATTTCTATTTAGCCCAATTAAGTATATCATCAGTGTTTTGAGTTTTCCCCATCTGTTTTCTAGACTATGTCTAAGTCGTTGTCTTCTTAAAAAAAAAAAAAAAATACACAGAGGGAAAGATTAATAATTGACGCAACCGTTTTCATGTAAATTGAGATACACCAGGGGTCTCCCAGTCCCAAAGTACCCCTCCTCCTGGAGGGGAGGGTGGTTGGG
Organism: Sphenodon punctatus; assembly: GCA_003113815.1. Classification (NCBI taxonomy): domain Eukaryota; kingdom Metazoa; phylum Chordata; class Lepidosauria; order Sphenodontia; family Sphenodontidae; genus Sphenodon; species Sphenodon punctatus. The sequence continues at coordinate 138,156 of QEPC01012696.1, forward strand.
GACGTCTCCAGCCCCATTCCAATCCAATCCATACCCAGTCACTTCTCCACCCCCACCCCACCCCACCCCCCGGGCCCCACAATTTATTCACCAGTGCTGGCTCCATCCAGCAGCCCCGCAGCAAGATGGATCATGGTGAAGGGTGCGCTGTTCAGCTAGGCTTCCTCTCCCTCCCTCCCAGAGTTTGACTCAACTCTGGGAGGGAGGGAGAGGGAGGCTAAGACCTGCAACTGCACGGCAGCTCCCAAGCCCCCCTACCCCCCCCCCACCACTGAAGAAAGGGAACAGGCAAGGCAAGGCAAGTCCTGTGGCCTGGTCACATCTGTTTGGCACCCGGGTATGAACTTTAGCCCTGCCCTACCCCTGCAATGAAATAGTGGCTCCTGCGGCACTATTTCATTGCAGGGTCCCTTTATGCAGAATGGATGGTGCTTATAGCCACCCATTCCGCATAAAGGGTAGAATGCAGCACTTTTGTCCTCCCAAGGCTTCCTTAGGTCATGTGTCCCAAGGAATTCTTGGGGGGAGGGGATGATTCTCACCACTTGTGTGTGTGCGTGCGCGTGCACAAGCAGTGATACTGTTCGGAGCCATCTTGAAGAACCTTGTTTTAGAGCACTGACCTAGAAGATCAATGCCGGCTGTGTGCACACGTTGTTTTTTTAAAAAAAACAGACTCAGAGTTGTTGCTGCCGGGCTACAGCACCATGTTGGGACCTGGGGGGCCAGGAGGGGCATTGCCCCTGATGTCTTAGGGGGTGCACCACTGCTGGTTTCTTCCCTGACCAATATTCTCCCTTTAGATCCCTGCCCCTCTCCTTCCAACTGGCCCTAGGGCCTTCGCATGCTAGGAGTGGCCAGGGCTGGCTTTAGAATTTTCAGGGCCCAGGACAAACTTCTCCATGGCCCCACCCCCTCAGGAACACTCTCGTGGGGCCTTATGGGTAGTTATGTTTGAGACTCCACTGATAGAGAGTGAGGTCCTCACATTCTGCCCTGGTGTAAATGGAGGGCCACTGTGGGGCCCCCGGAAGTAGAGAAAAGAGAGGGGGCCCAGGTCGCCCTTTGCTAAGGCCAACCCTAGCCATGGTTCACACTTGTCTCTTTCCCCAGCAGGAAGGAGATGAACAGGGACTGCCCGTGCAGACTCAACATGCTGACTGCCAGCGCTGCTGGGCTCCTTTCTACCTTGGAAGGAGCCTAGCCAGGTTGGCAGCTGGCATGCTGAGTCTCCTTCCTGCCTCTTGGCTGCTCAGGGAAGCAGCCAGGTGGTGGGAAGGTGACTCAGCACTCTGTTCCACTTTCTGCTCAGCTCCTTCCCCAGCAGGAAGGAGCCAAATGGGAAGGGGACCAGACAGGAATAATCTTGTGTGGGGACTGTGAATGTCATGGAACACACCCACATCTGCTGGGTGCTGACACAGCCTATATACAGGGCTATTGTGCCATTTAAAAATACCCTATGGTTCTAAGGAGGGGACTGTCTCTGCACCCCAAACTCAGAGGTGGGAGGAGATGCCCCTTGCCCAGTTTTACACCCATGTGTACCACTGAGAGCAGTAACAACTTTCAGAATGATGGATTCTTTGATAGTTTTTCATACAGAGTCTGCTCTGTAGAAACGTCTCCTTATCAGGGGCCATTTTGAGAAACATTGCAAGTTCTGTGGAATGGAGCACTGCAAGGATATGGGAGCAGGAAAGTCCGTAAGAGTGCTCCTTAGGAGTGGGAGGTGCAAAAAAGCCCATCAGAGCACTTGAGAGGATGGTGGGACCAGAAGGTCTATTGGAGTGCTCTGCCCAGGACCAGAGACCACTTCAAGAGGGGGTGGCATGCAGAGCCATAAAGTCCTCAGCAGAGGAGAGCTAAAAAGCTGACGAGGAGGAAGGCGGAGCCTGCCAAAGCTCTCTTTGTAGTGGGATGCCTGTGAGAGTTTGCCTTCATCCCCCTCTCTGGTCCTGGCAAATGAGGAAGGTGGGCCATATTAAAGGGGACAACAGAGAGGCTGCTTCAGGCTGGATGAAAGAGGAGAACGAGACAGAAGGGGTCATCAGGCTTAGGGCTCCCCACTCCTGCTGTAGTGCATTCTTTGCTCTGGTCTTTAAATGGTGTTCACTCTGTCCCACTGTTAGGGCTACTTGGAAAGTGAAACTTTTATTCTGTGGGAAATCATGATATTTGACATCTCATGTTGTGGGTATTTTAAATTCAGTCCATTCTGAATTGAAAAAAAAAGTTGCAATAATAAATAATTTCAAGGGTCTTCAAAAGAACATTCAAATTGGAAATGCCAATAGAAAAAAAACCCAAAAAACAATGGGACAAAATTCGCTCTATCTATCTCTTTCCAATTTTTTGTTATATTTATGCCTAAATACTTAAAACTATTTTGTTGAACTGTACAAGGTGTTGAATTTTGTAGTTCTCTTTGAAATAATTTGCTCTCATTAAAGATTAACATTTGGGATTTTGTAATGTTTATTTTATATCCAGATATTTTTCCAAATTATTTTATTATTTCTAGTAGTTTAGGGACTGGCCTGGGCAAATCTGATTTTTTTTAAAAAACACCATATCGTCTGCCTACATTGCTAATTTATATTCTTTTTTGATCCATTTTTATTCCTTGTATTTGTTACAGGTGTCTAATTACTATGGCTAATGGCTCTATAGCAATGTTAAATAGTAATGGGGACATTTGGCATCCTTGCCGGGTGCCCCGTGATACTTTAATATCTTGTGATAATTCTCCATCTATTATTATTTTTGAGGTGGGATATTTGTAAATTAATCTTACCCATTGGGTGTTTTCAGACGTTATGGGGCCGCTTGGCCCCGTACCGAAAACAACCCATTCATTCCCCGCCGGGGTCACCCCATCACGCCATATCAGACGTGCCGGGGGGATCCCGGTGGGGAATCTGGGAGGGGGCGGGGTCGCGTGGCGCAACGTGCGGCCACATGGCCCCGCCCCCTCCACGCACCCCACCGCCTGCCCTCTGGGGAGACGGGCGGGCGGCGGGGCCAATGCAGCCGCCGCGGCGGGCCGGACGCGCCATGGCCCGGGATCCCACCGGGGATCCCGGGCCGTGGCAACCGGCCAGACATTACTTTTTTTTGGTCCCCGCTGGGGATCTTTTTGACCACGCTTCCCGGGACATTCCCCTGGCTAGCCCGGGAAGCGTGGTTCAAATTGACCTCATGTGGGGATTGAGCGTGGCGAACATCTGGCAGCCGCCAAACAGACGTTTGGGACACAGTGACCACAGGTGGGTATTCACCGTGGTTCACTGTGATCTCGTAACGTCTGAAAATACCCATTCTAGAAATTGACCTTCAATTCCCATGTTTTTAATTGTTTCAAACAAATACTCATTTTCCACCATGTCAAACAGTTTCTCCGCATCTAAAGAAATAATTGCAGCTGGGATATGATAATATTTAATATTAATATCAATAACTTTACGTATGTTGTCAACCCCCATTCTCCTTGGAATAAATCCAGCTCGATCTGTGAAGATCACTGATGGTAAAACTTCCATTAATCTGTTGGCCAAAGTTTTTGTAAACAATTTAGCATCTATGTTTATAAGAGATATAGGATGGTACCCACTACATAGTTCTACGTTTTTTTCCCGACTTGGGACATAACATTATGATGCTGTAATGGGATAGTCCTAAACCAGTTCAAATATGTGATGCATATAAATGTATGTATGTAATTTTATTATATACGGGGAAAAAAGACAAGAAAACAAATGGACTTGTTTCAATTGATATTTCAAAATGGCATGTTTTGTTTCACATTCAACATATCAAAACTAGAAATATAATTGAATTTTATTGCGTCTTTTCAAAGAAGTATATTTCATTTCAGTTCCTCTCAGTCTGAAAATTGACCCCCTCCCCTCCTCCAAATCCATTTCAATATTTGTGTGTAAATAATTTCAACCAGCTCTATTCCATACACATCTTTCCTTATTGGAGTGCTTTCACATCAATATCTCAAGCTTCTTTTATAGTCCCTTTAGGATTAATCCTGGAGCCTCTCAAGTACACCTCTTGACAAAGACAGCAAAGATATCAGACTAGACAAATACCTCAGTAGATTGAAGTGACCTCAGGACTCGGCTAAGCTGAGGGGGTCAGGTGACCCAAGGACCACTGCTCATTGAATCTTTCCATATTCTTTTTTCCCTTCCTGCCACACACACCTTATCTGAGCAACTTGTCCGGTAGTCTGTTGCAGGAACACCCCTTGAGCCAGGCTTCTGCCAGCCTGCCCTCCAGTTTCACCTGCCTCCCATCCCTAGTCTGCTTGTATACTGCCTACCTGCCAGCCTTCATCCTCTGTCCCCACCTGGTCTTTGCTCTGACCCTTATGGACAAAGTTCTCAGTTTTGACCCCACCTGAATTCTGACCTAGAGCCCTGATTTCCACCCTCTGCCTCTCTCTTTTGGATTTGTTGCTGAGCAGGCCAGGTCCTGATCCTACAAGGACTAAGATCCTGATTCTGTGAGCATGACAGTAATCAATCACAGCCCCCTCCAGATAAACCGTCCCTCTAAGCAAACTCATTCTAAGTTAAGATACTTTGAAAAACTCTCAAATACTTCCTTAAATTACAGAGATTCTGTTACAACAGATCGGCACCTTTTCATGCTGTGAAATATTTGCTTTTAAAAGATGTTCATACGAATGCACAAGGATTGCTTCAAGTTAATTATATTTCCTCAAAAAGTATCCTTTTCAGCACTTGCACGTTTTCTGATTTATGTATTTATTTATTGTGTAATTTCCCCAGTGAAAAAACTATTATAATAAATATATAAGGAGTACTTCGAGTCACAGGGTGTCTTTAGACATAACGTCAACAGGTGTCTGAATGTGTGTTTTAACCTCGATATGAACACCGGTTTGGCCCTGTGTTCACCCTGTCGCGCTGCTTAAACACACAGCCCATCCTGGGGCAAATTGGTGTTTTGCTCACCACCTGATCTCAGCATGCAAGCATTGCCGCTTTGTTCTCTGTGCTGTACCTGCTAACATGCCAGGTGATATCATTAGACACAACGCTGGGCATGTGTTCGGCCAAAACACGCATATTGTCCTTGTCATGTAATGGTGTTCACATCGCCAAATTGGTGTTGGGATTGTTATGATGCTTACACTCAATGGCCAAACATGTGCTTAGGGGGTTTGACACCCACTCTTTGTTATGTCTAAATATGCACACAGAGAAATTTAAAAGATGAAAGAAGTAAAATGAACCCACAATTACATCATCCGAAAAGAAAAATGTAAGCACTTAGAGGCATGCATTTCATTTTCATTTGACTTCGTAACTAAAAGAAGGCACCTCATTTTGTTTTAGTTAAGAAGTCAAATGAAAACGAAGTTAAATGTAAACAAATGTTTGTTTTGTAAGCCGCCCTGAGCTGCTCTGTGAGGAGGAAAGTAAGGGATAGAAAAATAGTGAAATAAATAAATAAAATAAATAAAAATGCAGTCCAAACTTCAGGGTTTTTTTTGCCTCCAAAACAGTCCCTATCAGCCTACTATGAGGCTGACATTGACAGAAAAGAAGTTAGGCAGCATGTAGCAACTCTCTGGAGAAGGAAGAGGGGAGGGGGAGAGAGAAGACAGAAGACATGGAAGATTGACATCCCCGCTGGCCAATTGGATGACTGTCAAATTTGTGCTTGCGCCCTCAGATGTTTGCTCAAACTGACCCCAGATGTGTTGGTGGCTAGCCCAGGCTGTTACTTAGCAAAGTGCTGAAGTCACAGCCCTGACTACCACCTGAGTCAGTCTGGGACAAAATGAACCACAGTGGTTTAAAACATATGTTCCGACTCACTGTAACCTGTCCTGGATCAAGGCCATCATGGCCAGCCACTATGGTGGTCCATTATTGGAGGGTGGGGCGCTGGACACAGTGCAGGGGCAGGGCTGGGACAGCTCCCCAGCTGGAGTCACATGTGGTCAGTTCCCTGATCTGACCCCAGCCGCGTCAGTGGTGCAGCGGCAACTCGACCTGTCCAGGGTCCTCACCATGCCACTGTCACTTCTGTTTTTATGTTCCCAGAAACTTGGCACTAGTCAATAAGGGGGGCTGGGAGGGCACCGGGAAAAGGATTTATACCCCTCTGGAACTGCCTTGCAGCTTTTGTCTGTTGCTAGTTCTGTGAGCAGAGCCCCTCTGAGTCCCTTTGTGCTTCATTCCCTGGCTGATTCCGCTCACTCACGCTTAGTCTCTTTCTTTTCTACTGTGTCTGTGTTTCTTACAGTGTCAGAGTAGTTTAGTTAAGGATTTTATTTTGATTTAAATAATCTCCCTCTGTTTATTTGACTGTCTGTCAATGGGTATTTTCAGACGTTACGAGATCACAGTGAACCACGGTGAATACCCACCTGTGGTCACTGTGACTTGCACGTCTGTTTGGCGGCCGCCAGATGTTCGCCACGCTCAATCCCCACATAGGGTCAGTTTCAACCACGCTTACCAGGTAGCCGCACCAATTCCCCAGGAAGCGTGGTGAAAGTGATCCCCGGTGGGGATCAAAGAAAAGTAATGTCTGGTCGGTTGCCACGGCCCGGAAGCACCGGCGGGATTCCAGGCCGTGGTGGATTCGGCCAGACGCTGCGGCGGCATTGGCCCCACCTCCCACCCGTCTCCCCAGAGGGCGGGCGGCGGGGAGCGTGGAGGGGGCGGGGCCGTGCGGCCACACGTTGCGCCGTGCGGCCCCACCTCCTCCCCAATTCCCCACCGGGATCCCCCAGCACGTCTGTTAGGACGTGCCAGGGTCGTCCCGGCGGGGGATGAATTTATTGTTTTCATGACAGGGCCAACTGGCCCCGTCACGTCTGAAAACATCCAATGTCACAGTGGGTGAAACAGACATGCACCTTAACTCCACTTTAACACCACTTTAGCAGTTCTTATGTATGCTGCAGGGCTGCATAGGGTGCCATGCATAAGAAATGTTAAAGTGGTGTTAAAGTGGAGTTAAGGTGCATGTCTATTTTCATCCTATGTTCTGTTTTATTTTCCCTTCTACTCCCCTCCCTTCCCATTTAGGAATTATATGGGATTATAGGATTATCTGGCTTGATATAGATTTATAGGATCATAGAGGATTATAGATTTATATAGATCATATAGGATTATATAGTTATATAGGAATTAAATAGGGTTATAGAATTAGATAGCTTTATATAGATGTATAGGTTTATACATTTATATAGATTTATAGGATTATAGATTTATATTGGAATTATTACAGGATTATATAACTTTATATAGATTTATAGGATTATAAATTTATATAGATTATATAGATTAGATTAGATTTTATTTACGGCCTGAACCAAACTACATATTTACAACATTCATCTACCCTTAACCACGGTAAATAATACAAATTACATTTAAATAAATTTTAAAAAACATTATCTAAAAGGGAACAGAGAAAATAACCAGACTTTGTTTCATACATTTCAACATACAAACAATTATTCTCTATTCCAATTCTCTATAAATTCTAAACCTCCCACATTCCAACATTTACACAGTCTGAATCATAACAATTTCTTATGAAATCCTCCATGCAAACTTTCCTCACTGTTGAGCCACTTAGACCTTTACATTATTCTTTTCCCCTAACCTTCTTCTTCCTTGCAGTCTGTGCCGCATAGAGAAACTTTGCCGGAGCAATTACAGTATTTTTGTCTGAGTCCTGTAGAATATTTATAGTTTTCTTGTACAATGTGCACCCAATTTTTGGATCCCACAGGGAAATCAACCATTTCTTCCCTTCTTTATCATAGAAGGGACACTCCCAGATTATATGTATCATATCCTCGAGTCTATTCATATTGCAGGGGCAGAGTCTCTGGTCCATTGGGATCTTGGCCCACCTTCCTTCCTGGATTTTGGAATCCAACTGAGAGAAGCGTAACCTGGTAATCACTTGCCTCAAAAATTATTGAGCAATCCTCAAGTAAGGAGCCATGGATTCTAACTGGAGATTGTATTGGTTTATCAAAATGTGCCTCTGGTTCTCTACCTTTGCCCTATTGGCCTGCATGGCACAGTCCAAAAGGTGCTGCCTGATGAGGTCTTTATTGGATGCTAAGGGAATTGGGTCCGGGCTTGCCAAAAGGTATCCTAGACCGAATTCTGCAATTCCCTTCTTGACCTTCTCCACCCACGTATGTGTCCCCTTCAAAAGGCTCACCATTTCAAAAAAAAATTGCTTTGGAAAGTGGGTCGGGGGGGAGGGATCTAACCCTTAACCAATAACTCAGGATCCTTAATCTTGCTCTCGTACCCACATTCACCGTCCCTGTCTCCAGCCCTATCAGGGCATGGGAGGTAGAGCTTTGCACTCCTAACAGCTTCTTTTAAAAGGCTGCTTGTGTTTTTTCCATGACTTCACATGCTCGGGAGTCTAAAACCCAAAGCTCTGCCCCATATAGTAAAGTAGCTTCCATCTTAATTTCAGCCATCAGCACCTCCATGCAAGTACGTTTCCCACATTGGTTATAAAAGGAGAGACTCCCTCCTCCTACTTGTGCAGTTTTTGAACTTATCATTTGCACATGATCTCCCCACGTTAAGGCTTTGTTAAAGGTGACTCCCAGGTAAGTAAAGGCCCTTACTACCTCCAGTTTTTCTTTGCCTGTTACCCATCCTAGGACTTTCTTCTATCCAAAAGATATTACTTTTGATTTTGAGACATTTATTCTAGGGCGTTTTCCTCTGCATATGCCTCCATGGCATTTAGCATTCTTTGTAGCCCAATTTTTGTTAGAGAGAGGAAGGCCTTGTCATCTGCATATAGTAAAGAATACATTTTGCCCCCTATTGTTTTTGGGTGGTGATGAGACTTATTCAAGAGTCTTGGTGTCAGATCATATATAAAAAGGTTGAATAACGTTGGGGCAATCATGCAGCCCTGTTTGACTCCCCTAACAGTATGGAATGGCTCTGTAAGTTCTCCCCTTGTCTCATACCTGACCGAGGCAGTTGTATCACTGTAATAAGCCTGAATCAATTTTAGCAGCATTGGATCCATCCCCATCATGTCTAACTTAAACTACAGTTTCTGCCTGTCTACTGTATCGAAAGCACCTTGAAGATCGATAAAGGCTACATGTACTGCTTGTTTCTGAGAGTTATATTTTTTTAGGAGATGAAAGATTTAAATAGGGTTATAGGATTAGATAGCTTTATATAGATGTATAGGTTTATAAATAAATATAGATTTATAGGATTATAGAGTTATATTGGAATTATTGCAGTATTATATAACTTTATGGAGATTTAGAAATTTATATAGATTCATATAGATTATATAGTTATATAGAAAGTTAATAGGATTATAGGATTATATATCTTTGACATCATGTGGCTGAGCTGCGGCTCCAATGGGGCACCCCATTGGAGGAGCATGGCTGGGGCCAGAGCACTGGAGTTTGCCTGGGATGGTCCCAGGTGCAGGAAGAGGGCAGAGGTTTATCCTGGAGACAGGGACAGGAGGTTACAGGTGGGATGGAATCGATCTTCTTTCACTGCATCTCCCTCTGACTTTCCCAGCCCCACTAAGAAATGAGGGGTAAGCAGGTGCTCTGGGATGATACAGTGGGCATTCTGTAGGAGGGGGGCAGGGAGATGGTGGGGTCCTGTGCAGAGCAGCCCTGTGGGACAGAGTGATAGGTGTAGTCCTCTTGGGAGGACTCTAAGAGCGAGCCTCAGCCCAGGAAAGGAAATCTTATGGGGGAGCAGGGATAGAGGGAGCATACACAAAGCAGGGGGGGGGGAGGAGGCATTAAGGCAAGAGAGTAGGGGCAGAGCCTCTGTAAATAGCTTCCACAGTGGAAGTCATGCACAGGGGGTGCACTTTACAGGGAACAGTTTTATTGGGGATACTGAATATGGAATCCAGTACAGGGGGAGGTCTGCAGAATGGGCAGCATTGTGCAAGAAAGGGAGCTCTTTCCAAGGGGGAGCAAATTGGGGAAATCTTGTAGACAGAGAGCTGCAGAATAATGGCCATAATTGTGCCAAGACAGAGCCCTGGATAGAGGAGAACTGAGTGAGGGAGCTTTGTACAGGCGGAGATCTGCAGGATGGGATTCATTATGCCAGGTGGAGAGTCCTGTACATGGACACAGAAGAGTCAGGAAGCCCTGTACAAGGTGTGGACTAGCCAGGGGGTCCTGTACAGGGGGAGGTACTTCTAGAAAGCAGTATGGACTGTGTTGCCCAAGGAAAAGAGCTCTGACATAGGGGAGTAGTCTGGAAGACTCCTGTACAAGCCATGAGCTAGAGAGATCATAGAGAGCAGTTTTTGAAAGTTTGCAATGCTTAAAACGAACCAAAGTTGTTTAGTAAAGCAGGGACCTACCAGTAAAAATCCAGCTTCGCCTTGCTTGCTATTTGAAGGAAGTAACAACGTTCTAAGGTAGCAGTTCTTCCACCTTGGCCTCCCCTAAGCCCTGCTTCCATAGTGGTTATGCTGCTTATCATTCTACTGCACTAGCAGGATAAATTTTCTCCACTGCATTGTATTTAACAAAAAACTTGGATATTCCATAATCAAAAAACCTCTGGTTTAAAAGAAGAGTTAAGACTCTTGCAAATTCAATTATACACTAAAAAGCATGGGAATTGCAAGTTAGTGCTCCTGCCTTAACTTCCGTGCCATGTTAGCAGTAAAGACAATGTACAATCTCACATATTGTGCTCCCTTACAGCTTAGACTCCAGGCACCCACAGTTTTCCTTCGTCTTTCAGTCCCAATCCTCTTCCTCTTTGCTGCTTGGGAGAAACACTGAATCTGGGTGTAGGAGGGCATGAACTTTCCCTGCTTCCTTTCCCTCTAGACTTGGCTGTTCACCCAGGCCTTTGGAGGGGAGGGGGAGAGGGAGGAATAAATGGGGGAGATTGGTGGGGTGGGGAATTGGAGGGTAGGGGTAGGGTTGGGGTTTTTAAAATTATTTTTAAACTGATGTTGGTTTTAATGTATTTTATTGTTTTACTGCATTGTTAGCTGCCCCGAGATGCCGTGGGCATGAGGGGGTGGCATAGAAATGTCAATAAATAAATAAATAAAATTAAATAAATGGGACAGCTGATTAATGGCTCACAACCTTCCCTCTTACCCACTAGTCTCCCCTGCCTTCCCAAAGCACAGTGAAACTGGGTAGAGTCATATACAAATATTTAATTAAAACTAAGTTGGGTATGCATTGAAATTAATAAAATGGAATGGCCATTGGAAGGAATGGAGGCAACAGTATTGTCAATTTCTAAATAAATATTATTTTCATTCCAACATCCAATTAAGTGATTGTGAAATTATACAACACAGTTGCATCTTTGGGAGTACATAGGGAAGGCAACAGGGTGTGAAATGATGAGGAAGGCACCAGATGCAGTAAGTGGAATGGTTGGAATGACATGGAAAAATACAGTGTGCAGGATTACGTAAGTGGGTGGGATGGTTATAATAATAAGGTTCTGAGTGAAATAACTGATTTGGAAGACTGATTGGGTATCTGAGGAAGCAGTCCTATCATTTTACCCACTTACCACAGCTGACTCCCTATCGTTTGACTCCCAATAGCCTCCCTCCCAGTTATTCCATTTCCTCTTGTGTGTTGTTTTTTGTTTGTTTGTTTGTTTTGTCATTCCACACACACACTTCTGTTCCATATGACACATACAGACAAACATTGTATTTCCCAGGATTTTTGAGTGCTCTGTGAGGGGAATGGGGGCTAGGGGGTTAGAGGTGCAACTTGGACCCAGGACTTCTGCATTGTCTGCTACAAGGTAAGAGCAGGGGAGAGGAGAACAGGATCGGAACCAGAACTATTGAGTTGCCTGTGAAGGGAGTGCACCCATCTCTAGTAGGGTGGAGAGACTGGAAGCCAGGAGTCCTGAGTTCTCCTTTACAGGGCTGGGATCAAGTAGATTAGAGGGGGAGAAAGGGTGGGAGCCAGAACTCCCAAGTTCTCTCTTTCTTAGAGAGGAAACGGAGGAGGTGAGGGGTCAGCTCATGCCCTCCTGTCCCCAGCTTCAGTGTTGCCCCCGACGAGCAAAGAGGAAGAGGATTGGAGCTGAAAGATGAAGGAAAACAGGAATTTATATCCTGCCCCTCTCACACAAGATGACTCGGGGCGGCTCACACACACACACACACACACACACACACACACACATATATATGTATATATAAATAAAATGCATTATAAATACATAAAACATAGAAATACACAATATAAATACAAATAAAAACAGAAGTATAAATATAAAAGCAGCACTAATACAATAACTCCTGATCTGTACACAACAACCACTCCCATCCCCATTAACCCATCCCAACCTGCCCCTCCTCCCCGCCAAACACCTGATGGAAAAGCCAGGTCTTACAGCTTCATCTGAAAGCAAGGAGATCCGGGTTGAGGCAAAGCTCCACCAGAAGGGCATTCCACAGCAATGGCGCAGCCACTGAGAATGTCCTTCTGTCTGTATGGGCCCGTCAATAGTGCGGGACCTCCAGCAGGGTGCTCCCGTATGCCTATTGGAAACATAAAAGCTGGGGACAGAAGAGGGTCATCTGCACCTTAATTGCTGTGCTTTCAAATCAGAAATAAACACTCTTCAGTGAGACAGTGTAGTCAGTGCCTAATTTGTAATCAAGGTTACCATCACTCCTACTGGTGAGGTACTCATTCAGTTTCATTTGCAGTACTGAGGTATTTAATCCCTGCAACAAGCACATATTATAACAATCATGTCATGATGTCTTGGGTAATTGTTGCGTACCCCCATTCAATATTCTCTAACTCTGAATTCCCTCTTGGGAATCCCCTGCAACTGTATTAGTTGGGCAATGGGCATTGGCCAGATTAAAGGGAATGGGCTGACGTTGGATCTAGAAGTGGAGGTGTAATAGTACATGAGCTGACACTGGTGGTGGAGTGCCTTTTCATTGGCCTTCAGTCCCACATATTTATTCTCCCACACATTCAATCAATTACTCCCTTCTTCCCCACTGCAGGTGCACAGACACACACTCTCACTCTCTTCTTTTCCTCTCCTCCCCCCCTGGCTCCTTGCAGGTGCTGACATCACCAGCCCTCCTTCACCACCAGCAGCACCTGGATGCCCCCTCCACTGCTGCTGTGCTGTTTAAAGAGCCCATGGCAGCGCGCGCATGCACACTAAATGTCCGAGCATGCCAGACAGGAAACATGGCCGTCACGCACGTGCACACGGTGGAACCGCTGCCATGTTTCCTGTCTGGAATGCTGGGACATGTGTTGGGAACATGGTGTTGGCCACAGCGCATAAATGTGCACGCACCTTTGCAAGCCCTTTAAACAACTCAGCGGCGGCAGAGGAGGCATCCTAGTGCTGGCAGTGGTGAAGCTGGTACTGGTGGCTGTGAATCTTTGTGGGTGGGTGGGTGTGTGGGAGGAAATGTGGTCACATGGGGGTGTTTTCAGAGGTTACACATTCCCGAATCACCACAGTGGATTCCCAGCAGTGGCAAGCCAACCAACCACCCCCCGTGATCCAGGAATGCCCCGAACAGACACGACGGGACCGGGACCACAGCAGGGAATCGGACCAACAGACCATGGCCCGGGGCAGCGCAACAGATGTGACGCTGATTCCGGCCTGTGGTCAAAACACCTAGAAGGCAACAGGGAGGGACAGGAGGCAGATATGGCCAACTGAGGGTAAAGGAAGCCAAAAGCACCAAAAGGCAATGCCCACACAAGGGAAACGGGAAGGGAGGGGGAGGAGGAAGAAGAGCAGCTGAGGCAGCATACACAACAGGCACAAGGAAGATGAGGTCACAGTGGAACACACAGCACAAACACACGCCCGGGTGCATACAATCCCGTATGGGTAAGGACAGGAAGGGAGAACACAGCAAGATGGCCAACACACATGGCACAATGGACAAAGTGGGGGGGGGGAGACCCAGGGTCCGGAAGGACCAGCCCCAGAACATGACACGGGGAATGGCACCCAGAACCCCGACAACAGCACAGGAAGCACGGGCCACCCCCACAGCAACACAGGCAGCCCAGGCATGGGGGGACCCCACAGGGGTAGAGCACAGGCACAGGGGGAGGATGCATGGACGGGGAACGGCCCCGGAGCAGCCCGGGAATGGTCCAGGAGGCAGCCAGGGAACACACACATATACCCCGACGGCGAGGGTGCGCTGAATGGTATGGAGGTGAGCCAGAGCTGAAGTGCTGAGTAGGCGACTGAACCCCCCTCCCCCGGGAGAATTCTGGGAAGCACAGTCCGGGGGCCCCAGACATCCATGGTCACTGAGTCACCTGGGGGGGGCATGGGCACGGGTGGGCTTGCAGCCAGATGAAGATGGACAACAGCAGCCAGGGAGCTGGGGGCCAGTTCGGAGAGCAGGACACAGCTACAGGAGATGGCAGCCACAGAGGGGAACACCAGTTGCAGAGGAGGACAGGGAGGTCCATGGAGGGGGCACAGAGGCACTGACAGGGGCAGCGGAACCCCTGGATCCAGCCTGCACAGCAGTGAGCCTGGGACATCATGAAGGGAGCGAGCAGCAACCCACGGCATCGGGGCAGAGGCGGAAGCTCACAGCGGGGCCAGCATCTGGGGCCCGGAAAGCACAGGGGGCCTCACAGCCAGTTGCAGGGGGTCACAAAGGGGCCTGGGGCTTGGAGGCCCATCAGGTGCATGTAGTACAGCCACTGAAGCATGCCCCGATGGTAGCCCAGCACAGACATGAGGTGGGTGACGAGGTAGAACACCGCAAAGGAATCCTGCATGATGAGCCCCACCTGGACATTGGATTGGGACCACACACCAGCCAGCGCCGCCAGCTCCACTTCTGTGGGCTCCGAAAAGCCATAGTCAGCAGCGGGGGGCCACTGAAGGTGACCAAGATCCAACAGGCAGTGATATGCCACCCCACGCCACCACTGGTAACCACGGGTCCCGTGGATGCAGCCAAAGTTGGAAACCATCAGGGCAGGGGCCCCCTCCACCAGACAGGCCATGTAGGCAGCCAGGCTGCACACAGAGAGAGCAGACACGGTCTTCACCACGGACCACCCCACATGTGAGCACCTCATCTCTGGGTTGCGCCCATTGGGAAAGGGACGTAGGCCCAGCGTCTCCGCATGCAGCCGGCAATTGCGGGCGCTCACTTCATAGCCAAAGTAGTGCAGCCCGGAGCTCAGACTCGCATAGTCACCAGAGAGGGGGGGAAAGTAGCTCAGAGGAGCTCCAGCCCATCAGCCCATCAGGTCTGCCCATCAGCCTTGTTCCATCATCCTCCCATTTATAGCTTGGGTAGGGGCTGTGGGGTTCCCAAGCCCACCCCCGTGAGAGGAACTTTGCCACTTTGCCACACAGCACTCCAGCTCATCAGCCCGAGAGTCGGGCCACCTGTAGACCGGGAGGAGCCTCGCTGCTGGGATAACGTAAAGAGCGCCGGGACACCCAGCGGCACCGAGCTCCAGCAGACCTGCCCATAGCCTTGTTCCATCATCCTCCCATTTACAGCTTGGGTAGGGGCTGTGGGGTTCCCAAGCCCACCCCCGTGAGAGGAACTTTGCCACTTTGCCACACAGCACTCCAGCTCATCAGCCCGAGAGTCGGGCCACCTGGAGACCGGGAGGAGCCTCGCTGCTGGGATAACGTAAAGAGCGCCGGGACACCCAGCGGCGCCGAGCTCCAGCAGACCTGCCCATCAGCCTTGTTCCATCATCCTCCCATTTATAGCTTGGGTAGGGGCTGTGGGGTTCCCAAGCCCACCCCCGTGAGAGGAACTTTGCCACTTTGCCACACAGCACTCCAGCTCATCAGCCCGAGAGTCGGGCCACCTGTAGACCGGGAGGAGCCTCGCTGCTGGGATAACGTAAAGAGCGCCGGGACACCCAGCGGCACCGAGCTCCAGCAGACCTGCCCATAGCCTTGTTCCATCATCCTCCCATTTACAGCTTGGGTAGGGGCTGTGGGGTTCCCAAGCCCACCCCCGTGAGAGGAACTTTGCCACTTTGCCACACAGCACTCCAGCTCATCAGCCCGAGAGTCGGGCCACCTGGAGACCGGGAGGAGCCTCGCTGCTGGGATAACGTAAAGAGCGCCGGGACACCCAGCGGCGCCGAGCTCCAGCAGACCTGCCCATCAGCCTTGTTCCATCATCCTCCCATTTATAGCTTGGGTAGGGGCTGTGGGGTTCCCAAGCCCACCCCCGTGAGAGGAACTTTGCCACTTTGCCACACAGCACTCCAGCTCATCAGCCCGAGAGTCGGGCCACCTGTAGACCGGGAGGAGCCTCGCTGCTGGGATAACGTAAAGAGCGCCGGGACACCCAGCGGCACCGAGCTCCAGCAGACCTGCCCATAGCCTTGTTCCATCATCCTCCCATTTACAGCTTGGGTAGGGGCTGTGGGGTTCCCAAGCCCACCCCCGTGAGAGGAACTTTGCCACTTTGCCACACAGCACTCCAGCTCATCAGCCCGAGAGTCGGGCCACCTGGAGACCGGGAGGAGCCTCGCTGCTGGGATAACGTAAAGAGCGCCGGGACACCCAGCGGCGCCGAGCTCCAGCAGACCTGCCCATCAGCCTTGTTCCATCATCCTCCCATTTATAGCTTGGGTAGGGGCTGTGGGGTTCCCAAGCCCACCCCCGTGAGAGGAACTTTGCCACTTTGCCACACAGCACTCCAGCTCATCAGCCCGAGAGTCGGGCCACCTGGAGACCGGGAGGAGCCTCGCTGCTGGGATAACGTAAAGAGCGCCGGGACACCCGGCGGCGCCGAGCTCCAGCAGACCTGCCCATCAGCCTTGTTCCATCATCCTCCCATTTATAGCTTGGGTAGGGGCTGTGGGGTTCCCAAGCCCACCCCCGTGAGAGGAACTTTGCCACTTTGCCACACAGCACTCCAGCTCATCAGCCCGAGAGTCGGGCCACCTGGAGACCGGGAGGAGCCTCGCTGCTGGGATAACGTAAAGAGCGCCGGGACACCCGGCGGCGCCGAGCTCCAGCAGACCTGCCCATCAGCCTTGTTCCATCATCCTCCCATTTATAGCTTGGGTAGGGGCTGTGGGGTTCCCAAGCCCACCCCCGTGAGAGGAACTTTGCCACTTTGCCACACAGCACTCCAGCTCATCAGCCCGAGAGTCGGGCCACCTGGAGACCGGGAGGAGCCTCGCTGCTGGGATAACGTAAAGAGCGCCGGGACACCCGGCGGCGCCGAGCTCCAGCAGACCTGCCCATCAGCCTTGTTCCATCATCCTCCCATTTATAGCTTGGGTAGGGGCTGTGGGGTTCCCAAGCCCACCCCCGTGAGAGGAACTTTGCCACTTTGCCACACAGCACTCCAGCTCATCAGCCCGAGCGTCGGGCCACCTGGAGACCAGGAGGAGCCTCACTGCTGGGATAACGTAAAGAGCGCCGGGACACCCGGCGGCGCCGGGGGCGTTGCGCCTAAGGGCTGCGCGCGCAAGGGCGTGTCCTTGTGCGTGCCCTTGTGCGCGCGGCCTTAGGCGCTGGTTGGGCGCGGGAGCCCGAAATTCTTCTTTTTTTTTGAGGTGCAGGGAAGTGATTTTGACTTTCGCTCACTGAACCTGTTTTAGTTGGGCTCCTATATTGGTCCCCTTCGTCCTATACCTGGTTGACAGGTCTTTGGTGCCATGCCAAAGAGGGGTAAGAAATTGGGGGTGACTACTAGGGCTGGGACCCGGAACAGACCACTACAGCTCACGGACTGTTTGGCCAAGGTATCAGCCCCTTCTGGGGAGAAGCGAGATGGTTTTCCTTGGCAGCCTTTGTGTGCACCTAAGGAAGGTGATGATGGCAGGTTGAGTCCTTTGATTCCACCTTTGCAGCAAAGTTTGATAGGCTTGGTGGGAGGAACCTCCCGTGATGGGACTAAGACATCTACTGCATCTGAGCAAGTCCATCCAGACCCCTCACTACTGCTGTACGCTCAAGCTTTCAGGCAGCAGGGTGAGAGGTTATTAGCCCTGGCTACCAAATCTCAGGGGGTATCTCACCCTTCGGTGGGAATTCGCGGTTCTGTCATAGAGGATAGTACCTTTTCTCCCCAGGTTCAAATTAAAGATCCAGAGATTCAGTCTCTAGAATTTTCGATCGTAGAAGGGGAAAATTTGTTAAGCTCTGGGTTAGCTGAGCAGGGGAACTGTGAACTACAGGATACGCACGCCAAAGGGGTGTCCTTCATCCCAGGTCAGGTTGACGAGACTCGGGAAGTACTAAAATTGCCCATAAGAGTTAATACAGGGAAGGGGGAAGCCTGTGTAGAGGAGTTGGAGCTTCCATGCAGCGGTGGATTAACGAATACCTCTACGGGAGTAAAGATCAACCCGAGAAATGGTGTTTTTGACCCCCAGGTGGTTCAGGACCAGGTTCATAATAACTCCCAGCAATTAGAACGGGCCATGGCACCAATATTAGCCCGATTGGAAACCATTGATTCTAGATTGCTGATTATGCAGCAGCAGCTGAATAGGGTTTTGGACCACTTGAGCAATATTAGCGGGAGCACTGTTAGCATG
>QEPC01012696.1:164882-195499 GCA_003113815.1 Sphenodon punctatus
CTTTGCACTTGTCCACATTAAATCTCATTTGCCATTTAGATGCCCAGGCACCCAGTGTCATAAGAACCCGTTGCAGTTCCTCACAGTCTGCTCGTGTTTTAACTACTTTGAATAGGTTGGTGTCATCTGCAAATCTGATCACCTCACTCTTAACACCCTTTTCCAAATCATTAATGACTACATTAAATAGCACCAGTCCCAAATACAGATCCCTGAGGCACACCACTTTTTACATCTCTCCATTTTGAAAACTGACCATTTAGTCATACCCTTTTCTTTCTGTCTTTTAACCAGTTTCTGATCCACAATAAGACACTACCTCCTATCCCATGACTTTTTAATTTTCTCAAGAGTCTTTCATGAGGGACCTTATCAAATGTTTTCTGGAAATCCAGGTACATTATATCTACTGGGTCTCCCTTGTCCACATGCTTATTTACATCCTCAAAAAATTCCAACAGATTAGTGAGGCATGACTTACCTTTACTAAATCAATGTTGATTCTTCCCTATTAAGCCATGTTTATCAACATGCCCTGTAATTCTGTCCTTAATGATGGTTTCCACCATTTTGCCCGGCACAGACATCAAGCTTACTGGTCTGTAGTTTCCAGGATCACCTCTGAGTCCCTTTTTAAATATCGGGGTTACATTTGCCACCCTCCAGTCCTCAGGTACAGAGGCAGATTTTAGTGACAGGTTACAAATTACTAACAGTAGGTCTGTGATTTCATATTTTAGTTCTTTCAGAACTCTGGGGTGAATGCCTTTTGGCCCTGGTGACTTGTTAGTATTCAGTTTGTCAATTTGCCCTAGAACATCCTCCAATGTCACATTGATTTGTAACAGATGTTCCAATTCCTCACCCACAAAGCAAGGATCCGGCGTGGGTACCTCCCCCAAATCCTCCGCAGTGAAGACTGACGCAAAGAACTCATTCAGCTTCTCTGAAATGTCCTTATCCTCCCTGAGTGCCCTTTTTACTCCCTTGTCATCTAATGGCCCAACTGACACCCTAACAGGCTTCTTGCTTCTGATGTATTTGAAAAAAAAAATGTTGCTTGTTTTTGCCTCTTTAGCAAGCCTCCCTTCAAAATCTCTCCTGGCCTGCCTTATTAGCACTTTATATTTACATTGTCAGTGTTTATGCTCTTTCGTATTATTTTCATTGTGACTAGCCTTCCATTTCTTAAAGGATGCCTTTTTGGCTCTAATAGTCTCCTTCACCTCCCCATTTAGCCTGCTTCCTTTTTAACTTGCGGGCTGCATTTAATCTGGGCTTCCAGAAGGGTGCTTTTAAACAGCTTCCACACCTCTTGCAAACTTGTAGCCCTTGCAACTATGCTTTTTAGTTTCTTTTTAACTAGTTTCCTCATTTTGTCATAGTCTCCCTGTTTAAAGTTAAATGCTACTGCTGTACTTTTGTTTGTCTTCCTCCCTCCAGAAATTATGTCAAATTTGATCATATTACAATCGCTATTGTCTAGTGGCTCCACCACAGTGTCTAACCCCACGGAGTAACCAGGGACCTGAAGGGGTAACCCGCACACACCCAGCCCCCCTCAGTGCGTGCACTGGTGCACTATAATCCCTCAGGGTCTTATAGTGCCATACAAGGGCAAGAAGCCAAGCCGAAGATCATCATCGGGAGATGGTGATAGTGCACCCTCTGTCACCACACACCCCGCCACACACACACATGTTAACGCTTCACAAGCACACAGGGGAAGGACGTGGATGGAACCGTGAGGGACAATCGGCAGGGGGAACCCTCAGGGAGAGGAACAGGTAGGACTCACCCACACCCACATGCGCACACCCAAAACACACCACCCGCAGTGAAGGGACCCAGGGAGAAGGGGAACAGGAACACTGCACCCACACACCCCAGTACCCTCACTTGTCCCACCCATGCAACCCAGACACCCACACACAGTACTCACGATCCATTAAACATCGTACACTCACTCAAGATTCTCCAAGGCTTCCAACAACACATGCTCAGGGACCAGTCTCACAGAGGAGGCTCTGATCACCGGCGCTGGCCTGGAGACTGAGTGACCCTTAAATAGGGTCATTGCTCCAGCGCAGGAGCTTCGAACGCCGCAGCCGGGCCGCAAGTGGTGCGACATGCTCCAGAGAGCGTTGGGGAAGCACTTTGATTGCTGCGCGGTGTGTGTGTGTATGACGTCGTATCGGCGCACTCACACTCTGCAGCCGTACTTCCGGTTGCGGCCTGGTTCTGCGCCCCTTTCCGACCTGCCAGTATGGTTTCTGTGGCGCTGGGAGGTGCACACTTCCCCAGGCCCCTCCAACCCCTCAGGGATCACCCCCAGTGCTCCCAGAACCAGAGGCGCCTGACACACAGTTACTCCTTGGACCAGGTTCTGCATGCCACTCAGGACTAGATCTGGAATAGCTCCTCCTCTAGTTGGTTCCAGAACCAGCTGTTCTAGGAAGCAGTCATTTACGGCATCCAGAAATTTGACCTCCACCTCCCGCCCCGAGGAAACATTCCCCCAATTAATATTAGGGTAGTTGAAATCACCCATTATTATTATGTTGTCGACTTTAGTAGTCTGTCTAATCTCTTTTAGCATTGCTTTATCAGTCTCTCCATCCTGGTCAGGGGGACGATAGTATAGCCCTACTGCGATACTCTTCCCCTTTATACCTGGAATTTCTATCCATAAAGATTCTAGGGAACAGTTTGCATCCTTTAAAATTTTAATTGTACTTGACTCAGTGTTGTCTTTTACATATAGAGCCACCCCACCACCAACTCTATCTACTCTGTCATTCCAATATATTTTGTACCCTGGTATTACAGTGTCTCATTGGTTATCCTTGTTCCACCATGTCTCTGTGATGCCTATAATGTCTAGATCTTCATTTAGTGCCATACACTCTAATTCTCCCATCTTACTTTTGAGGCTTCTAGCATTTGTATATAGACATTTATGTGTATTCTTTTTATTCTTCTTACTGTGCACATTATAGGGGACTGTATCGGGCACCCTGGAATTGTTATTTATCTGTTCTCCAGCGAATTCCACCTGAAGGTAGGGAGGCCAATTGAGGCACAGGCAGCTGGGCAGTCAGGTGAGGGGGGCGGTGTTAGTCTTTCTCCCCCTCCCCTACTGCCCACAATGCTACTAAGGGGGCTTGAGCGGAAGGTAGCCAACAACCTAGGCTAAAGGCTGACTGCACATGCACTACATAAGAGCATGTGAACATTCAACCCATTGATTATTATGGGTCCGAAAAAGCCCCTAGAAGGGTTTATTACACTGATAGGATTTGGCCCAAACAATTCTAAGGCACCCCTCGACCACAGCCTTGAATTTTATAAAAGCTCTGTAGCCCCTTAGATGTAAGTAGCAAACCACTGACGTTATCAGCAGTGTCAGTCATCAACAGCAAGAAAACTACAAATCAGACTAACTCTGAAGTACTGTATCTCACTAATTTCCCAATGGATTTGGCTGAAAATTATGCCGCTTCAACCTCTCTCCCACGTGATCCTCCACAACAAAATGGTACCACAACCCACTGCAATTTTAAAAGGGGACAGAATGTTCAAGTGTTATAATGAATACTGTGCTGTGCCTTAATATACAGGCACTCCTGTGCCTGTATAATTATTTATATAGCAGATGCAGTGTACCTGACACTTTACAATTGTTAATTATTAATTATTATTTGTATAGCGCCAGCAGTGTACATAGCACTGTAAAATGAATAGTTATAGACAGGTTCCTACCTACCCCAGGGGGCTTACAAGCTGAGAGAGACAAGGGAGAGGTGAACATTGGGAGGGACAAGGATAAATCCATGAAGCTGAGTAGTTGCAGGTGTACATACTTAGCTTAGTTACAGTTAGCTAAGCTTCATTTACTTACCTTAGTTAGCTTAGTTACTGGGAACTAACTTAGTAACTTAATTACAGGGAAGAAATTCTGAGTGGGAGTGGTGGGTGGGGGGGAGGGGGGAGTTGACACAATTTCACTCATGATGAGCTAGGGAAAGCCTGACTGAAGAGGTAGGTTTTCAGTAGCTAAAGAAAGCTTGATGGAAGAGGTACGTTTTCAGGAGGGATCTGAAAATTGGGAGGGAGGGAGGGATCAGAATGAATGCATCCCAGGGAGGGAGTTCCAGGTGTGCAGCAAGAGAGAATGGGCCAAGATGCTTAGAGGAGCAAGATGGTGGGGACAGAGCAGGAGAGGGTGAGGGCAAAGGGGGAGTGAAACTCCCAGACAGGAGACAATTAGACAATGGCATCAATTCTGCCTGCATTGAAGTCAATGGGAAAGATCACATGAGACATTACCCCACATTAGCCCAAGATGCAGTTGATTGTCTGCCCAGAGACCACCAGATGTTCACCCACTTCCACCTTTGGGGCGGGCGCCTGGCTGCTATGTAATGCATCAACCTGAGAAGGCCAGTGATGCATCAAAGACTACTGTTGACTCACCTGGGCTAATGTGGAGCCACGAGGCTGCCTCCTGTCTGCTCAGCTCATGCAGCCCCACTGCAAGTGAGGTCCAAGAACTGGACCTGGAGGAGGAGAATGCTCACCCTGATCACCAAACAGCTGATCAGGGCCCTCCAGTGGAGCTGTTTGGCATCTGGGATGAGCTCGCTCCTCCAGGCCCTCCAAATCAGCTGTCTGGTAGCCAGATTGAGTGCACTCCTCCAGCCACCCCCCATCCGGGTATCCTGCTTCATGTGGATAGCTCCTTGGCCAACTTGTGGTATGGAGGGACTTGTGACAGCAACCCTCCATCCTGATTCCCTGGGGGGTGGGGGGGCAGGCTACTTGTTTGGACTGCCTTCCCTGCCGACCTAAATTATGGCAACTGATGTGGTCCTCCCTGGGGCAGGCAGGGGATCCAGCTAGCCTGTCTCATGGTTATGGGGCAGAAGAGCAGAGAGATATGGGGGAGCAAGGCCATGAAGAACCTTGAAGGTGAAGACTAGGAGGTTGTGCTGAAAGCGTTCATGTAGAGGGAGCCAATGTAGGGTGGAAAGGAGGGGCTGACCATGGTCAAAGTGATAGGCAGGGTAAATAACTTCAGCAGCAGAGCATTGAACAGAGATGAGGGGGCAAGGTCAGAGCAAGGGAAACCAGTAAGACAGTATAGACACTAGACAGGGTCCCTGCCCCAAGTGATTTGTAATCTAGGAAAGACAAAGGAGGGGAGATGAAGGGGGGAAACAGGGAGAGACAGGGATATATTCATGAAGTCAAGAGGTTGCATTGGCTTAACTTAGTTACACAGGAGAAGGAGTCACTGGGTAAATCAGGAAGGAGACTAAGGGAATAAGGAGATAGGGAAAACTGATGGAAGAGGTAGGGAGTGGAACGAATGTATTGGGGGCGGGAGATATGTCTTGAGGAGCAGGGGTGTTGTGAGCAGGTGATGGTGGTAGCAGAGGGGGAGCAAAGCTCCCAGGCTGGAGTGTAGCAGGAAAATTGGGGGGTTAGTAGCGAACATACAGCATAGCTGTAGTGAGGGCAAGGCTATGAACTCTTGGGCGTAGACCCTAAGCAGCTTACATCAGTGAAGTCATACTATGATGATGGAGGCAACAACAAAACCTAGAGAGACAGATTGATTACGGGGAGTAAGAAAGACTAGGAAAATTATACTTTTCTCATCTTACCAGGAGAAAGCATTCTAAGATTAAGATTCTCCTTTGAGCATTCAGTCCCCTGATCGCCTTCTTCATTACCAAATTGCTTCATTGTCCCAGCAGCATTAAAGACTGTATAGTCCCATGCTGTCTCCCCGGTCACTAATGCAATTGACTTCCCCATTGTTCAATTTGGCCCCAGTAGTTTAACAGGTAGAGCACACTGAAATCTCATTTTCTTGTAGGGCTAGGGAAAAATGAAGAGAAAAATGGTGAATACTCAACTTCTTCATATATTTTGAGGAAACATGCACATCTGACTTTTAGCTGGATTCCTTGTATATATAGCTATAGGTTGGTGGCTAGATGAAGAGTCTGGACCAATTTTGTCCCAGATGGCGCCAATCCTAGAACCTACTAACTCAGTGCAGCATCAGCCTAGGATTGGGGGCTGGGGGGGGGGGTAAGTGGCTGTGAAGACACCTTAATGTTTTGCAGGTATCTGGTGCCTGACTTGTCCAATATGGAGTGTGTCCATCTTGTGTTGGATTTGGCAGGGGATAGATTGGGGATTCTGCTGGTGTACTGACCACCCTGCTGCACAGTAGACTTCCTGACCACTCTAGCCGAGCTGGTCTTTGTGGGGTATTGAGGGTTTTTGGATTAGTTTTAAATGTTTTTTTTTATGGATTTTAAGCCGTCCTGGGCCTCTGGGAAGGGTGACATATACATTTAAATTAATTAATTATTTAAATTGAATAAACTGTAGAGCAAAATGTGTTAGTTTATTTAAAGCAGGGGTGGGGAACTTTTTCCTCATGTGGACCATTGTGAAAATTAAAACAAGATCTACAGGCTACACAGGACTGGGAACAGGGGTGCTCAATATCAGTGAGGGTTAAGATCATGGACCTATGCCATGGATCCATTCGCCCATCCTGGAGTGCATGCCTTCATCTCTGCTCCCTTCCCCTGAGCAGGGATGGACTTTGGAATTTTGCGCCCCTAGGCCCTTCTCAGGCTGCTGCCCCCAAGCCAAGCCCTGCTGCCAAGCCCCGCCCCCACACTGCATGTTCATGGGGGGGAACTCTGTGTGAACGATGTGGCACCTGTGGTGAGTGGCGGTGCATGTGCACACATGCCTAACACACATTCCCACTCTCCCCCACTCGCCCCCCACTTGTCCCCATGCATGGGGCAACCTGGGGAAATGATGGTTGCTCCATGGGTGTGGATGAGTGGGGGGTGAGTGGGGATGCGTGTGCAGCCATGTGCACGCCCCACCCATGCACCGGCGAGCCCACAGACCCCCCCACCTGACAGACTCATGTAAAAAGGGCCTGTGAGGAGCCACTTGAAGAAGAACAGGAGGTTGCTGCCTTGTGAGCAAGGTTTTTTGAGATGGCTTCACAACACCCACCCTTCCAGCCCTGCATGGATTTTTTTCCCTTATATTCCTAGAAAGGGTTGGAAGGAACTGTCATTCTGATGGGGCGAGTGCTTTTTATACTAGAGGAGCTCAAGACCATCACGTGGTCTATTATTTAAATATGGTGAGCATGCCATACACAACCCCGTTCTAAGAATGTTAGGAGCTATCTTGAAGAACCTTCTTTACAAGGCAACATCCTTCTGATCACTCACATGGGGAGGAGTTGTTTGTAAACAAGCAGCTTTATCTCCCAGTCCCATCAGTGTCCAGTGTCCTGCTGCTGCAGCAGCAGCACTACTAACAGGCAGAGGCAGGTGAGAGATGGGAACCCAGGTAGCAGGCTTCAGCTGTGGGCAGCAGCCTCTGGCCGTGCAGGGAAAAAAAGAGGGGGAAAAACCTGGGTGGCGGTCGGCGCCAGGATTTCTGCCCCCCAGAAAACATCGACCAAGGCCCGGGCCTAGGGGGCCTGCCCCTAAGTCTGGGCCTGCCCCTGAGCTCACTCAGTGCTTGAGGGTAGGGTCTGGGTCCATGGACCAGATACAGGAACTGAAAAGGGATAAATAAAAAACAGCTGAGGGTTATGTTTCGTCACAGCCATAGGTTACACCTACTCCCACCCCAATTTAAGGTGCGGCATCTTTACTCTCTGTATCATTTTACTAACTTGAGAGGAATCATGTGTTACTAATGTGCTACTGCCAGCCCTGCTGTCAGTTTCCGTTTTCAAGATAGAAAACTTGGTGAGTCGAGGCCCATTTTCCCCCCCTTCTCTCTTCAATGAAGTTTTCCTTATCATCAGGACAGCAGTGTACTGTTTATGAAGGATCTGAGCCATGAACCTAGCTAGTATGTGTAAGTACCCTTTGTTAATAACAGATTGATTCCAGACAAGCCCATCCCAGATTTTGTATTGGACTGGGAAATCACATCACTAGCAGTTAGCTAAAACGTGTTGTGCTGTGAGCAGGAAAAATAAACCTACCTCCCTGTTTTAATTTAAGAAAATTGTGTCATTGATTTATGAAACTCTCATTACACCAAGACACAAGCTGTATATTTTTATTTATTAGACAGACAGAAAGGAGAATAATGTTTACTAGAGGCATCATAGATCTGTTTTTAGTATATAGAAGCTTACCTGTTTGACAGCGTAAAGGAGACGTGCATAGCAGTATAGCATGACCATTACTGGGATGACTAAGCAGAAAATGAAGAGACAGATGATATAAGACACAGACTTGGCTGATTCGGAGGTCCAGCGCACTGAACAGCTTGTTCCGGCACCTTCAATCCCATAGCTGCTCCAGCCAATGAGAGGTGGTACTGTCCAGATCAGGGAATAAAGCCATGAACCTCCAACTCCAAGCAGGACTTTCTGATAGTCTGACTCTGAACCACGTTTGTTACATAGGGTCAAGGTACTGTAACGTTCATAAGACAGGATAGCT
Source organism: Sphenodon punctatus (assembly GCA_003113815.1). NCBI lineage: Eukaryota > Metazoa > Chordata > Lepidosauria > Sphenodontia > Sphenodontidae > Sphenodon > Sphenodon punctatus. The sequence continues at coordinate 173,402 of QEPC01012696.1, forward strand.
AAGGAGATCAACGACACAATGCCTGCAATAAATAAAACAAACAAAAAACAAACAGGGATTTAGTTGCATTAATTTACATGGCTCCTGACTTGAGCAGCAAAAAATGAAATACTCTTTCCAACATTATCAGAACACCAAGGGGATTTATTTATTTATTTTTTAATCTACACTAAAAGCCACATTGGAACCAATAGTTCCATCGAGCAAATTCAGTTTTTTGAAAAAGCTAATCTGCTTTTAAAAGTTTTCAGATCTTAGAACTATTCCTATTCAGGACAACAGCTGTAAAACATAGGGCTGTGCAGCAACAGCACGGCCCAGGTCCAGTCAGGAAGGCATGGCGTGCATGGTCTGGGCCAGGTTGGGCCACAGAACAGACATGCCCCCAGCTGGGGTCTGAGGAGAATGGGGAGAACCACCGACATGCAGTCAGCCTGCCTCACCCCTACGCTGCACCCAGTGCCCCCCTCCCGCCTTGATGGGCAGCCATGGTGGCCAATGACAGCCAGCCATGGCGGACCCAACCTGGGCTTTATCTGCTTGCCCAAACAAACATGATAGTCCGTTGTGGCCTGCTTTGGTCTGGTCGGGAGAGCCTTAGTTCAGGCTGTGACATTGGAGATTTCCTGAGGTCAGAGCCCAGGCTAGAAGCCGATATGGCTCAGGGAAATTCTGGGCCAACATCTGGCGGTGCCTGCACAGACGTGGAAGTGAGGTCTGGGCCAAAGCATGACAAAGCAGGCCACTGTCATGTTTTTTTTTACCCATATGATTCTTAATATTTCCAAATGAAAACACATTTTCTGTTATGGAACAGTGTACAAAGGTGCTAACAGAATGGTACTGAGGGAAGGCAGGGACATGTTTTAAAGAGGTGGGGAAAACAGGCTCTCTACCCCCCACCCGCCCCTTTTTCAACACAACACTGCCTGTTGCAGAGTGGTGTGACATCATAATGCCCTGAAACAGGCATGTCAGAAAGGAGAGTCTCTTAGCCCTGCCCCTTTTCAGCTGGTTCCGCCCTTTTGGAGCATCATGATATCATAATATTCCAGAGGGGCAGAGCCACACAAAGTCCAGGGGGAGCTAGTGTTCCCTGTTGCCCACCCTGCTCCTGGTGCCTATGACAACTTACATCATTAATTTCGGACAGGATAAACAGGAGGTGATGCAAATTCTACTACATCACTTCATCGCATAAGCCATAGTCACACGAACAGTTATTGCCAATGTTTGTGCCTCATGAGTAGTTACTTCTGATGGATAGCTACTACATTTCACTAATGTTGACATGGACAGAAGTAGCTATCTCTGCATCTTCCCCCAGCATAAAAGCAACACTTTGCCTGCTGTAACTGAATTTAAATATCATCCCTTAGCACCTTAACTAGTTGCTTCGTTTGCATGAACAAATTACTTGAGTGGTAGGGTAAACCACAGTGATGTACTCCATTTGTTTCAAGGAGAACAACATACCACCTTTTTACCTCTGCTGCTCTTCACTTTCCATCTAAACAATCATGGGATTAAAGTAATCATGGGGCTAAAAAAAAAAAAGCAGGTTATAGCTACCTTGGATGGAAGCTTCCATGTGAACTAAGGCTGAAACTTGGCCCTCAGTTTACACAGAGTATGTCGACATTCGAACTCATTTCGCCGAGTTCTGAGTAACTGAGGAATCGACCTCAGAACTCAGCAAATTCCTTGATCAAGGACAGCAGAGGATGGGAAGGGAGGGTAGAGAGCAGAAGCAGACACGGAAGGGGGCAGCAAACTCATCTGAAAGCCACAAGAGCCATCGTGCTGCTGTAGAGTAGGACCTCTGTTCAAATGCATGTTCTAGAATGCTCTGTGAGAGCATGCTGGGAAACATAGTCCAGCATGCTCCCAGAAAGTATAAGAACAGCGGCTGCGACTGGCTCTGTGGGAGCTTGCTGAACTGGATTTCCCAGCATGCTTCCATAGAGCATTACAGATGCTCACAGAGACTGCATTTGAACAGCGGCCCCACTCTACAGTGGAGCGATGGATCTCACAGCTTTCAGGTGAGTTTGCTTCTGCCCTTACCTGCCTCCTGCTGCCCTTTTATCTGCCCCCTGCTGTCCTCTGCCCCCCCTTTCTTCCTGCCACACCCAAGTACCTGCCCCTTCCCAAGGGACAGCAAACTCACTGGAATTTCCTGCCCCCTTCCCTTCCTTCCTGCCCCTTGCACGCAGAAATTTTCAAGAGTATTTTTTTTGCTATTCGCTATTCGGTACAGCCTTAATGTGAAAAAGGCCACAGGACATTCTCCTGACATGTAGAATTTGCTGCTCATTTGCCTTGCAGTTTGTGTAGGTATTTTACTACTCATCTATGCTAACTCATGTTGTCATGTATTTCCTATTATAAGCATATATTTTTTGGCCATCTGTGTTCCTAATGTATTGATTTTGGGTTTCAATATGTTAACTTTCTGTTTTAAATGTATTGAATTTGTGTTTTACAGCATTGATTTTTAAAATCAGCTTCTGTAATTATCTTGGTTCAGGCTTGGGGCCTCCTCAGCTGCATTCCAATGAAACTTTTTTTCTAAACTTCTCAGTGAATTTTTCACTGTATCCAAGGAAACAGAAACAAATGGCTAAAGTGAGAGGTCAGACCAAGGGCCTTATCAGTCTATGTGTTTAGGGCCTTATCAGTCTGTATGTCTAAATGACAAGTGGTACCAGCCATAAATATCTCCAAAGAAGAAGGAATCTTTAAGTTAGTTTTTTCTAGCTAACATATCTGTTTCCATTAATTAGTTAAAAACCTTGAAGCTATGGTCAATCTCTCTGTAATCTGACAATTATTTTTGATTGAAATATAAGGTTTTTGTTCAGACCTTGAAGGAAATTTGAGTTTCTTTACTTGCTCAGAATTAAGAGAGCCAATTAGAATCCTGTGTATTTCCCTGCTAACTGACCTCAGTTCTCAGGAATGTCAGCTTCTGGCAGGCAAGCCTTAAGAAGGGAGACACCATTTTTGTTTCTTCAGATTGAAATTCCACACACTATGTTGGAGTTTCTCACCACCATCTTGGCAGAAAAAGGGAAGAACTGGGAAGAATGTAATGCATTATTCTTGATATCTTTGAGCCAATGAATAGTGCATATGTTAAGCTTTTAGAAGCTTTTTTCTTAAAATAGAAATGTTTTAAGATCATGTAACTTTGATTGGCTATCAATACTATTGTATGTAAGCTACTGATATTTTCTATTTAAATTTAAGTAAACTATGCATATATTTTTATATTCAAAAGTCTCATGTTCCATTAATTTATAAATATATTGTCATTTACAATACTTCCTTTGCCAGCCTGGCATCAAAGTAAAGTGTAAACTCATTTTATACAACTTGGAGAAGAGGGCCCAATCCAGTGAGAACAGATCTGCTGGGCAATATAACCTTCTTTCCGTTTGTAAAAAAGAGACCACGCAACGTGACAATGTGCTACCTTTCTGATTGGGTAAAGTTTTATCACTCACTTAGCACAAAGGTATATGACCTCACATGGAACAATGTAGAGTTGGGTAAAAATGCACTTTAAAATTTTGAATTTGAAATTTCAATATTAATTAATGTTTTGACTCATCTCTAGTATAACATAGTGCAGAATCAGGCCCATAGAGCTGACACATACCTGCATAGATTATTATTAGGGATGGGCGAACGCAGTTCAGAAGTTCAGAGTTCGGCCCGAACTCAGTCTGTTCGGATGACCGAACCCGAATCTGAATCCGAACTGACCGAACCGAACTCTCTTCCGAATGCTGAAACAACCAAACAGTTCGGTCAGTTTGGATTGCGTTCAGTTGAGTTCGGGTTGCAAAAACGTGTCACAGGAAGGCAAAACGTGACAGCAGGGAGGTGGAGTCAGCTGAGGAGCAGACTTCCAGGCACCAGGGGTGGAGAGGCTTGGAGTAGCAGCCAGCCTGCCCAATCACCATCCCTTTTTGCCTCAGACCACTGGCTTCGCACTGCAATTGGTCACTGGCTAGGCTGCATGGAGCCAATGGGGCTTGCGGTGAGGTGGGTGCAGCACGAAACAAAACTCATTGGCCTCCTCCCTTCCCAACGCCTCCTGAGCTAGTCACTGTTCCTGACAGCAGGCGTTTCAGAAGGCTCCCTCTCCCAGCAGTTTTTGTTCCTTTCTATTCCTAATCCATTGCCTCCTCCTATTTTACCCATCCCATCCATTTACCTCCATATTATCATTTATTTAGATTATATTAGATAGATTTAAGTGTTCTTTTTTTATTTTACCCCTCCCTGTGTTCCCTGTGTTCAATCTTCCTTCCTCCCTCCCCCCTCCAATTGAATCCTTTCCCTCTCCCTCTCTCTCTATATATTCCATCCCTGATTCCCGTCCCCTTTTTTAAATTCATTTTGAGTAGCATTAGATTGATTTAGGTTTCATTTCAGTTTTCTACCCCCCGCTTTGTGTTCCCCCCATCCCATATAATAGATAGATAGATAGATAGATAGAGAGAGAGAGAGAGAGAGAGAGAGAGAGAGTAGAGTTGTAGGAGTTAGCTGAGATAGAGATAGTGTTTTGAGATTTTTTTTAGTGTTTGTAGGAGTAGGCCTTTGTACTTATTAGATAGATAATCCATTTAGTTCATAGCATTTAGAATATTTATAGCAGTTAGATCTAGTGTGTGTATATATATATATATATATATAATATTAGATTAAAAATTCAAATTATTATTATTATTATTATTATTTTTAAAACAATATAAAAACATTATTTTGGAGGGAGAAATGGAGAAGGGAAGGAGAGGCCGGTCTGCTGCCAGTAGGGGAGCCAATGGGACACGTGCCAGAGGCGGAAGGGACCGTGCCAGGGGAGTAGCAGCAGGCAGCAGCAGTAACCCGAGCACATCATCACGCCCCAAACTTAGCAGGCCTGCTTTAGGGCAACAGGCTTCAGTGGCTCATCACCACCTCCTGGCAGTGCCCTCCTCCACTGCCATGCAGGGTACTGGAAGGCATGCAGGACTTGAGGCTGCATCTGTCTCTGTTGTTGCTGGTGCTGGAGCAGGTGCTAGGGCTGCTTGTGATGTTCCTACAGGGCCACCAATGTCCCCCACTGTTGAGGCGATCCCCAGCAGTCCAGAGCTGGTGGATCCCACCCCGGCTGCTAGAGGCAGGGCCCGATCCCCGGGAAATGTCAGTAGGGAGAGGAATAGCAGCAGCAGCAGCACTAGCAGCTATAGATGGGGGCACAGGGAGAGTGCCAGCAACATAGCAGGCACAGGCAGTCTAGCCTTAAGGTCCCAGTACTCCCCTTCATGGGACATCACTGTGATTGGGAACAGTGAGGAAGAGGCAGACACTAGTGCTGCAGAGGAGATGTCTGCAGGTGAGGTGATGACTGAGCCACCTCCCAGAGCTGTGTCACCAGTGACACCAAGTTCTCCCCCTCCCAGCAGCATTGGCAGCAGTGCGTCACCTGGGGCAGGCCAGAAGGCAGGAGGGGGGGAAATCCTCAGTCTGGGAACATTTTAAGCTGGTGCAGGCAGATGATCCCAGAGAGGTGCAGTGCACTTTGTGCAATAAGGTGGTGAAGCGTGGGCAGGTGCTCGCCAACCTTGGGACAACTGCAATGGCGAGGCACCTGAAGTCATGCCACAGTGCTCTGATGCTAAGTGGGAAGGCAGGGGAAGTGGATGCCAGTGGGTTCCCAACTGCAGCAGCGGCCAGTCACCCGGCTCCTCCAGCGGGCAAGTGTCCTGCACCAACTGCTGCTGCCTCTAGCAGCAGGAGCAGTATGGGGGCAGAACAGCAGCAGGAGCCTTGTCAACAGCATCAGTCCACCATGAAGGAGCTGCGGTGGTGGCAACTGCCAAGGCCATCGGGTGCTGGAGGGCGGCGTGGCTTCTTTCAGGAGAAAGCCAAGCGCCTGTTGGCTGAGATGATTGCGCTGGATTGGCAGTCCTTCTCTATTGTAGAGGACAAGGGCTTCCAGCGGCTGATTGGATTCCTGGCCCCCCAGTTTAAGCTGCCATCCCGCTCAACCCTGATTTGGACTGTGGTGCCACAGCTGTACAGGGCTTTGAAGGAGCAGGTGATGGAGCAGCTGGCAGGAACTGGGGGGGCCACGGTCCACTTCACCACTGACCTGTGGTCCTCCAGGAACGCCCAGCACGCCTACCTGGCAGTGACTGCACAATGGTGGCAGGACCCAGAGGCAGCGCTTGGCAGTGGCAGGAGGGGTCCTGAAGCAGGGTATAGGTGGGCCCTGCTTCAGGCACAAGTAATGGACAGCTCCCACACCTCAAGGAACCTTGAGGCAGCCCTGACCACCATGGTGAGGGAGTGGCTCACGCCAGGAGTGGCTTTCACCAAGGGGTGTGTGGTCACGGACAACGTGGCCAATATACTCAAGGCAGCCCATGACGGGGCTTCACAAGCATCCCTTGCGCCACACACACCCTGCATCTTCTGGTCAAGGATGCTCTGGGCTTGGGGGAGAAGGGGATTGGACCAAGCACCCTTAGCTCCCTGGTCAACCGGGGGAGGAACCTGGTGGGGTTCTTCAATAGGACCGTGAAGGGCAGCGAGCTCCTCCGGAAGAAGCAGGCCGAGCAAGGGTCCCGAGTGCACCAGCTCATGCAGGATGTCTCCACCAGGTGGAATTCCACCTTCCTGATTCTCAAGCGACTTCTTGAGCAGAAAGCCGCCCTGCATCAGGTGGAACTGCATCAGGTGGACATTGAGGCATCTCCAGGGTACAACAGGGAGGAATGGGAGATTCTCGCTCACACGGTCTTCGTCCTGAGACCATTCCTGGCCATGATGGGGACTGTGAGCAGCTCCACCACCACCCTCAGCCAGGTGACTTCGCTGGACGAGATTCTCGGGGGGCGGGATTGTGGTCATCTGGGCAGGAAGATCTCCAAAGAGGCGCTTGACCTGGCATGGAAGTTGAAGGCGGGGCTGAGTGCATGCTTTGATGAGCTCCTGCACCGGGAAGAATATGTCCTGGAAAACATGCTGGGCCCCAGGATCAAGGGCAGCATGGCACGTGAGACCGCGATCTATGGCCTCCGGAAGGGTGCACTGGTACAGAAGGTCCGGCAGGCAGAACAGACCATGCAGCAGGACACCCCTGGGGATGGTGGGAGTGGGAGCAGCGACCCCTTCCAGCCATTTGGGTCTATCCTTGCCCCCAGTCCTAGTGGCAGCAGTGGCACCAGCAGCAGGATGAGCAGCTGCAGCAGGACCCTTAGCTCCTCCTGTGTGCAGGCCACTCTGAGGAGCCTGGGGCCCAGCACAAAAGGGCAAGCAGTGTGGCTGAGGGCAGTGGGGCAGGTGGTGCCCACCCAGAGCTACCAGAGGGAGTATGATGGCACCTCAGCAGCAGTGGAGACCTACCTGGAGGAGGAGCCATGCACTGATCCCAGTAGCGATCCCTTGGCATACTGGGTGGCAAGGCCAACATGTGGCCAGCCCTGTCAAAAGTGGCCAAGGGTATCCTGTTCTGCCCACCAACCAGTGTCCCCAGCGAGCGAGTGTTCTCTGTGGTGGGGGACATTTGCTCCCCGCGTCGCCTGAGACTGGGGGCCAAGTTGGTGGAGCATTTGTTGCTCCTAAAGGTGAACCTTCTGCTTCTGGGATTCCCCGAGCTGCCCCTGGACAAGGAGTAATGGTGCAGTGACACACGCCATCCCATGGCAGGGGCAGTCGGAACAGGGCTCCTCCTCCTCCTCTTCAGTCTGGGCTAGGACTACTGCTCCTATGCTGCTGAGGTGCTGTCCCTCCGTCCCAATGCCTGGCACCCGCCCTGCCCCCTCCACCTCTCTCTCTCTCTCTCTCTTTCTCTCTCATACTAGACAGCCTCGGCTGCCTTATCTGACTGACCTCATGACGCAGGGTGGCATTGAGAAACAAACTGTAAACCTGCGAGTTGGCCTATGGCTACACGATCTCGGTCTGCCTATGTAATACTGACTGGCTCTCATTCTCTCGCGCTGCACAGTCTTCGCTAGCCTATCTGAGTGTCCTGCTGCCAATGTCCCAGCTTGCCTGCCCTACTGCCTCTCATGCCATGCTGCCTGTCTGCATGCCCAGCTTGCTGTCAAACTCAAAGCATGCCTCAGTTCACCTTCCTGCCTCCCATGTCAAGTTGCCTGTCTGCCCACCCATGTTTCCTAGCTCAAAGTCTGCCCAAGTCCACCTGCCCTACTGCCTCTCATGCCATGCTGCCTGCCTGCCCGCCTGCCCAGGTTGCAAAGCTAGAACCCTACCTCAGTCTGCCTGACTTCTGCTTATGCCATGCCACCTGACTGCCTGCCTTGGCAACCATTGTCTGCTGCTGCTAGTGCCAATGGCCCCCAGATCTATATGCTGTCTGTGCCAAGGGTTCTGTACCCTGGCAACCAATGTCTGCTGGTGCCAATGGCCGCCAGGCCTAAATTTCGTCTGTGTCAAGGGTTCTGTTCCCTGGCAACCAACGTCTTCTGGTGCCAATGGCCCCCAGGCCAGGCCTATATGCCGTCTGTGCCAAGGGTTCTTTACCCTGGCAACCAATGTCTGCTGGTGCCAATGACCCCCAGACCAGGCCTATATGCTGTCTGTTCCAAGGGTTCTGTACCCTGGCAACCCACTGTCTGATGCTGCTAGTGCTAATGTCCCCCAGGCCTATATGTTGTCTGTGCCAGTCAAGGGGTCTGTACCCAGGAAACTTGATGGCTGCTGCTGCTCCCAATCATGCCATGAAGTCTGTCTGACCGCCAATGCTGCCAAGCTCAAAGTCTGCCTGATTGTCGCTCATGCCACACTGCCTGCCTGCCCGCCCAGGTTGCCACTGCCAGCTCAAAGCTTGCCTCAGCCCACCTGCCTGCCTGCCTGCCTCTCATGCCAAGTTGCCATGACTGCCTGCCTGCCCACCCAGGTTGCCAATCTCAAATCCTGCCTGAATGCCACTCATGCCATGCTGCCTGCCTGCCTCGGCAACCCATATTTGCTGCTGCCAAAGACCCCCACCCCCCAGGCCTATATGCTGTCTGTGCAAAGGGTTCTGTACCATGGCAACCAGCAATCCACTGTCTAACCACCAGCACCCACCACCCACTGCCAAGAAGCCTGTCTCTCTTTCTCTCTGGCACACCCACACAGACACAAGCCCTGCCCCTCCTGGGGGCTGTCTGCAAGTTGAGACCCTGCTGCTGCCTGGCACATCTTTGGGTTAATACCTTAACTACGCTACATGTGGAGCCAGCCAGATGCTGCTGGTAGGGATCAACAAGCTGTATGAGATTCTGCCAAATGTGTCTCTCACACACACATATCTCCTGCCTCCCTGTGGTACTCTCTGCATGCCTTCTGCTGCTCCTGGGACCTCCTCCTCCTCCTTATGATCTTGCCAGCCTGTCTCTCTCTCACACAGATGTGCTGCCTGCCTGGGGTCTTCTCTACAAGCTGATGCCCTGACACACTTTGGGGTGCCAATGCAATGTCAATGCCTGATGCTCCTCTGCCTACCTCCTGCTTCTGCTACCCAAATCTGTCTCTCTTTCTCATATGTTCTGCCCCCCCTGGTTTGATCTCTGCAGGTTGACACCCTGTCATAGTTTGGGGTGCCAATGCTTCTCACCTGGGGCATTCTCTGCAAGGCGATGCCCTGCTACGCTTTGGGGTGCTTATGCTAAAGTCAGTGCTTGCCACTCCTGTTGCTGCTGCTGCTGCTGCCCAAATGTGTCTCTCTCTCCCACATATATCCTGCCCCCTCTTGGATACTCTCTGTAAGTTGATGCCCTGTCATACTTTGGGGTGTTAATGCTGCCCTCTTGGGGTGAGCTCTAAAGTTGATGCTTTGCCACACTTTGGGGGGTCTGTGCCAAAATTAGTGCCTGCCATTCTTCCTCCTGCTTTTGCTGCTGCCCAAATCTCTCTCTCTCTCTCTCTCTCTCTCACACACACTCACACACACACACACACACACACACACACACACTCCGTCTGGCCCCCCTGGAGCAATCTGTGTAAATTTACTGCCTCACACAATTTGGGGTGCCATACCCCCTGGGGTGATCTCTGCAAATTGATGCCCCCATGCACTTTGGGGTGCCAAGGAAGGACAATGCCAGCTGCCAATACCACCTGATGCTGCCCAAATGTTTCTCACACACATGCCCTGCCCTCTTGAGGCAATCTCTGCAAGCTGACGCCCTATCATACCTTGGGGTGCTAAAGCTGCTTCCTGGGGATGATATCTGCAAGTTGATGCCCTGCCACATGTTGAGGTGCCAGTGACAAAGCTTGTGCCAGTGCCTGCCTTATGCTCCTCTGCTCTGCCTGCCTCCTACTTCTGCTGCTGCCTAAACATGTGTGGGTCTCTCTCACACATCCTTTCCCACTGGGGCAATTTCTGAAAAAGTCAAGTGAAGTCATATTTATTTAGCGTGGCCAAAAGCCATTGCTCATCAAACTAAAAATCACAGGCTGACTCAAGCTAATAATATACATAAAGAAAACAAATATCACTCATACTAATCTTACACAATTCCATAAAGGACAATCAGGAGGCTACATAACAATACGCCTCTTGAAGGAAAATAATTACCTTATACAGAAAAACCATAGCTCATAACCAAGATTCAATGTACTGCAACAAGGCAGACCAAGACAAGAAAAGCGGGAAACAGAAAAATCCCCTTCAACCCCCTTAGATTCCCTTCGATCTAATAATCCCGAACCACTGGTTCATCGGGATTAACATACCCAAGGCCCACATCATTTTTATCTCAAGATCAAAATCACTTATAGATATATTTCCCAGTTGCCGGTCCTCTTCTCTGCAATTTATACCCCAAAATTGGGAAAATTATTTCTCATCACAAAGGTCTGGAGGAGAAACTTGGCCACTCCTGCGGTAATCTCAGGGGAGAGATCTCCTAGTAAATATTTTTCCAGTTCGAAAGTGGTTCTTCCTGGGAGTCTCCTTAAAAATTCCCCTAAACAGCACTCCCTTAAGGAATCATACAACCTACAATGGATCAAAATATGCCCTACTGTCTCAATTTCAGAGTTGTCAAAAGGGCAAAGCTGAAGACAAAAGGGGGTAGCCAAGAAACATCCTTCCAACAGGTCGGAAGGGTATTAACCCTAGCCGCAAAAAAAAGGGACCTTTCTCTGAACGATGTAAGAGAAAATAAATAAGAGGTCAAAGTTCCTTTACGTGGAGCTAAACAATTGTAATTGCTCAAGGACTGAAATTCTGTTACCGTAGCCAAATCTCCTTGCTTATCTAGATCCTCCAAACGTACCAATACTTCAGCCTTGGCAGCTTCAAAAGTTTTATTTAACAAATAAGAAGCTGAGAATCCTATTTGATTTAATATATTCAACAACTTCATCCGCCAGGGGCTCAAATAACTATCTTGTTGGAAATATTCCAGTAAACCTTCTGGGGAGTAATTTACATTCCTCAGCCATAATGTTAACACTCGTTTTAATACCAGACACCGCAGGGAATATTGGCTCAGTTCCAGCCTCAAGGCAGCCACAGGGATACAACTTGCAGCTTTCAGTAACGCTCTAAAAAATTTATTCTGTACGAGCTCAAGCCTACCTTCCATAGAAATGGCCCATACAGCCGCTCCAAACAATAGTTGAGTAACCACCTTAGCAATAAAAATCTTAAGACTGGGATAATGACCCCCTTTTTACTAGAATTAAAAAAACGTAAAATAGCTGCAGAGGGACCCTTAGCTCTTAATAAGGCCCGCTTTAAATAATAATTCCACCCCCCTTTAACGGAAAAAAACAATCCCAAATATTTATACCATCCGACCTGTTCAATCAGATGGTCCTTGATGTACCAGACAAATTTATGGGAGGCTTTGGAGAACACCACTACTTTGGATTTATTATAATTTATTTCAAGATGATTTAAATCACAGTAGTTAGCAAGAGCAGCCAGTTGTCTTTTAAGGCCCAGACGTGTCTGCGAAAGCAACACCATGTCATCTGCATATAACATGCAGCCTATATGGTGAGAGGCCAATTTAGGTGGAAAAAATTTCAGAAAGTCAGTTTTTTGTCCAGGGCATGGCACTGAGATCATGCTTGTGGCCTTGGCTGATGATCTCCACTTGGAAATTGACAGGGGAAACTGTACCCTGTTGATTTTGTTAGATCTATCAGCGGTCTTTGATACTGTTGATCATGGGGTTAGGGCATTAAGGGGATTTTTAATTATTATTGATTTTAATGATTTTTTATTACTGTAAAAATGATTGTAAGCTGTCCTGAGCCTCTGCGGGAAGGGCGTCATATAAATTTGACTAAATAAATTAACTTCTCTCTTAAATCAAAGGTTTTTGGATCTAAGAATATACTTTGCATGTCTTTGTTGATGTATGGTGTCATGGGATTGTATTTGTCTCAAAATGGGATCACGCATAAAAGGATTGGAAACCTCTATATTTCTACAAATATCATTAACAATTATTTTAAGTAATATTTATTTATTATTGATTACAAAGATTTAATACCCTTCCCCCCTCCAGCCAAAAGGCAGCTCGGGGTGGCATACAAATATTTTAAAACAAATATAATATATATTTTAAAATACAAAAAATTACAACTAATATAAAAATTCAATGCTGAATGGAGCTAACCTCCCCCTTGCAACCCAACCCTCCCACCCACTACCCATCTTCCCCACCAAAAGCCTAGCAGAACAACCAGGTCTTGCATTGTCGTTGAAAGGAGGGGAGGTCAAGGGCCAGATGGACCGCCACCGGATGAAAGTTCCACAGCCCCGGGGTGACTACCGAGAATGCCCTTCCCATGGTTGCCACCTGAAAAAACTCAGGGAACCACGAGGAGGGTGTTCCAGGCCGACCGCAGGGACTGATCTAGAATATAGCTTTAGTCCATGTGTCTGTCTGTCTCCTCTGCCAAAACTCTCATCCACGCCCTAGTCTTGTCACGCCTCGACTATTGTAACCTCATCCTCGCTGGCCTTCCCTGCTCCCACCTTTCTTCCTTATCTCTGTTCAAAACTCTGCTGCCAGGATCATCCACCTAGCCCGTCGCTTTGACCACTTGCAGCCTCTCCTCTCCTCTCTCCACTGGCTCCCTCTTCCTGAGCGTATTCTCTGCACAAGCTCCTCGTCTTCACCTACAAAGCCCTTCACAACCTCTCTCCCCCCAACCTCTCTGCCCTGATCTCCTTCTGAACCCGTTTGAGCCCTTTGCTCCTCTTCCATCCTCTGCCTCACCCTCCCACGCCTCCCCTGCTCCCCCAACCGCCTTCATCTCTTCTCCCTCATTGCCCTGCATGCCTGGAACTCCCTCCCTGCCCTTGTCCGCCTGGCCCCCACCCTCCATACCTTCAAGTCCCTCCTCAAACCCCACCTCTTCCGCTCTGCCCTTCCTAACTTCTGCTAATCATCCCCACCCAGGATTATCCCCCACCTGTTAACTGCAAACTCCCAGTTCTTTGTAACCAAGCCAAGAACATGTACCCGAGTTCTCGCATCCTCATGAATGTTGCATCCCTTGTCTCTCCCTCTGTTCCCCCTTCCCTGTCTCCCCTCACCCTATCTTTAGGTTGTAAGCTCTCGGGTAGGGACCGTGTCTATCTGGCGCTATATAAATGCTTATAATAATGATAATAATAATAATAATAATATGTGAAAAAAGCACAATGTGGATAAAATAATATTTGAAACCATTTACACCTCTAGTTAGTTAACTGTACATTCATACAATACTGTACATATAGAATTGTTGAACACATTTTTTTTCCTTTCAGAGCTAGGTTAATATTGTGTCTTGACAATGTATTTCTAAAGCCATTTTAACCACATGTGCTCCAACCATAATGGAGACAAGACTAAGTCACCTATTTGTTTTAAAAGGTTTTTTATTATGTTTTTGTTAGGAAGCTCAAGTTTTGAGTAAAAATGACTTTATGTTGTAATTCGATATCTGGCTTTTGTGAAGTTGGTCTCTACATCCTAAGACAGTCCTAAATTTTGAACAAAGAGCTGTCAAACTTGCTTTACTAAACTCCAAAGAAAAAGGACTGGACAGAATTCTCTCTAGAAGTGGTGTCAAGGGCTTGAATGAAAGCCCACTGGAAGTAAGATTAAGGTCAAACATAATTGATTAAAATATAGCTGTGGAAACAAGTGACTTTTAAGTAAATTGGGTCTCAGCCATTGGAAGTCAGCAATAGTTGCTCTCAATTGGTAACAAAGCCCATTTAAAAGATATAAACTAGGACACTGAGCTATTATCTGTGACTTATCTTCTACTTACCTCTATTAAAAATGTATATTTAATCCCCAGCATACGTACTGCAGAGGAAGAATTGGGCTCATAGAAGGGCACTGCAATCATCATATTTTGTTCTAATCATATTTTTATTCTTATTCTTATTCCAGAAGTGTACTGAAACTGTACAATCAATAGTTATATATAGGTCCCTACCCCCAAGGGGCTTACAATCTAAGAGAGACAAGGGAGGGGAAGACAACGGAGAGGTGAACATCAGGAGGGACAAGGATGCATTCATGAGGTTGAGGAGTTGCAGGTGCATGTGCTTCACTTGGTTACAGGGACCAAAGTTAGTTAGTAACTTAGTTACAGGAAAGAGATTCTGAGGGGGTGGAAAGAGGATGGCATTTATTTCACTCATGATGGGCTAGGGAAAGCCTGATGGAGGAAGTAGGTTTCCAGGAGGGATTTGAAAATTGGGAGGAAGGAAGCAGAAGGAATGTATCCAGGGAGGAAGTTCCAGGCATGGGGTGCAGCAAGAGAGAAGGGGCAAAGATGTGTAGAGGAGCATCACCATAGGGTTGCCCATGGTGATGGTCTGGAAGCTGCAGCTGGTGCAGACTACAGCGGCTCATCTGCTTACTGGGATGGGCCACCGAGAGTACATTACACCGGTGCTCTGAGGTCTGCACTGGCTGCCTATAGTCTTCTGGACCAGATTCAAGGTGCTAGTTTAAGCCCTAACCAGCTAGGCTCCACCTATCTGAAGGACTGCCTCACTTCCTGGGCCTCTGTGTGGATCCTGCAGTCATGAGGGGATGCCCTCCTGGAGGTTCCACAATGTAGGCAGGTGGTGACTGACAGGCGGGTGTTCTCAGCGACCACTCCAGTGTTGTGGAACTCACTCCTGGTGGGTGTCTGCCTCAGCCCAGACTTCCTCACTTTCCAGTGTCAGTGTAAAATGTGGCTCTTATGCCAAGCATTTGGTGGGTGGAGGGGGGATGGTTAGGGGTGGGACTAGAGCATGGACTAGAGTTTTTGCCGTGGAAACAGTAAGGCAAGGCCAGATTTTAGCAATATTATGCAAAGCAAAGCAACCAGACTTAGCAAGAGACTGATCCGAGGCATAAAGGAGAGGGGGGAGTCAAAGATGAACCCCAGTCTACGTGCCTGAGCAATAGGCTGGATAGTGACACCCTCAATGGAAATTGAAAGGGAAGTAGGAGGGGAAAGTTGGGGGGTGGGGAGATGAGGAGTTCAGTTTTGGCCATATTATTTAATTTAATTAATTAATTAATTAATTTATAAAATCATTTAATAGCCTGTCCCTCCTGCTCCAAGCAGTCAGGGGTGGCTTTCACTGTTAAAACACATAAAATCAATAAAACCATAAAATACAATAAAAAGGAAGACACAAAACCAAAACCGTTCCCTTCCCCCCATCTCACCCTACACCCCATCTCCCTCGCCAAAAGCCAGGCGGAACAGCCAGGTTTTACACATACGACTGAAGGAGGGGAGATCCGGGACCACCCGGGCCTCCACCGGGAGGGAGTTCCACAGCCTAGGTGCCGCTACCGAGAACACCCTCCACATGGGGGACCTCAAGAAGGGCACCCTCAGTGGACCGCAGAGGCCGCTCCAGAGCGCGGAAAGTGAGACAGTCCCACAGGTAAGTCAGGCCAAGGCCGTATAGGACTTTATAGGTCAAAACTAATACCTTGAATCGGGCCTGGAAAACTATAGACAGCCATGTGAGCCTGGAGCACCAGTGTAATGTGCTCACAGCGTTCCGACCCCGTAAGGAGATGAGCTGCAGCATCCTGCACTAGCTGTAGTTTCCGGACCATCACCATAGGTAGCCCCATGTAGAGGTCGTTGCAATCATCCAATCTTGAGGTAATATATAGGTAAGCCCTCCTATATATTCTGGGCTAGCTATGAATTCCCCAAATGAATAAGCAGAAGGAGTGCAGCTGCTCCCTTGCCTGTGTGCCAACACAATCTGCAGCAGAGTCAACTGTTTGGACTGGAGCTGAGCAGGAATATCGCCTGTGAGTCAACATCCTGCTATAATCAGCTGTGACTGTCAGGGTCTCACTAAGTGCTGGCTCTGCAGCCTTCCCCCATGAGCTGCATTAGCTGAGTGTGAGTCAGGCCAGCTGAACTTCCAGGGGAACTCTGGGTGTTCTCAAATGACACAATTAGCCCTCTGGAGTCTATGTTTGGTTCATGCAGCCACCACTTACCCCCTGCCCCCCACATGTTTCAGTATGTAGAGCTAATAAATGGGTAGCGTCCTGCCCACATTTCACGTGCTGGCGAGGGGTAGGGGTGGTTTCCCCACATATTATATATACATTATTTATTTGATCAGCAATTTGCTCTTACAACCATTCAAACATAAAATACAATAAATACAATTAAAACAAAAGGTACCAAAAGAAAAAAAACAGGTAATAAAATCCAGTATCTTCTAGAACATCTCAATGCCCTTGGCTTAAACATCTGTATCCTTAGTATTATTATCTAGTTTAGTATTCCTCAATTCACTTTCGATCTGGAGAAGAAACATTGCTAAAAATTTTAGCTGGTGTGGGTCAGTAGAGATAGCTAACAACTCCCATATTGTATTTTTAAATTGTTTTAAATTTTTTGTATTGTTTTTACTGAATGTTGTTCGCCGCCTCAGGTTGCCCTGAGGGCAGGAAGGGCGGGATATAAATTTTAAATAAATAAATACAATAAATAAATAGCTGAGCTTTCCCTCTCCCCAGTCCTGGCTCTAATGGAAAGGGGGGTGTTAAGAGACACTTCTCAGTACCTTATCAGCTGGCTTGCTCTCAGCTCTCAGCCTGACACTGCTGCCGAGTGCCTTCTTCCCTAGCTTTCATCTCAGGAGCCCAATCCTGTTCTTCTCTGCCAGGATCTAGCTAGGGGCTATGTCCCCCTAGCCACATTCCAGCTTTCATCTCGGGACCCGACTCTGTTCCTCTCAGCCCCATCTCACTCTGCCACTCCTTGCTTCTGGCATTCTCATTCAAGCTGGGATCAGGGTCCCTAGATGAAAGTTGCAGCTGCTGGAGAAGAAGATGCTCGGCAGTGGTGTCAGATTGAGACCTGGGGGAGCTTTCCTGATAAGGTACTGAAGGGGCACAGGGGTTAATTAAGGGCAGAGTGCTGACAGTAGGGCCAGAGAAGTGGCTCTAAACACCCCCCCTTTCCATGAGAAGAAGTGCTCTTCTCTTGCAGCGACTTCACAACCATGAGGGAGGGCTAACATCTGACAAACACCCAATAGATGGGCCGGTGAACACCCACCTGGTGAGTGTTGATGTGGGCTAATACAGGCAATTGTCTCGTTTGAAAACACCCTCTGAGGCTGTCTCCTCATTGGCTACTCACCTCACCAGCTGGCTATATCAGTCTGAAAGGATTGCAGTCGCCTCAGAGCAGCTCAGTATTTAACAGTAGAGGTGTGCACCATGGACCCAGGTCATTATTAATTTTCATTATTAAAACCCGTCGTTATTCATTTTTGTTACTCACAAAATTTCCTTTTTTTTGTTATCGGCGTTGCTATTGTTGTTGTATCAGTACTTACGCGAAAACAATAATTTTGTTTTCAGTTTCATTCCCTTCTTGTCAACCACCTGCCCCAGACTTCTCTGAACTCCTTCCTCCCTTTCTCATTATGATGCAGTAGTGCACAATATGTAATATAAATGTACAGAATCTAACCTAAACCTATGCTATGTATTACTCCTATTCCTATCCTATAATTCTAATATATATAATAAAACAGCCTAGTATCTATATAATATCTAATATACACACACACAACTAATATCTCTATATAATATGGACAGTGGGATACAGAAAGGGGAAGGTAAAAGGAAAAAACTATAAGGTATATCTAATCTATATTATCTATATCTGTAAATATCTCTCTCTCTCTCTCTCTCTCTAATCTATACCTGTATCTATCTCTCTCTCTCTAATCTATACCTGTATCTATATATATTAACAACAAAAAACTTACCAGTTTAACAAACACTTAAATGCACAAGACATAAAACCCCCAAAACATGGAAATTAAAACACAATTACACCTACAACACATATAGCAAAACGCATGTACATAACCATAATATATCTATTACCTTACAATCCATAGCTTCATTACTTAACAACAAGTAACCATGATCACTTATCTATTTTGTACATTTAAAATTATTAATATAATTAGACAACACAAATACACAACAAAGTGCATTTACTGTGATTTGCAGGGAACCCTTTCCAAGATACCATCATCTCAGTAGTGAGAAACTGGATACGTACTGAAATTGCATATAATTAACAGAATGAGCAGAGAACCCTTCCCAAGGTACTTCCCAATCACCTGAAGGTACTTGATTAACTCCTGTAGAACTGAATACTGTGTACTGAACAAATATGGAACACATCCAAACATAGTGTAATCTCTGCGAAGCACGGTAAATATAGCAACATTATGTTAATAATTTTAAATGTACAAAATAGATAAGTGACCATGGTTACTTGTTAAGTAATGAAGCTATGGACTGTAAGGTAGTAGATATATTATGGTTATGTACATGTGTTTTGCTATATGTGTTGTAGGTGTAATTGTGTTTTAATTTCCCTGTTTTTTGGGTTTTATGTCTTTACATTAAAGTGTTTGTTAAACTGGTAAGTCTTTTGTTGTTAATTTCTTGTGGTTTTTTCCTTGTTGTTTGTTTAGTTTTTTGTTATGATGGTTGTTGACTTAAGTTTTGTTCTCATTGTATGTCATTGGTCAGAGGGTTTGACATGATGACAAACAGTTTATCTCCACACCTAACAGCATCCCCTGCTCCGGCCAGCAGACCTGTCCCCTCAGTATCCCCCAACCAAACCCGTCCCCACACCAATCCCTGCTGCTCATACCACCCATAGCACTGTTACTTCCTCCTCATACCATTTGTGATATGTGTTACTCATTATGTTTTCCACGTATTAGTACGTAAGCATTGTGTAAGAGATTTGGTAGTTTTGTTTTACAGTTCACTCGTTGTTTTGTTGTTTCCCAGTGAAGACAGACACATAGAAATGACAAAAAAAAAATTGTTTATCGTCTGTGTTGTTTATCATCTTTCTTTATTGTCTTTGTGTTGTTGAACTATCATTACATAAGCATTGTCGGCGCACCCAATAACGAGACAAGACACATGGTAGGGATTTACAATGGGCGCACCCTTTATTAATCGAAATAACAAATTAACCAGACTAGGTGACGGGTGACATCGTCTATTGCTATCAGGGTCCATACCACCCATAGCACTGTTGGTATGGGTGGTAACCATTAACTTAGCTTGGCATATCCACAATGCCTCTTCTCCACACATAACGTCTCCCCTTTGTTCAGCGCAAGCGGCGCGACCAAAGGGGACATAGTCCATGGGGACTTGAGTAAGGTGTAAGGTGGCCACCGGTGGGGGGCCATATAATATCCATGTCCAGCCTCCATCCCAGGTCACCTTCCCCAGGGAAACCACCCCCTGATATGCCATATCATGCAAAGTCTTAGGGATGGTCTCCCCATCTCTTAATGAGATGACTCCTATTTACATATGGCAATTAACCCAGATACCCATATTGCATCTGGGTTAATTACATATGGTAATTAACCCAGATGAGTTAACCCAGAGTAACTCATGTTACTCATTCTGTTTTTCAAGTATCAGTACATCAGCATTCTGTAAGAAATTTGGTATTTTTAAAAAAATTGTAATTAATTTGTTATTACATTCAATCTATCCGTTTGAATGTTTGATCCATATTATGTAATGGCCTGATGTTACTGTTTGGCCTATGTGGACTATGACTGCTTTGGTTTTGTGCATGTATTTGTTTATATTAATAAATCTTGAGTTGAATGCTTTGATTTTGAAATCCCTTTTTTGTAATGATGCATTGTATGCATATACGACTATTAATAGGTATTGTGGTGAATGTGTAATTTGTACTGTTCATTTTGCATTGCCATTGCACTGTGTGCACACGTCATTGTATAGTTCAGATGAGATTAATTCATTGAATGTGCAGCATGGTTGTGGTGGTGCATGTAAGTAAAGAAACCACTCCTGTTGGATGTGTTCTTCCTGCACATATAGGCACCGTAAACATTTGTACAAGTTTCTATATGAAACTGAGAATAGGTTTTGTAGTACTACGTGGCTAATGTCTATGTTGTTTAGAATTGTTAGGATAAATTCTGTTACATCTTCTTGTTGTGGTAGTGAAAATGTTGGATGCAGTGTGGAACATATCAGCAGCTAAGCGTAATGGATTACTTGTCTGTACTGTTACAGAGTCAGATGCGTAGTCTCTGATTATAGTTTGTATTGATAAAACTAGGGAATTTTTAGAGGTGAGAAGTAACTGTACAAATGGTGTAATAGTCAACAGAAGTTGTGCTGCTACATTTGAGTAGCAGTTCACTGTGCTTCTGTTTTCAAATGGTTTGGGCATACATACATTTCTTTCAATGTGAGAAGGTATGTTTTGTTTTTTAACAGTAGCGCCTTCATCAGTGAGGGACACTAATGTCTTTCTCTTGTTTGTTTTTGTTTGATTTGGGGTTTTTTGTCCTGTTGTTTTTGGCATAGGAATGGTTGGCTTATTTGGTTTATACTTACCTCTTAATCTGTTGTACTCAGTAATGCATGATACATCTGCTGTAGCTTTATGCTGGTCAAAGTCTAATAAGTTCAGGCCTTCTAATGTTCTTACTCTCGATAGTGCTACATAACTCATTCCCTCTTTAAATACCAATTGACCAATATCAGCCAGTGCAGTATCTAGACTTATCCCTGTGCTTTATGTATTGAGATAGCATATGCTACCGATATTGAGAACTGCTTTCTAATTATGTAGAGATCTCTCATTAAAGGAATCTTTACCTGTGTTCTTTCTATTTTCTGTATTGTATCTATTTTGTCAAATTTAATATGTATATATTCTATGTGGTTATTTGTGATATTGTGCTGTATTTCAACAATGTTACCCATTGCTCCATTGACTAGTCAATGCTTAGGTTACGTCATAGCATAACTCTACAGTTTTGACAAATCTCGAGTATTGTTTCTAATTCTGCTGTTCTTGATACATCATTTGTTAAATTTGCCAGGTTTTTTTTGGCCTCCTCCATTGCTTTTGCAGTGTAATGTATGCTGTCCACTGTATCAATAGCTGGGATATTTATTATTGGTTTCTTTTGCACTGAAATCATGTACTTATTGAAGTGATTGCATGCTTTAATAGTTGGCATGAGGCATATTAGTGGTTTTTCATTTTCAGTTAAACTTTGAAATATGTCTGCTGCCTTATCCGTGGTTTCCGGGGTTTTTTTTTGATAACACGCTGTAGCAATTGTTCTATGTGGTTGCTTGTTAGTTGGCCAATTCATAAGTTGTTCAGCAGATCACGGTATTCAGTGTCTTTTGATTGTCTCATAATTATCTCTAGTTCATCATATATGAAGTATTGCCATAAATTAGTGTGGCCAATGCTTCTAATTGTATGTCTTGTATCCGATGTACTTAATGCTTTGAATGCAGGTTTCCCTTTAACAGGAGTTAATTGAAGTAAGTCGCCTAGCAGAATAATGTTTTTGCCCCCAAAAAGACAGTTGCTTCCATTTTTCATTATTTCTTGCAATCTTAAATGAATGAATGCCAGCATGAGGTTCGATACCATACTTACCTCATCTATTATAAGTAATTTTACAGTCTTCAAAACACTTTGTAGTAGTTTTCTATTGTCTTCGCTAAG
>QEPC01012696.1:207482-247490 GCA_003113815.1 Sphenodon punctatus
ATTCTCCTTTCGGGCCCCACATGGCTTTTGCGGGACCCCCGGAGAGCAGGGCCCGGGCTCAAATGCGCCCCCCCACGCCACGGTAGCTACGCCCCTGCCCCCACACCTAGAACTCCCTCCCTGCCCACATCCGCCTTGCCCTCTCCCTTCATATCATCAAATCCCTCCTCAAGACCCACCTCTTCCGCTCTGCCCTCCCCGACTCCTCGCTCCCCTCACCTAACTCCTGCTGATACCCTCCATCCAGTACAATCTGTTACCTGAGGTCTGTGTACTCATGTCCTCACCACACGGACCAGCTAGCCATTATTCTCGATGTAACCAAGCCAAGTACGTGCACCTGGGACCTTGCATCTTTGTGAATGTTACACCCCTTGTCTCTCCCTCTGTTCCCCTTCCTTCGTCTCTGCTACACACACACACACACATACACACACACACACACACACGTCTCTCAGATTGTAAGCCTTAGGGCTGGGACCGTGTCTATTCCATTAATTCGTAAAGTGCCAGGTACATTGCATGCACTATATAAATGCTTGCTAATAAAATAAAATAATAATAATAATAATAACAACATTCCCGGATCCAGCCGCTTCTGCAGAGAGAAGGTTGAGGGGGCCCACGCTGCCTTTGATCCCCACTTCCTCTCCTTTCCAACCAGGAAAGGAGAGCAACAAGCATGGAAAGGGGGGGTCATGGCCAGAGAAGAAGCCTTCTGGGGCCATGACCCCTCTTTCCATCAGAGCCATGGATAGCACGCCCCTCGCAGCTGACAGCTGGTGAAGGGAAGGGAGAGGCGTGCAAGCAATCACATTGTCCCTAGGGGCTGCCTGACAGCTGGGGAGGAGAGGATGTGGGGAGGGTGCACTGGTGATTTTGCTGTCCCTGGGCCACCCTAGAACAGTGAGATTGCTGGAGCAACTGCCCAGCTGTCAGGTGGCCTGTGGGGTGGGGAGGGGGCAGTAAAGTGCTAGTGCCATCCGTGAGCTGGTGCAAGCCCATGAACTGCAGGCAGGAGGCTGCCCATTTGATGGGTTCCCAATGCTGGGTGTTTCTAAATTAGTAAGGCAGGCCAGGGGGTCTGTGGCTGCTGGGTGTGTAGGGAATGCTTTATACGGGTGGCTCATGGAGGCAACCTCTGCACACGTGGCTGCTGGCCCCGCACGGAGCACACCCAATTTTTCGGAGGTGCTCCATGCGGGACCATGACTGGCAGCTGTGTGGTTCATGGGAGTGGAGCGCACTCCCCCATGCATCACCTTCACATGAGCAGTTGGACGCATGCTCAGTGAGGGGGCATGCATGGACACGTCTTGTTTAAAAACACCCACTGTCCTCGCTGGTGGCTGCTGCGTGGGGACCCCAGGGGGTGTCTCTGGGTTCCGGGGCGCGTCTGGCCCGTCTGTTAACACCCCTTGTGATCTCAGTCCTCTTATTCTGGAAAGAGATCTCTTCCCCAATAGACATTGGCTTTGGTTCGGAAATGTCCACATTGACAAGTCCTTCTAACTTCAATAGTGCACTGCTCTGGGGATCAACGCCATTTTTTAGTACTGATCTAAGCTATGAGCTTAAACTCTAGTCTTCACAGGACTAGTTGCTAGGGGTCCACAGAATGTTGTTTGACTCCTTTTGCTTTCAGCTGCTGTACTGCCTTAAGAGACAGCAGTAACACTATCCAAATATTCTTTTTCAATGTAAACAGTAGCTAGATTTCCAAGATGGACAAAGTGTGACCCTGAATAGAAAACAATATACTCAGAAAATATAGTGAATGGAAGAGTGATATAGAAGTACCTATAGAAGCAACGAGAGGAAAAAGGAGGTCCATGTGGCCAGAAATAAAGGAGGACCCATACACTCTTGATTAGGAAAGAGGGATGTCCTATTTGACAGTATCTCTGTTAACATATACGTGGAAGGTTTGAGACCCCTAGACTTATTAATTCTGTCTTCTGTGTTCTATCATATGAGAAATACAAATCTTACCTATTGACGTATCTGTGAACTTACACACCCACTTCATTACTAATACATTGGAGCTCTTTGAAGCCTTCCTTTTTAAGATTTCAAATTTAATTCCCAGGTTTATTTATCTATTTATATATTTTTCCAATTTTTACTCCACCCTTCCAAAATGATTCAGGGAAGCTTACAAAACATAGAAAACAACATATACAAGCATAACAGATCTGCTTAAGTCCATTTCTGATTATGTTATCTAACTAATTTGCTGTCTGACTGAGTGAGAAAGGGTCTAGTGATTCTTGAAATGAAATAATTTTGTTACTTTATTGAAACTAGAATACACTTTCCTATGGTCATCTGCTCGAATGGCTCCATATTCATACCCAAGCAAAGCAAATTTTAGAGTTAAAAATATGATCTTTCCAGCACAATTATCTCTATATCTGACCCTTTAAAAAAACATTTTAGTCACATGTCCTAACACCAAGCCCCTTCAGTCAACAAATGTGAAGAGCATAAAAGCAGTTTGGGGAGAGGCAGCTTTTCGCCTGGACCTTAAATTAACCAAGGCTGTCATCATTGGGCTGTGTTCTACCCCAGCCACAATATTAAGGAAACCAGTGTGGAGGCACAGCAAATGGCAGAACTCAATGTGCTTGGTTTTGATACTGATATTTGACTGAGCAAGACTCCACAGCTATTATTTACTGTACCAGATCAAAGCACTTGGTCCACAAGAATACACAAATTTGTCTCCACAAGTCTACCCTAGCAGCAACTATGATCAACGTTTTTTTCGTATGGGTGGTATTAGAATAAGAATAATTCAATGGCAAGAGTAGAACTATTCCAGAGATTACCCATTTGTATTGAACATGGGGGAGAGAAGTACAGTGTGTGATGAACTGATGACACATGAATCTCTCTCTCTTACACACACACCACACAACATAAGCATGTTTAGTAACAGGATTTGGGGGGGGAGGGGGAATAAAGTTATGTATGTTTGCCATGCACTGATCAAGTTGAAATAAAGATTTTTTTCCCCATCTCTTATGTAAATTTACGCTGAATGCTGACAGTTAAGCTTGGTTTTCCCATCTGCTGTCATCAGCAAGCCAATCACATGGGCAGTTGAACAACATTAGCCTTTGGGGGTATGCACAGGGGTTATAGAGAACAAACACGATCAGCAATCAGTGTTGCTGTACAGTTGTAATTAAGGACATCATTTGAACTGTCGAATCTCTTACTATTGATAATTAGTAAGGACACATAATGAAAAGAGCCCAGGCCATGCCTTCCTTATGGGTTTGTTGTTATTGTTTGTTTAGGACAGAATCCTGAGGGATGGATTTAATATGCTTGTCCGCCTTGCATTAAGAATGTGTCTGTCTAATCATTCCTGCTTGGCAATCTGACATTCATTAATAGTACACAGCAAAACTTGTTTCAATATGATGTTGAAATAACACGCGTGCGCACGCGCACACACACACGCATGCGCGCGCACACACACACAGAGATCTTCTTTAAAAGTAGTTTTAGTATAGAAAAGAGTTCCCTCTTGTGTCTGAATGATATCAGTACAGGTATATATCACTACCTGTAACAGACTGTATTCTCTATCTGTCCATTGGAGCTCAGAGGATAGTTTAATTTGCACTGTCTGGTTGCTTTCTGCTATCCAGCTCCATTATGTAATATAAGTCCAATGTTGAGCAGGCCTGTAATGTTTTCAGGAAGCAGCCATTATGGAACGCTCTCATTCTGCCATCTTCAGGACATTAATAATAATAATAATAATAATAATAATAATAATAAATAATTAATCACCATCTTTAGATAGAGCTCTTGTAAACTATAGCAGAACACAAGTGACATATCTCATAAGTAACTGTATACAGAACACAATTAGTGTCTACAGTTACAGTATCAGTTAGCTGGAACAGAGCCATGCTTTCTCCCAGTCTTATTATAAAATATCTATTTCCAAAACAAAGAAAATACCCAAACTGTGCTAATTGTGGTTACCAAAATCTAATCCTGAATAACACACACACACACACACACACACACAAAATATCCTTTCACAAACTTTAGAGACTGCTTTTATCTCAGTACAAAAGATTCTAAGAAGCTAAAGTTTACATAGCAACCTTAACCCTGACCTGGCATACATTACTCTCTTGCATGGGAACATAAAGGCACCATGAAGGTTTGTTCCTGGTGTCTTCACAACTTGGCTTTTCATGTCCTGGTACTTTGCCCTACCTAAGAAGTCTAGGCTTTTCTAGAAATCTGGTTGCGCCCCATAGACATCTCCTCTCTGACTTCTCATTGGCTGTCCTTGGCCATAAAAGGCTCCAACAGGAAACAGGAAGTTGACTGTGCAACGTGATGATCACCTGGCTTGTTAGTTACACCCAAACCCTGTGTGTGTTGCTGATCCTTCTTTGTTTGTTGCCTGCCTGTCCTCACTGCCTCATCTTGCTTTTGTCCTTGCCTTCTGGTCCTACCTTGTTCCTGAACTCTCTGATTCAGCGCTGACTACCTGGATCCTGTTCCAGTGTGAATTTCTGGTCTCAGCTCTGCTCCAACCCTCTGGCTTGGTTTGAGCTACCTGGATCCTAGCCCAACATTTATTTTATTTATCAATCAATCAAAGTTTTATTGTTCAGGCCAAAGACCATAATAAAATTTAAAATAGTAAAAATATAATATTTTATTTATTTATATTAAAAAATTATCCTGCCCTTCCTGCCCACAGGGCAGCCCGGCCCGGTGAACAACAATATAAACAATAAAACAATTTAAAACAGTTAAACATTAATAAAATGCAGAGAAAGAAACCCTCCCCCCACACCACCCCTACCCCTCACCAAAGGCCTGGCGGAACAGCCAGGTCTTACATAAATGCCAAAATAACAGGAGAGTGGCGGCCAACCAAGCCTCCTCCAGGAATGAATTCCACAGCACAGGGGCAGCCACCGAAAAAGATCTAACATCGGTGGCCACCCACCTCGCCCAGGGAACCTCCAAAAAGGCTCCCACGGTTGATCTCAAGGGTCGCATGGGCACATGGGGAGTGAGGCGGTCCCGCAGATAAGTAGGGCCCAGGCCATGAAGGGCTTTAAAAGGTTAGAACCAGCACCTTGAACCTGGCCCAGTGCTTTATAGACCACCAGTGCAGAGCCCGGAGCACTGGTGTCATGTGCTCTCTGCCACCCGCCCCCGTAAGGAGACGGGCCGCAGCATTCTGCACCAGCTGCAGCCTCCAGACCAGCTTCTCGGGCAGCCCCACATAGAGCGCATTGCAGTAATCCAGCCTCGAGGTGATAAAGGCATGGATGACAGTGGCGAGATCAGAGTCTAAGAGATACGGCTGAAGCCGCCGGACAAGATGTAACTGCCAAAATGCACTCCCTGCCACAGCCACAACCTGAGATTCTAGTCTGAGCCATGAATCGAGGAGCACACACAGACTCCGCACTTGAGACACCATGGGAGGGCGAACCCCCCCAACAAGAGGAGATTCAACCACCCCCACAACCACATGTGTTCTTAACCTTGTTACCAGCACTGACTCAGTGACTCCCAATCCAGTCCTAACCTTGACTTGAAGCTATGTCTGCTGAGTTCGTAATTTTAGATCAGAGAGACAAGAGAAAACAAGCTTTTCAGGTTCACGCATAGTTCTGTGGAGCTCATAAGCTTGCAAACACTTTTTAACAGAAGTTGTTCCAATAACATCTGTCATCCTAATTATTTTGCCCATCATGTCTCTCCATATGTCATCATCATCACATTTAATTTCTATCCCGCCTCTCTCCGAAGACTCGAGGCGGCGTACAGCAATCATCAATACATTTGCTGGGGATTCTCTCCCACACAGGGTACCCAATCTATCATCATCAATACAGTTGCTGGGGGTCTCTCCCACACAGGGGACCCAGCATACCAATATCACATATACATGTCACAAGCCATCCCCCCCAACCACTACCACCTCTGACCATGCGTACACATCAGGCCACTGGTCCCATCACTCTAACTACCAATACCCTGTTGCCACCAGGGTATACAGCTGGCTCCATCCCTTTCTCACCGGGAGGAGTCAACCATCTCCATCTCCTCTCTAATACAATACCCACCCCCTCCATAATACAACCCCAACAAGGAAGCCCACCTTGGCCCCACAGTGGCCAGGGCAGACCTCCAAACAGTATTAAATAATCTCACATTAACAATTCCCCCTACCCTAGCCACTCCCTCCTGCCTGGTCACAAAGATCCGACCCCTCTACCCCCAACTGATCCCGAAGTGCCCCAAAGGGCCGCACCCTTTGGCCACGGCCCTTCGGCTCGCAGCTGCCGGCATGCGGCCGGCGGCACAGACGCCATTCCATTCCTTTTAACGCCTCTCGGCACTTCCGGTGGCCAGTGCGGGGGAGGAGGAGAGGAGGGGGGGTGAAAAGATAGTCAAATGTCCCGTACTCACTCCCCTTTCCTCCATAGGTGCTCCGTGGGAACCCCCGGCAGCGGGAGCAGCAGTGGCGAGGGCACAAGCCTCAGATGGTACATTCAATTGCAGCCACCGGTCTGCTCCTTTTAACGTCCCTCGGCACTTCCGGTGGCCGGTGCGGGGGAGGGGGGTGAGGAGGGGGGGTGAAAAGATAGTCAAATGTCCCCTACTCACTCCCCTTTCATCCATAGGTGCACCATGGGACTCCCCGGCAGCGGGAGCAGCAGCGGCGAGGGCACAAGCCTCAGATGGTACTTACTAAATCAGATCTGTCCAAGATCACTGAAAAACCTTACGCCCATACTTAAAAATATATTTATGATTCAACAAACCCCTTTTCAACAGCAGTTGGGCATAAAACGGTCTATCAGGTCTTGCTGCATCTCAGAATGTGAGCACCTCTCAAATGTAGATTTCATGTCCCTGGCAGTGGCTACCCTGTGAAAAACATAGACAGGTTTCATCCAAAATTTATGACACTCAGCAAATATTTTTGGGTGAATGGGTTTGTTACAAAAGATGTGGAGAAGTCTAACAGAGGCCATTTTTTTAAACTTTTGATGAAATAACCTGTTTCTAGAAACATCAGCTTTCTGGACACTTACGCAATTGACTTTTTGTTTACAATGGAAATATTAAAAACGTGTCCCAAGAGAAGGACGCCACCCCAGCTTCCTAATTTCAGATGTCTCTGAGAGGGTTATTTGTAACTTTTCAACTTTAAATGTGTTAGTTTCTACTGTGTATTGCATTTACTGCTGTGCGGAGAACTAATGATTTACTTAATTTCATTAGGCTTACTAGCCATGTGAATTTAATGAGGTCCCTTGTTAAACACAGTAGACAGTGACAACTCAGAAGGCTAATGATCCAAAAACAGTCAATTCTGAAAATAGCAATGTTGGGGAAACCTGAAAGAGTTCAGCTGGAATATTCATCCAACAATCTTGATTCTTGTCCAAAAACAAACCACCATCTGTTTGCTCAAAAAACTGGTCTGGAAAACTGAAAATAACAGGGTTGTGGTTTTGTTGGTGTTTTTTAAAAAAAAAAAAAAAAAAAATTCCCAGTGTATCCCACATTAAAGCATACCTAAATCTTGCCAGGATTTATTCCTTTAGGGATTGTCTGCATGAGGATTCACATTACTTTTTCAAACTAACCCTACCAATTACCAAATAAACTCATTTTTTTGAATTCCAACAACAATCCTAACTTAGGCTGCAGTCCAAAAAGCACTTAAGCCCTAGGTAAATCTCTAACTGTAACAGCCACACAAACAATTAGTATATATGTGGGGAAAGCTTGTGGATGCAACCCCAAAGGCCCTATTGATTTAGTGCAGGGGTAAAGAACCTTTTTGCTCCCAAGGGCTACAGTGAAAATTAATACAAGTGCCGAAGGCCACATAGACGTTGTGGGCAGGGGTGTGTAAGGTGTGCACTCATGAAGAGGAGGGTCCAGATCATTAGTCTCTGCCATGGATCTGTCTCCTATCCCTCCGCTGAGCTCAGTCTTTCCGTGCTTGGGGATAGGAACTGGATCCAGTGCCAGATCCAGGAACTGGAAACAGCTCACTTAAAAACTATCTGTGGACCGTATTTGTCCCCTGCGCTTGAGGTTCCTCACTTCTGGTTTAATGAGTTTGTGGGAAACAAATCCTCCAGCCACTCCCATAAGTGTGTCAGAATCCCTCACTGGACAAGAAATGCTGGACAAGAAAACTGGCATATACAGTGAAGAGATCCAGAATTATGCATCATGGGATATGCCCTCCTTTTCTCAATAGGCTGTAACGTATGTTTGTGGCAGAAGTGTATGATTTTATCTGGGGATAAGAATGCCCGATGGTGGTGGGAAGTCAGGTTGCTTTACATAGGTTATTTACCTGGGGTTAAATAACCACAAACGGTGTGTTCTGTTGCAAATGCAGCCTTACTTCTGAGTAGTTTCATTGTTTTCAATGGGAGCGAAGAAATGGTTTCAGAACTGCATGCGCTGCACTAGCCCAAAACCCAGCTGCATCAACCTTTATTCAAGGTACTTTTGTTTGCACAGGTTAAATAGCAAGTTAACATTACTCCTTTAAACTGTCATGTGGATGCTGTTCATTTAAAACTGACCTAAGGAGATAAACCAAAAGGACTGGTATGCATGTGGGAAAGAAACAGTTTGATCTAGATTAACTCTATCATACTGACAAGGCCCTAGTTGTATGCAAGTGTTTCTGCTCTAGAAACATACAAGCACATAAATGAAAACAAACCCAAAACAAAGGCCTTTTTGTAACAGGCACAGGTTCATGGGGGGATGGGTGGGTGGCGTGGTGTGGCGTGGTGTGGCGTGGCGTGGCGTGGCGTGGCGTGGCGTGGCGTGGCGGGTGGGCTGTGCATGAGGGTGCGTTCCTACGGACCCCCACCCACCTCCATGCACAGAGCATCCGGCATTGGTGCCCATTGCTCCATGCATGGGTGAAGGTGGGAGGAACATCGGAGCACACGTACCCCCACCCACCGGCCGCAACATTTGCATATATGCCCCACCTGCCCCACCTGCATATGTGTCCATTTGAAAAGGGTCAAAGTTCACCAATGGTTTTGAACCCTAAATAGCTTTATATAAATGGGGCTGACACTTGGGCAATGCTAACTTAAAAGATTGTTGAATTAATTCTTGTGGAAAAAGAACCCCAATTTATTCAGCCCCCTTTCTGTTTATGAGTATAAACAGACATTCTGGGGGTCAGGCCAGACTCTGGGAGCTCTGAAGCCAGTCCTGCAAAGCTGAGCTATCGGGCACATCCCATGGTCCCACTGTCCACGGTGGCGACCCCACACCAGCAGCAGGGCTCAGCACCCAGAAGCCCAGCTTCGCCACCCACCTCTTGTATTCAATCCAGCACACACAGTGGCCCAGGAGATGCATATACTGGCTCACAAGCCCATAGGCTTACACCCCGGAGGATGGAGCAGTCACCAAATCCACTGCAATCCCCCCTCCGCCAAACATCAGCCAAGTCCATGGTGTCCAACACCCCCCGAAGCTGTCTGGGTTCAAGTGCCCAGGGGCGGTGTGCCCAGGAAGAAGCTTGGAGACTAACCAACCATGGCAGCCTGGTCTGGGGACAAGACACACACGTACACACGGAGAAGGAGCCCTGCATGGCACAATGTTTGGGGGCCAGGAACAGGGCTGCCCACTTGCAAACAACAAGAAAACTGACACCGCAATGATCACTAATTAAGGACATTCCTGAATCCGTGCCTAACAGGTGAGAGTACTGTTCCCACAGAGCAATGCCCACCACACAGGCAGAGACCTTGAGAGTCCCAGGGTGGGGAGTCACGTACCTGGGCACCCCATTACATGAGGTCTGTTCTCCCAACTTTTTGATATCCCCTTGGATCCCTCGTTGCCCATTAGAAGCTGCAGATGAGTAAACATGAGGCCAGTACAGGGTGCCACCCTCCTGCTGGGGTCAGATTCAGACTCGTAGCTGTTCAGGAAGTGTCCCAGCCAATAACTTGGTGTGCAGTCAGCCATGTGATGGTGCATTAGTGCCTGCAAGTGACATGTCACAGCTTCAAAGGCTCTGGTGAGGTGTCTGAAGGCACCCCAGAAAGCTGTTCAAGAACTATGGTGTGAGAACAACTAGCTGAGCTCCAAGTCCTCCTCACCACCACTCAGGCATGTACGAGAGAGGTCCAGGGAGTGCAAGCCATCTGTTCTGCCTGGCATGAGGCTATCATCAGCTGCCTCAGGCTCTTCTGCAGGCCTCAGGCTAGGTTGCTATGGTGCAGGTGACTGTTGGTTGCCCATATGACCAGGCACTGAATTCTAGCCCATATCCAGCGGCAATGGGCCTCACTGGCAAGGATGCAGGTGATGCAAAGGGAGCTGCTGCTCAAGTTCCCTGTCCCCTCTGTCTCTATCTCCTGGTCTTCTGGGCCTGAGTGCTCGCTCTCCGGGTTGAGGGGACAGGTGATGAGGGTCCAGAGGGTGGTGTTTGAGTTCTCGAAGTTGGAGGCTGGCTGGGGGTCGGGGACCTGGCTGGACATGGTGGTCTGTGTTCCCAAGGGGCCAGCCTCCTGTTTGGGGAGGGAGCTTGCCAGAATGGGTGGGTGCTTCCGGGACTGGCACTGGTGGAGGGATGTCCATCCAGAGGTGGCCCTGGGTGATCTGTGCAAAGGAAGCATTCAAGGTCCATGTAGTACATGGTTTGGCACCTCTGCCTGGTCTTAAATTTGTTATCCTTGACCTCCTTGAAACCTCTTCACAGAACCTTGGCCCACTGCCAGCACTGGCTCATGTCTTGGTGGTATCTGATCTCCCCCATCTGGGTGGCAAGCTGCTGAAACACCTACTCATTCTGGTGTGCTAGGTGCAGGTCGTATTGCACCTGGTTATCCCCCAGAGGTCAGTGAAGGTCCAGGTCTCCTCATCGCTCCAGGAGACCCTCCTATGGCAGGTGGCTGGGTGAAACTGGGCATTGGGCAGTGGTGCTGGTGGATGCATGTGAACAGAGTGATAGAGATGCACCACATATAACTTGTGCATACTCGGGGACTTCCTTCCCCTCCCCCACTGCGGTGCACTGACTTATCAGTCTGGCCTGTCCCACCTCCTGCTCCATGCTTCCCTCTTGGACGCTTGTGGTGGTGTGGGCTGGGTGTTGGGTAGGATCTTGTCTAGAGACCACCCAAAGTGGTGTTGCCTTTGAAGCCAGTTCCTCCTTAAGGGTGCTGGTCCCATCTCATGGGGAGGGGTGTTGAGGTGCAGCCATTCATTTGACCACTCTGGCCTTTTCTCACATGGTGGTATAACTCGATTGTCAGCAAAATAACGCGGCTGGGTTTTGGCCAAATTTGGGCACAGAGGTGCAAAAAAGCTCCTAATTGAAAGACTGTCTGATAATACATGGCAGGAGACAAGATCAGCTATTGGAGAAAGTGGGGCCTTGGGTTTATACTATTTGATAGCTAATAGGTCCCGTTCCTCAATGCCATATTTAGATAGTAACATAATTCCAAAGTTTAGAAGGTTAATTTTATTGACTAGACTTAACTAATTTCCCTCGATCTTACTGGAGGGTAGATACAGAGGAATCCCAGTGGAGGAGAGAATATGCCAGTGTAACCTAAAACAAATCGACATGATGAAGCATATCCTATTGGAATGTTTGTATTTTATGGTGGCACGGAAGAGGTACATCGACCCATTGATTGCTCCCTTGCCAGGAAGAACTGAAGAATTCTGTGTTAGTTTCCTTCTGGGTGATCGCGTTGTTGCTGTTACAATGAAAGTGGCAATATTTGTGGGCAGTTCATGTTATAAAAATGAAACTGAAAATGGTAGATGATGTCTAGGAAGTAAATATACGGCTCGATACATTTTAAGTTTCCCCTGAGTGTTCCGAAAGGGTACAGGATGGATAACTTCTAGTTTATGGACACCTTTATTAGAGATATTGTGCTCTGTATTATGTACCGGCAAATGGCCTAGAAAGGAGGATATGTATGTGTGTATAAAGGAATCATGCCATTGACATAAGTAGGGTCATGTTAGACTAAGTATTCTATATGCTGATATACTATTTTCGTTGTTTAGGTTCCTCCTAAGGGTCAAATGTTGCCAACATAAGCCCTGGAAAGGGCCAGGCAACTGGATACTGTTTTAATATTTTTAGAGTTTTAATGTTTGTTTATTTGTGAAATTGATTGAAATTGTGGATCAACCTTTATGTATTTATTTTATTTTTGGGTGCAATGCTTGTATGGAATTTTGAAAATTTTTGTTAAGGCCTGTGGTCAACAATAAATACTACCTACCTATGTTTTCTCACATGGTTCACCCTGTGGGGAAGCTGTGAGGGGCCTAACAGACCTATGGATCCGGTTTGGCCCTGATTGGCAGGCGTTGGTCTGGGATGGGTCTCCACATTTTTCTGGAGGATGTGTCCCATAGCA
This sequence comes from Sphenodon punctatus, assembly GCA_003113815.1. NCBI lineage: Eukaryota > Metazoa > Chordata > Lepidosauria > Sphenodontia > Sphenodontidae > Sphenodon > Sphenodon punctatus. The sequence continues at coordinate 219,944 of QEPC01012696.1, forward strand.
GCTGACTACCCACCCCAGTCTTAAAGTTGTTATTCTTGACCTCCTTGAAACCCTTCCACAGATCCTTGGTTCACTGCTGGAACTGGTTCATGTCCCAGTCCCAGTGGTATCTGAGCTCCACCATCCGGATAGCAAGCGGGCCAACATCTGGGGGCCAACATGCATGTGAGTCCCACCAAAGCTGGCCAAGGTAGGCAAATGTGGGCTACTGTCATATCTATTTACACTCTATTAATTGTTCACCACATATTTTCATGGCTTCAAATCTATTTGTTTGAAATGTTTATGCAACCAAGTTTTTTTCTGTGGACTGTGCAATGACTACTTTTTTTGACTGCTCGCCATCTGTAGTGCAAATGGTCCTCCGGTCACATGTTATATCTGCTCCTGACTTGAAAGTTTACAGGAACATGGCAGGTAGTCAGGGCTTAATTTAAGAACATAAGAAGTGCCATACTGAGTTAGACCAATGGTCTGTCAAGCCCAGAATGCTGTCCTCTGACAGTGGCCAATCTCGATTGCATGGGAGAAGAACCAACAGTCACAATGGACAATCCATTTCCTGTTGTTCACTCCCAGCTCCCAACAGTAAGAAGTTCATCCCGTAAGCTACTTGGTTAATAATAGCCATGAATGGACCTACTCTCCAAGAACTTATCAAGACCTTTTTTAAACCCAGCTATACTACTGGCCTTGACAATATCCTCTGGCAACAAATTCCATAAGTTAATTATGCGCTGAGTGAAAAAGTACTTTCTTTTATTTGTTTTAAATCTGCCGGCAGCTAGTTTCATGGAGCATCCTCTAGTTCTAGTACTATTTGAGAGGGTAAATAACTATTCCCTATCTACTCATTCCACACCACTCAAGATTTTATAAACCTCTATCATGTCCCCTCTCAGTTTATTTATATTTATTTTATTTATTTCATGGATTTTTATCCCGCCCCATCCTGCAATGCAGCTCGGGGCGGTTAACAACAATAAAAACAGTTTAAAAACAATTAAAATACAAATATAAAATATATCAATAAAACAGGGCAGAGTACAATAATAAATAAATACATAGGTGGGGGATTAAAAATCACACACCCCACCCTCCCTCCCAAAGGCCTGGGCAAACAGCCAGGTCTTACAGTTCCGCCGATTTGATCCTGCTAGATCTCTCGGCCACTTTTGACACCATGGACACTTTTGAGAGACCCAGCTTGTCAAGCCTCTCTTTGTATGGGAGCCATTCCATACACTTTATCATTCTCGTTGCCCTTCTCTGTACCTTTTCTAGTTCAGCTATTTCTTTTTTGAGATGGGGCGACCAGAACTGCACACAATATTCCAGGTGTGGTCACACCATTGATTTGTATAGAGGCATTATGACATCCTCAGTTTTATTCTCTATCCCTTTGTGAATAACTCCTAACATTCTGTTTGCTTTTTTGACTGCTGTTACACATTGGGCTGAGGATTTCAGTGTATTGTCCACAATCACTCCCAGATCCTGTTCCTGAGTGGTAACTCCTAGTTTATTACTCAGCATTGTGTATTCATAGTTTGGATTATTTTCCCCTATGTACATCACTTTGCACTTGTCCATATTAAATCTCATCTGACATTTAGATGCCCAGGCACCCAGTCTCATAAGATCCTGTTGCAGTTCTTCACAGTCTGCTCATATTTTAACTACCTTGAATAACTTGGTGTCATCTGCAAATTTGATCACCTCACTCTTAACGCCCTTTTCCAGATCATTAATGAATACATTAAACAGCACCAGTCCCAATGCAGATCCCTGGGGCACACCACCGTTTACATCTCTCTCTTGTGAAAACTGACCATTCATCCTACTCTTTGCTTCCTAGCCTTTAATCAGTTACCCATCCATAGTAAGACACGACATCCTATCCCATGACTTTTTAATTTTCTCAAGAGTCTTTTATGTGGGACCTTATCAAATGCTTTCTGAAAATCCAGGTACACTATATCTACTGGGTCTCCCTTGTCCACATGCTTATTTACACCCTCAAAGTATTCCAACAGATTAGTGAGGCATGACTTATCTTTGCTAAATCCATGTTGACTCTTCCCTATTAAGCCATGTTTATCAACATACCCAGCGATTCTGTTCTTAATGATAGTTTCCACCATTTTACCTGGCACAGACAGCAAGCTTACTGGTCTGTAGTTTTCAGGATCACCTCTGGATCCCTTTTAAATATCAGGGTTACATTTGCCACCCTCCAGTCCTCAGGTATAGTGACAGATTTTAGCAACAGGTTACAAATTACTAACAGTAAGTCTGCAATTTCATATCTGAGTTCCTTCAGAACTCTGGGGTGAATACCATCTGGTCCTGGTGATTTGCTAATATTTAGTTTGTCAATTTGCTGTAGAACCTCCTCCAGAGTCACGTTGATTTGTGACAGCTCTTCCAATTCATCACCTACAAGAACATCCTCTGCAGTGAAGACCAAAGCAAAGAACTCATTCAGTTTCTCTGCAATGTCCTTTTCTTCCCTAAGCACCCCTTTCACATCCTGGTCATCTAATGGTCCAACTGACTCTCTAGCAGACTTCCTGGTTCTGATGTATTTGAAAATGTTTTTATTATTAGTTTTGGCATCTTTAGCAAGTTGCTCCTCAAATTCCTTTTTGGCCTGCCTTATTAACTTTTTACATCTACTTTGGCAACGCTTATGCTTTTCTCTAGTAACCTCATTGTGACTCTTTTTCCATTTTTTAAAGAATGACTTTTTGGCTCCAATAGACTCCTTCACCTCACCATTTAGCCACACTTAATTTGTGCCAGGATTTGCTAGAGCTGAGCTGTGGCATCTCTTCCAGACCTTGTCACTTTCGCTACTCTTCCCACACCCACTCATGGTTGCAAAAGCTTGGTAGGAGCTGGAGCTGGTGATGCCACCAATCAACTAAGAGTGTTTGGCAACAGCAGCATTGACCTCCAACATCAGCTCCCATTAAACATTATTTGGCCCTCAGCCAGGAGTGGCAAAGTAGCAATGAGGAAAGGGGCCAGAGCAATGGAGGGGCATAGCATTTATTTATTTAAATAATTTATTTATTTATATTTAAAATTTATATCCTGCCCCTCCTGCCCACAGGGCAGCCCAGGGCGGTGAACAACATTCATTAAAACAATATAAAATTTTAAAACAATTTACAATTTAAAACAATTTAAATTTAAACATTGTGGGGACACTGCCAGACCCAGAGGTTAGGAATACCCTGTCTGTTCAGTGTTTATGGGATCAATTTCAATTGGTGATGCCTGCTGAGGCAGAAAATGTGCTGGGATCTGTTTGGGCCGTGATGTGTGAACTGGATCCTTGCCCATCCTGGCTGGTTAAGGCCAGCAGGGAGACAGTAGAGCCGTTGCAGGCCGGGGTTATCAACGCGTTGCTTGGGGAGCGTAGGCTGCCTGAGTTGCTTAAGGTGGCAGTGGTTAGGTCGCTCCTCAAGAAACCATCTTTGGACGTTGATTCCCTGGTGAGCTATTAGCCTGTCCCTAACCTTCCCTTTTTAGGGAACGTTATTGAATGGGTGGTGGCCCGTCAGTTGCAGGAGTATCTAGATCACATTAGTTTTCTGGATCCCTCGCAGTCAGGCTTTCGTCCGGGTTATGGCACTGAGACTGTGCTTGTGGCTTTGGTTGATGACCTACAATTGGAGCTGGATAAGGGACATTCGACCCTAATGGTTCTACTTGACCTTTTGGTGGCTTTTGACACAGTGAACCATGAGGTGTTGGTGACTAGCCTGCGGGGGTGAATGGGATGACTTTGCAATGGTTCCGTTCATTCCTGGCTGATAGATCTCAGTGGGTGGTCCTGGGGGAGTATACTTCTTCCCCCACGGGTTCCCATGTGGGGCCCCACAGGGTTTCATTCTGTCCACCCTCTTGTTCAATGTGTATATGCAGCTACTGGGGGAGGTTGTGCGTTGGTGGTGTGTGTGTTGTCATCAATATGCAGATGATTCTCAGCTGTACCTCTCCTTTTAATAAGACCCAGGCCCAGTGCCTCCATGCTTTCCCGGTGTTTGGAACTAAATCCTGACAAGACAGAGGGGATGGTCATTGGTGGGATCAGTGATCTGGGGGGCAGGGTGGCTCCCATCATTGACGGGTCTGTCCAGTTTTGTCATCTCATGTTCAAAGCCTTAGGGTGCTCCTGGATCCACAGCTGCACATGGATGTTCAGGTGTCGACTGTGGACAGGAGAGCTTTCCGCCAATTACATCTGGTGAGGCAGCTCCGTCCGTATGTCTCTGATCTTGCCACTGTCATCAATGCATTCGTCACCTCAAGGCTGGATTACTGTAATGCCCTCTACATGGGGCTGCCCAGGGTGACAGTCTTGAGATTGCAGCTAGTACAGAATGGTGTGGCCCGTCTGCTTACAGGGACGGGTCACCGGGAGCATATTCAACGTGTGCTTTGGGCTCTGCACTGGTTGCCTATTGTCTTCTGGGCCTGATTCAAGGTGCTCATTTTGACCTATAAAGCCCTAAACAGCCTGGCCCTGAACCCCTGAGGGATTGCCTCACTTCCTGGGCCCCAAGGCAGCCCCTGCAGCCATTCATGGGGCGCCCTCCTGGAGGTTCCACGTTATCAATTGGTGAGGATCAATAGGCGGGCATTCTTGGCGGCTGTACCAGTGCTGTGGAACTTTCTCCTGGTGCGTGTCCATTACAGCTCTAATCTTCTCACCTTCCAGCTTCAGTGTAAATGCTCTTTTACCAGGCGTTTGGTGAAGAGAAGGGGTCTGGGGAGGTTTAGGTGTGGGTGGATTATTTATATGTTTTTTGCACACCAGATTGTTTTATGGGATGATTTTAACTGTTATTTTACAATGTTTGTATTGATCTTTTATTGTAAATGGTTGCTCACTTCCCCAAGGTGCTGGAGGCAGGATGGGGCAGGATACAAGTTTATTAAATAAATAAAATAAATATATAAGTAAATAAACAAATAGCAGTGTGGTTCCACCTCTGAATACACCCCATGCTTCTGGGATCAAGTGGTGTGACTTCCAGGGCAATGTTCAGCCCCCAAACCTTTTTGGGGGGGCAGGGGGGACAAGTTAAGCTCTGCAGGTAGTGAATAGCAGATGCTTTTGCATATGACTATTTCTTGCATATGCATATTTCTTGTATGATCAAGAACAGGTACTTATGCATAAAATAGTCATTCAGGGGACATTTGTTTTACCAAGAAAATCTCACTTATGTCATTGTTTGCAAGAAGCAAATAAGAGTCAGAACTATGGATATACACACTGTGAATCCCTATTTACTAGAGTTGTGCACCAGGGACCCATGTCATTTTCATTTTCATTTTTTGTTTTTGTTATTTAAATCTGTCGTTTTTGTTTTCATAAATATCAAATTGTTGTTTTCGCTTTTGCTTTCGTTTTTTTTCCATTGGTTGCAATGGAAACCACATTTTCAGTTGTAACTTTTTTGTTTTTCACTATATTTGGCTGAAACATGGGGTGAATATACCTCCAATAAAAAGCATTATGTGTACCAAATTCCCAAAAGATTGATTAAAGGAATCCAATTTTAGAAGCAGTTGAATTATTTATTTTGCAAACATCTTCATGTACATTATTAGCTGTAACGTCTTTGCCTCACATTTAATGTAGATGTAACTTGGCATGTTTATACCCCTTCCTATATTTACTATCTGTCAGCTCCACCTCACAATCATGGTCCTGGACCCACAGGGGCGCCACTCGGCGGCGGCAGAAGCAGCCCCGAGTCCTGACTGCTCAGGACTTTGGAGGTGCAGGCCTCGGAAGAGGCAGCAGGGATAGTACCCGTGGAGCCCAGGCCCCAGTCTAAGGCCACACCCCCGACATCAGGACGTGATGTAGGGATTCCCCTGCTCCGGCCTCGGCGCACCTGAGAGCACGCACAGGGGTGGGGCTTCAGGTATAAAAGTCAGTGCCGCCGAGATAGCGGCGCTGGTGATTGCAAACAGACCAGCCCCCCATTTGGAGATTGTGTGTGTAATTGACTGCCTAGTGAACCTTAGCTTGGACATCTGGAACTTCCTCCCCCTCATCCCGATTGCTGTGTGAAAGAACGAGTGTGTGCGGAGATTGCAAGGTGAGCGTGTGTGCGTGTCCCTGGTTCCCCTCCCCCCTCCCCTCTGGGGCTACCCCTGCCTCACTGCTTGTGTGCCACGTGAGGAAGGATGGTATTCCCGGTATTCCTTGTTGCCCTACTCCCCCACACCAGCCCTCACGTTCCTCCCACCCGTTGCCCTACCTTCGAGAGATTGGAGAAGGGATTGTAGGGGCATACCTTGGTTTTCCTGTAATCTCGGCCCCTATGACAATGGGGGTCTGTTCTCTTTAATTAGAGGGAAAGACCCACTCACTATCCTAACGGGCTTCTTCCTTGCAGGGCGTGTGCACTTTTCCAGGGTAAACCTTGTTGACGCGTGGGGTTGTGTGAGTGTACCCATATATTCCTGCCCTGGTGACACTCTCTCTGACAACTTCCAGAAGCATTGGATAAAGGGTCCTGGTGGTATAAGCAATTAACATATAAATGTATGACTGACTGTAACAACTTTTTAGTCCAGCCAATGTACATTAAATTTGGCAGGACTATATATCATACTTTCATGATTATCTCTGCCAAATATCATAAATATGTGATAAAGGGTCCCAATTGTATATGCCTGCACAGCATATGCACAGAAGGAGCCTATGCCAGGGATTCTCTCATGTGTCACTGTGGTATAAGATCGGTTTGTGATGCCAATTGGTCAGCAGAAAGGTCAACCAAATATCCTAATTCTGTGCTGTGACCATCCCAACATCTCTCCCCCACTTGTGACTGGGAAGTCAGAAGCATCTGTTTAGGAAAGAGCCAACAGAGATTCTCTTATGTCCTCTGTCACAGTGCTGCAGGATGTGATTGTGAAGATAACTGGCCAGCCTGGATGTGCAAACTGTCTCCTGATTGCTGGAATTCTATCCTAAAAGTCCCAGTTATGCCCCTTATACCCACCTCAGAGCTGCCCCCTATGCCCTCCTCGAAGCCACTACCAGTTGGTCTGTAAAGCTAAAAGCTTGCAGTAATTGGTCAATGAATGTGTCTGTCAATCTTTTGGGTTGCACTTGCTACACATCCTCCCTCCTACAGTCTCTCTCCCCCTGCCATGCCAGATGCCTGTCTCTGACTGACACTGCATGTGCTGCTATTTATCTGAATAATGGTCTTCAAGGAGACAACTTCAATTGCATATAAAATTGTTTCCATTTATATAATTGTCCTGTAGTTTGGCTGAGATGACAGGGAAGGTATGTGATACATTCCTGCTGAAAATATGTTGTAAACAGGATGGAATATACAAATGTTACAGCTGGAAATGTATTTTCAAGTTAATGTCTTATACCATCAGGACCCTTCATCCAATCTTTCTGAAAATTGGCAGGCATGTTAAGCTTGTGGAGGGACATAACAGTCACAGGTTTCATGCAAATCTAATGGCAGATAAAGAAGTTGTAGTCATGAATGTGTATGGAGCTTTTCTTAAAATCACAACATTCATCAAATTAATATCCCACCCCTCCTGAAAACAACTCAGGGCGGCTAACAATTTTAAAAGCATAAAAAATACAATAATATAATTATTTCAAAATTTGGTACACATAGTGCCTTCCATTGGGGGTACAATCTACCCATGTTTCTTCAGAATTGAGTAAGAAACAAAAATGGTATAGCCGGGAATACATTTTTCAGTTTTTTCCCTTTATTTCAAAAATAAAATGTCGTTTTCATTTCTATTTTTGTTATTATTTTTCTTTTTCGTTATTGCAGTAACAATAATGAAAATGACAATTTTCATTATCGTTATTGTAATAATGAAAACGACATGCACGCACCTATACCAGCACTCTTTTGAGTTCCACTGATTTATTTCCCCAAGTAACTCTTTGAGCATCAGAATAGTTTACTTTATTGAGCAGAATGCTTCAAACAGGTGCCTACAACTCTTGCCATGTGTCTATACATTCCTGTTGTGGATATATGTATTCCTGAATACCCAAGAACCATTACACATTTGCCACACACCCTACTGTAATACAGAGAGAATCTTCAAAGACTTGTATTTACAAAAATAAGATGTTCCTTGAATCCAGGGATGGGGAACCCATAGTCCATGCCCAGTTTTTATTGCCTCCTTGCCAATTTCTGAATCTAGCCCATGGAGCTAGCCCCTGTCCTCAAGCACTGAAACAGTGCACTCAGGAAGAAGGACACAGAGTGTAAATCTGTGGGCTGGATCCATAATCCAAACTCTTCCCCACTACTCCCATCCTGAGCATGCACCTCAGGCTCCCATTTCTCAACTTCTATTGAGGTTTTACTAATTTACCAAGTTTCCCCTCCCCTCTTCCTGAGAATAAAGGTTTCCCAACCTTTTTATCCTTTTGGCTTCTGACTGCCAAAAGCTGTGAGTGAACAACAGGGCTTGGGTCACTTCATACCTGCCCTGTTCTTGTACGTTTTCCTGTGAAGCAACCCGTGTTGCTTGCTGTCTGTCAGAGACAATATACTGAGATAAATAACTGGCCTCACCAAGCATGGCAGGTCTTATATTCCAAGATCCATTGCAGATTCTATTCAGTGTTAGAGTGGCTTTCTCTGAATTGCAATGTTCCACTGGGACATGCACCTCTGAAAGGGACTATATAAAGCAGTTAGGAGAGATCATCTAAAAGCCAGAAAAGCTCTCCAGCTTGGAATACCCAGTGCCACAACCAATATAACATTACACCATCTCAACATTATATCTTCTCAAAGGCATTCTACTTAGTCACCTCTATTTTAGATTGTTAAGTTTACAAAGTGTATATTATTAGCAGGAGTATTATTTATTGTGCACCTGGCACCGAACAGTTGTGATTAGAAACAGGTCCTTGCCCTGCAGGGCGTAAAACTAGAGTGGACAATACAGGGAAAAGAAAGGGAGGTGCACACATAGGGAGAGACAGGCAGGGATAAGAAGCCGAGAAGGTGCAGGTGCAGGTGCATAATGTAGCTGCAAGAAGAGGAAGGGAAGCCAGAAGGGGGAGATATTATAAGGAGAAGGATCAGTGAGCAATCTATGGTGGATGAGGAGCTAGGGAAATCCTGACAGAATGGGTAGGTTTTTAGGGGGAATTTGAAGGCTCGGTGGTGGTGGTGGTGGTGGTGGACTAGAAGAACAGATGTGCTAGGGGTGTGCAATTTTGTATTGTTTAATTAATTACAAAAATGAATGGGGCCCCATTTGTTTTTGTAACTAGGGTAACAAAACGAATGAATAAGCAAATGACATTCATTTGATTTTGTTCATTTTTTAAAATTTTATTTTATTAAAAATAATTTTAAAAAACTAAAACAAATATTACCGCGCATTCGCAAAATAGCCACCAGAGCCATTCTGTGCATGTACAGCCTTTCCCCCCCAAAATGGCGCTAACACTACCTGAACCATTTTGGAAAAGGAAGCGAATGCACAGAACAGCCCCAGTGGCCATTCTGCACATGCGCAGTGGTTTTATTTTTAAATGTATTAATTTTAATAAAATAAAACAAAACAAAAAACAAAAAACCTCAAAAATGGTAGGGTCCTTTATGAAACCCCCTGAAAATGAAAGGGTTTTTGTAAATGAAAATCAATGATGTGCCTTCATGTGTTTTGATTTATGTTGTCTTTTGCATGTGGTGCAATGGCCTATGGCCACGTATAATAATAAACTGAAATTGATGTTGTGCCTTCTGCACACCCCTAATATGTGCATGTGGAGCAAGTTCCAGGCACAGAGGGCAGCAAGGGTGAAGGGGCAAAAACTGGTTAGTAAGCAGGAGGTTCTAGAGCAGGTGAAGGTGGTGTCAGAGCAGGAGCAAAGTTCCCAGGTGGGAAGATATACCAAATGCAATGCATGCAGAGAGGCACATTCTTTATCTCTGGGTGGCCACTTCAAAAATAAATAGTGAGCGATCCCCATTATAAAGGACTGCTCATCCGGTTTATACCACCATTACGTATAAGGCAGAATTTCTGCAAAGTCTTTAGTTGTCTGAATCTTTCACTGAAGTCAGCAGGATCTGAGAGAGCTCATTACTTCTCAAAAGTGTCCAGCATGTAGCAAAATTAAACCTGTTATAAAAGGATAATAACATTAAAACCAAATCCCTCCAGACTTCAAGCCACTTCTCTGCTAAGGCCTGTGGGAGTGGGAAGGCAGTTGTGATGTGTCCAGTAAATCTGTGAGCAGCGGCACACTGAAAAATGAGAGGCTCGTCACAAATACGCTTTGTCTTTCTCTTGTGCGCTTCAAAGGCTCTCCACTTGTAGCGCCTCACTGATTTTAGCAGTGGGAGTGTGGCAGAGGGAGAGCTGATCTCCAGGTAACTAAAATGCCAAACAATTTGAGCTTTTTAAAAAATTAAGCAGAACACGAGCATAACTTGGGAGTAGGGGAGCTGGAGTGGATTTGATTCTTGCTGACATTTCCAGTCAATCGACAGCAAAGTCTACTTTCATTCTTTCCGTGGTGATTGTGGAAAAAGTTTAAAGCAGCTGGAGGCCATTTTAGTCCAGTAATCTAAGAGATGTCTGATAACCAGGGGGGATATAGATTATTTAAGTAGTTGTTGTTTTGCCTGTGAAGTACACAGGGTTCTAAGTGACTTGTGGTCGATGGATGCTGTGGTTTATTGATTTCAAAAAACAATTTTAAAAATCTCCCGTTTTGAAGATAATTTCACCTCCTGCGTTGATTTGCTCCTTTTAATATTTAGCAAAATATAAATGCAAGTAACTGAGGGTAAAAATAAATATGCAGCCAGTGCGCCAGCTACACATTCCAGGAGGTGGTGCTGTCCCTGCTGGTAAGAATAAGTGCGCTCGAGTGGGATGACCAGCGATTCCACCCTTAGCCCACCCACAGCATGGGAAGTTAACATACGCACAGGTGGGCCGCTCTGTCCTGGTGCACCACCAGCACTCTGCACCGCCACCACGATGAGCAGCCATGGCAGCCAGTCACAGGCAGCCATGGGTCATGGCCATGCCAGGTCCTGATCCCCAGGAGGGGGATAGGGCTACAAAGAGATATGCAGTCCCACTATGGGTCACTTTGGCCCACCTGTGCAGCCCTTGGCCCAGGCTGTGGGCCCGGAATCGTCTGGGGGACCACGTATAGGCCAGCTGTCTACCCAGGCTGGGGCAGCATAAGAACATAAGAAGTGCCATACTGGGTCAGCCCAATAGTCCATCAAGCCCAGCATCCTGTCTCCAACAGCAGCCAATCTCTTTCTCTTTCTGGGAGAAGTACTGAAAAGATCACAATGGGCAAATATTTATTTATTTATTTCATTATATTTCTACCCCGCACCCTCCTGCTCACAGAGCAGCTTGGGGGCAGTTATCCCTTCCCTGTTGTTCCAGCCCCCAACAGTAAGAGGTTATGTTCCCCAAACCTACTTGGTTAATAGCCATTAATGGACCTAACCTCCAAGAACTCATCCAATCCCTTTTAAAAACTAGCTACACTACTGGCTGTGACCACTTTCTCTGGTAGTAAATTCCATAAGTTAATTGTGCACTGAGTGAAAAAAAATACTTTCTCTTATTTGTTTTAACTTTAGCACTAGTTAATTTCATAGAGTGTCCCCTTGTTCTAGTACTGTTAGAGAAGGTAAATAACGGCTCCCTATTAATGTGTTCCACACCACTCATGATTTTATAAACTTCTATCATACCCCCTCTCAGTCGTCTCTTCGCCAAGCTGAAGAGCCCCAACCTTTCAAGGCTCTCCTCATACGGGAGCCGTTCCATACCCTTGATCATTTTTGTTACTCTTTTCTGTACCTTTTCTAGTTCCACTATGTCTTTTTTGAGGTGTGGCGACCAGACTGCACCCAATACTCCAGGTGCAGTCGCACCATAAATCTATATACAGGCATTATGATATTTTCAGTTTTATTCTCTATCTCTCTCTTTCCAAATGAGTCCTAACATTCTATTTGCTTTTCTGACTGCCACTGCACACTGAGCTGAAGAGATTTCAATGTATTATTGTCGACAGTGTGCCAGTCCCAAGCCCTGCATGCACTGTGTGCAACATACCCGCGTGCACATGCGTGTAAAGTGCGCGCATATCCATTAAAGGCACATTGTGCCACGCGGAACCCAGGCAGATCCCATGAGGGTTTATGGCCAATGACTCCAAGATCCCTTTCCTGAGTGATAACTCCTAATTTAGAACCCAGCATTGTATACTTATAGTTTGGGATATTTTTCCCTATGTGCATCACTTTCCACTTGTCCACATTAAATTTCATCTGCCATTTAGATGCCTAGGCACCCAGTCTTGCAGGATCCTCCTGTAATTCTTCACAGTCTACTTGGGTTTAACTACCGTAAATAACTTTGTGTCATCTGCAAATTTGATCACCTCATGCTTTACTCCTTTCTCTGGATCATTAATAAATATAATCAGCAACACCAGTCCTAGTACAGATCCCTGGGGCACTCAACTAGTAACCTCTCTCCACTATGATAACTGACCATTCAGTCCTACTCTTTGCTTCCTATTTTTTAACCAGTTGCCGATCCATGATGTGAAACTGTCTCTTAACCCATGCATGACTCTTTACTTTCCTCAAGAGTCTCTCATGAGGGACCTTATCAAATGCCTTCTGAAAGTCCAGATACACTATATCGACTGGCTCACCCTTATCCACATGCTTATTATACCCTCAAAGAATTCTAATAGGTTAGTGAGACATTATTTCCCTTTCCTAAATTCATATTGACTCTTCCCCATTAAGCTATGATTATCAATATGCTCAATAATTTTATTCTTAACAACCATTTCCACCAGTTTGCCCAGCACTGATGTTAGGCTCACCGACCGGGCTGTAGTTTCCAGGATCACCGCTGGAGTCCTTTTTAAATATTGGCGTTACATTCACTACCCTCCAGTCCTTTGGTACAATGGCAGATTTAATCAATAGGTTACAAATTTCCAATAATAGGTCTGCAACTTCATATTTAAGTCCCTTCAGAACTCTGGGATGAATACCATCTGGTCCTGGTGGTTTGATACCATTTAGTTTGTCAGTTTGCTCCAGAACCACCTCCAGAGTCAAACTTATTTAGGACAGTTCTTCAGATTCATCACCTACAAAGACTCGGTCCGACGTGGTTATCTCATGAACATCCTCAGCAGCGGGGCCATTGCTGGTAGGCTGGAAATAAATGTGATGGTAAGGCTCTGGCCCAGACGGGGCATAGCAGGCTGCTATCACATTTATTATCACCCTGATTCATGTCTTTTACAGAACACTCTCTACTGGTGTTGGCTTTGACCTTTAAAGCCCTAAATGGCCTGAGTCTCACATACCAGCGAGGCGCCTTTCCATCCATGCTCCACTGCGACTCCTACTGTCAGCCAGGAGTGCTCTCTTAAGGGTACCGCCTGCCAATTTTGTCTGTACAACAAAGACCCACAGAGAGGCAATCTTGGTTGCTGCCCCAGTATTATGGAACTCCCTTCCCCCAGAGATCCATCAGAACCCAAGCCTAAGCATATTATGGAGGCAGTGTGAAACTTTTCTTTTTGGCAAGACATGTGTCAGGCAGGGGTGGGGGTGGGGATTTTTAAAGGGATTTTATTGTTTTTTAGTGTTTGTTTGTTGGTTGGTTTATTTGCATAGCCATGCCATTGCACTTGTACATTTAAACATATACAAAGCATATAACAACATCAAAAATAAACCATACCACTTAACAAATAGCTTCTCTCTTAACAAATCATTTATCATTTATCTACATTTAACTAGAAATGGTTTAAAAATTCAACTGATGTGTTTAGTGTATTTTTATTATTGTAATCCACCCTGAGCTTTTGGAGAAGGGTGGGTATGTATTTTAAGAAATCAACAAAATAAAGACGTTACTGGAGGTATTCTCGGTATAAGCCAAGTGGCAGGCACATGAAGAGGCGGGTGGGAGGTAATGACTCTAAGTGCAAAATATCCATTACAGCACAGGACTGTTACATGTTGGATAAACATAAGCACTCCAATTACAACCTATTATAAGAATGCAGATAATTGCAACTGTGAATCAATTCCTGTGCAAATCCCCTCTAAGCATACATTTGACTAGCAGTCCTGAAAATGCCAACACTCTAATTAAACAGCTCCTAGTAGAAACTGTCACGAATAATGAAATGCCACCAGTTATGAAGAAGTTGTCTGTTACAATTTAAACAGGCAGAATTTGCCCATTGGCAGATGACAGGGATTCGTACAAGAAACGTGATGCGTTTTTCAAGACTTAAACATGTAAACAGAGAGACTATTAACACAAGATTATTAGCATTAATAGGAGAAACCAGTATCTATTTACATGTGGAATTGGAAGTTCCAAACAGGAGGAGAGAGAGATCAACAACATTTAATATTAAATAATCTTTATTTTTACATAGCATCCCCCCACCCCCCGCCACGGCACTTGGAGCGCTTAACATAGAACACAACCTTTAATCCTCACAACCACCCTGTGAGAATGGGGTCACTATTTATTTTTGAAGTGGCCACCCAGAGATAAAGGATGAGCCTCTCTGCATGGCATTACATTCTGTATATCTTTCCACACCAGAACTCTTCTCCTGCTCCGACATCACTTCTGAATTACCTGGAGAGTATGGGCGCAGCTAGATGAGCAGGGCGGGTCCAATCTCTGCACCGCCCTGTGGCGGGCAGTTGGCCCCGCTACACTGAGGGACCAGCTCAGGGAGCTGGGCACATGAACAGCTGTTGGGGAGGGAAACAGAAGAGGGCACACACTCCTCCCCCCCCCCCGCCTGACAGCTGATGGGGAAGGGGAGCCCAGGAAAAGCAAATACCCTCTTCCCAGGCTCCGCTTCCCCCCATCAGCTATCAATCCGGTGGGTTGGGAAGAGGGGAGCCTGGGAAGAGCGCAGGTTCCCCTCCCCCACATCCACCTGACAGCTAATGGGGAGACCAGAGGAGCTGCATACATACCCCCCCCCACCCCAACTGACCACTGACTGGGGGCCAAGAGGAGCCCCCACACCCGCTCCTATGGGCCTCCTCCCCTACTTCTTCCTCTGATGCGTGGCAGTGCAGTCAGGAGGCGGTGGGCTTCCCCTGTGACGCTATACACACACACACACACACACAAGTCCACACACACACACACGTGGACCTTTGATCAGAACCTATAACCAAACCAAAACAACAGAAACACCAAAGTGATCAAAAAAGCAAACTAAAATGACAAACAATTTAAATATCCTGTATCCAAGCAGGGGATTGACTAGATGATCCTTGATGTCTTTTCCAACTCTGAGATTCTATGATATGAACATTTATATATGGAAACAAAGGGGGAGCCAAACAGCAGTTCTTAACCACTTTATCACATCTGATTTGAAGCAGGCAAAATCATCAGATATGATATTCTCTGAAGATATTCATTTCAGCTGTAGGTACAACCAAACCTATGATTTGGTGTTGTAGTAGTATAGTAGAAAGATCTGGCCAATTTTTAAAATAAAATGAAAATGAATTATATCTTCATTTCAAAATATTTGAAAACAGCAACATTTTATTTTTCATGATTTCCTAAAGTTGATTTTTGTGTGCGTGCTTCCCAAAAACTGAGTATTTTGAAGTTTTGTCCAATTTTAGTTGGCAAAAATTGGCAATTTTTCATTTTCTGATACTATGATTCCTGAAAATATTTATAAAGTAAAAAAAATAAAAAATCCACAGAACTGGGAATATTCTACAAATTTTTCAGGCTATAAGAAAGGGGGGTGGAATCTCATCTGAAACATTTCAACTAGCTTTAATATTAAACCATACACATATGCTATGATTTCATGTTTTATTGCAGTAACATCACACCACAATTATAATACTTTTGAAAAGAAGCATAGCATTGCTTGTGTTCATATTTTCCATGATGACTAGGGGTGATTTCAGATGTTACGGGGCCCGTTGGCCCTGTACTGAAATCACCCAATTCATTCCCCGCCGGGGTCACCCCGTCACGCCATATCAGACGTGCCGGGGGGATCCCGGCGGGGAATCTGGGAGGGGGCGGGGCCGCGCGGCGCAACGTGCGGCCGCACAGCCCCGTCCCTCCACGCTCCCCGCCACCCGCCCTCTGGGGAGATGGGCGGGTGGCAGGGCCAATGCGGCTGCAGCGTCCGGCCGAATTCGCCACGGCCCGGGATCCCGCTGGTGATCCCGGGCCGTGGCACCCAGCCAGACGTTACTTTTTGTTGGTCCCCGCTGGGGATCTCTGACCACGCTTCCAGGGACATTTCCCCGGCTAGCCCAGGAAGCATGGTTCAAATTGACCCCATGTGGGTATTGACCGTGGCGAACATCTGGTGACCGCCAAACAGATGTTCGAGACATTGACCACAGGTGGGTATTCACTGTGGTTCACTGTGATCTTGTAACGTCTGAAAATACCCTAGGAACTGTACATGCAAATGGAAATTTAATTCCACCAGAAAACATGTTCATTTTTTAAGCAGAGATCTATACCTCATCCTTAGGCAAACTCAATGCCTCCCATGGCTTCCAATACCACCTCTATGCTGATGACACTCAACTCTATCTCTCTACTCCTTCTCTCTCTCCCTCTGTTCAAGCTCGTCTCATCAACTGTCTCTCTGACATCTCTACCTGGATGTCTCAACGTCAACTCAAACTCAACATGGCTAAAACTGAACTCCTTATCTTCCCCCCTCATCCTTCCTCTCCTTCCTCACTGTCAATAACTATTGATGGAGTCACCATCCTGCCTGTCCCCCAAGCCCGTAGCCTAGGCTTCATCTTTGACTCACCCCTTTCTTTTAAACCCTACATTGACTCTGTTGCTAAATCCTGTCGCTTCTCCCTCCATAACATTGCTAAGATTCGCCCTTTTCTCTCTGTCTCGTCTGCCAAAACTCTTGTTCATGCTCTGGTCATCTCTCGCCTCGATTACTGTAACCTCCTTCTCACTGGCCTTCCCCGGTCTCACCTTTCTCCCCTCATCTCTGTCCAAAACTCTGCTGCCAGGGTCATCTACCTCGCCAGTCGCTTCGACCATGTGCAGCCCCTCCTCTCTTCGCTTCACTGGCTTCCCCTTCCTGAACGAATCCTGCACAAGCTCCTAGTCTTCACCTATAAAGCTCTTCACAACCTTGCTCCCCCCTACCTCTCTGCACTTATCGCCCTCCATACTCCAGCCCGTGCACTTCGCTCCTCCTCTGTCCCTTCTCTCACCCTTCCACGCCTTCCCTGCTCCCCTAAGCGCCTTCGTCCCTTCTCACTTGCTGCCCCCCATGCCTGGAACTCCCTCCCTGTCCACATCCGCCTTGCCCCCTCCCTTCATACCTTCAAATCTCTCCTTAAAACTCACCTCTTTCGCTCTGCTCTGTCTGACTCTTTATCCTGCTGAGCCACTATTCCTATACCTACGATCGGTTTACCCTTATCCTTGCAACATGGACCTGCCTGCTGTCATTCTCATCGTAACCAAGCCAAGTACGTGCACTTGAGACCTCGCATCTTCATGAATGTTAGACCCCTTGTCTCTCCCTCTGTTCCCCTTCCTAAGTCTCTCCCCCAGCTCCTGTCTCTCAGATTGTAAGCCCTAGGGGCAGGGACCGTGTCTATTTTATTACTTTGTAAAGTGCCATGTACACTGCTGGCGCTATATAAATGTTTGTTAATAATAATAATAATAATAATAATAATAATAATTACAGCCATGACCTTTTTATGCTTGGTTCATAGTCAAAATAATTTTGCAAGAAGGTTGTAAGGTCTTCTTCTCAGCATAAGCCCCTTTCATCTATCTATGGGTGTTTTCAGACGTTACGGGGCCGCTTGGCCCCATACTGAAAAACAACCCATTCATTCCCCGCTGGGGTCACCCCGTCATGCCATATCAGACGTGCTGGGGGGATCCCGGCAGGGAATCTGGGAGGGGGCGGGGCCGCGCAGTGCAACGTGCGGCTGCACAGCCCTGCCCTCTCCATGCACCCCACCGCCCGCCCTCTGGGGAGATGGACAGGTGGCGGGGCCAATGCGGCCACCGCGTCGGGCCGGATTCGCCATGGCCCGGGATCCCGCCGGGGATCCCGGGGCCGTGGCAACCGGCCAGACGTTACTTTTTTTGGGTCCCCGCTGTGGATCTCTTTGACCACGCTTCCCGGGACATTCCCCCGGCTAGCCCGGGAAGCGTGGTTCAAATTGACCCCATGTGCGGATTGACCGTGGCGAACATCTGACGGCTGCCAAACAGACGTGCGTGACACATTGACCACAGGTGCATATTCACCGTGGTTCACTGTGATCTCGTAACATCTGAAAATACCCTATATTATCCAATATGTTGCTTGTTATTTTTCCTACACGGAATGATGAATAATCTACAGTCAACAAAATCAAATGTGTATGTATACCACGTAGCCAAGTAATGCAACCTGAAATATGTGACAGCGAGAGGAGTTTGCCCAATCGGAACAACCAGCAGCCAAGATGCTAAAATAACAGCAACCAGTTTTTTGGAAAAGGACTCACAGAGCAGGGAAGTGAAAAGGAAAAGCAAATAAAGAGAAGCTTAAGAAGAAGAGCCAACAAACATACGGTGCAATCCTGTGGCCGGCGTAAGCTGGCCGCAGGGTGTGTGAGCCAGAACACATGCACTCAAGTATGCATGCGTGCGTGCTGCGCAAACAGTAGAGGTACATGGGGCAAATGCGTAGCCCAGGCTGATGAGCCCTCCAAGCACCCGTGCCCCCCACCGCAGTCCGGGGGATGGAGCAGGAACTGTGGGTGAAAACAGGCATGACGCTAACTCCACTTTAACACTGTTTTAATATTTCTTATGCATGTTGCAGGGTTGTATTGGTGCCCTATGCAACCCTGCAACATGCATAAGAAATGTTAAAGTGGTGTTAAAGTGGAATTAGCGTCATGTCTGTTTTCACCCTGTGTCTGCTTCATCCCCCAGGGTGTGGTACGTGTGGACTTGGGGGTCGCATGGGCCCTTTGCTGTTTGCGTGGCACGTGTGCATGCCTGAGCACATGCATTCAGAGCTTGCGACGCAAGTAGGGGTCAGCGTAAGTAGCCCGTAGGATTGCACCCAAAGGGTGTTCATAGACGTGACAGCAGAGTGCTGTCACAATGTGACCCGGGTCGGGAACACATCAGGAACATGGTCCCAACCAGGTCCTAGTGACCCAATAAAAAAAGATTATTGCCTACTTTAGCCTGCTTAGGCCCAATTGGGCAGACGGCAGCCCGGGCTGTAATCCTGGAGGTGTTCTTGGATTACAGCCTCGTCTCACTGCCAACATGCCTGAGGGGGGACGCAATCCCAAGCAAACATCTGTTGAGGTACTAACAAACATGCCAGTGGTTCGCGGGCCAAAGTTACATTTGTTACATAGCTTCAGCAGTGTTCATATTTAGACAGAAAAGTGTTTAATAGGTATCAAAGTCTGCGCCAAAGCCCTTTGGTTTGGTCACTTTAACTGGTTGGGAAAGCCTGGTTAATGCACACCTGTTTTTCTGTCCTAGAAGCAGTGGCTAGCACAACATCCAATCACCTTTGATTTTCCCCAGCCCAATACTTCAGATACCCATTCATCACTGGGTGGAACCGTGAAATTGGCTGTTCAGTGTGAGAATATGCAAGGCTTGTACATGCAACTAACAGGGATGTAGTGGAGTACCTCAAGCACTCAGACACTCCCTCCCCTTTATATCAGTGTACCCAGAAGTAGAAGCAATTTTTACTCTGATTTTTAAACCACTGTAATTTTTGGGTTTTTTTGCATGAAATCTGGATAGATTGTTCCCCACACCGAAGTGATCCCTTCTGCCAAATTTCCAACAAATAGGATAAATAGTGCCAATTTTATAAACAATACCAGAATGTTCATGCATTAAACACAAAGTTGCATGCTGGCCTGATTCCCGAGCTCAAACGGTACACCACTGATTTCCACAAGATGGTGTGGTTTCAGAAATCAAGACAGATGGAGTAACTTCAGAATCAGGGTTATAATCATTGCATTATTAAACAGGTCTCAATTCTGTTTTATTCGAGAGGTAGCAGTACAAAACGAGAAGACTGTTCCACATTTCTGACAGATGTAAAAACGACATTTAAAGCCAAACTTAGGAAAAGTATAGTGTGTGTGTGTGTGTGTTTATTTGTTTCCACATAGAGTCCAAGCCTTAATTCAGGAGATTGGCATTCTACAGAAGGCACCAGCACGAGGACAGTACAGTGTAAATAAGGATTCAGCTACTGAATTGGTGGGATGCTCTTCTCTGGTGTTTAGCTACTGAAAATGTATGAGGCTTAGAAATGCATAGTAAGCATGCTGAAAAGGTTTACACGCATCTGTGATGTTTGGTTGCGCTATAGCAAAGCCAAGAGGGATTGTTCTGTCTTTGCCATAAGAGCCCAAAACTGTGATTAAAAAAGTCAATGCCAACTCTCTCGGTACTTCCTCGAAGATGCTGAGCATACATTGAAATGATCTTATTTGGTATCTTGAAGATTTGGGCTATAACAGAGGAATTTCCAATTTTTAAAAAAGCCAATCTGGTCAATAAACAAATTAGTTATTGTTTCATGATACTTAACTTATTTATCTATTATGGAAGTGTACAAACTGTGACTCTGGGTGATTTCAGATGTGACGAAGTGGCATTCGCCCCATCACGGAATCGCCCTATTGATTCCCTGCCAGGATCAATACTGGCACGTCAACTTGGGGTGTTTTCAGACTTTACGAGATCACAGTGAACCATGCTGAATACCTACATGTGGTCACTGTGCCCTGCACGTCTGTTCGGCAGCTGCCAGATGTTCACCACGCTGAATGTCCACATGGGGTCAATTTCAACCACGCTTCCGGGGCTCCCGGTGCGAAAATCCCCAGGAGCATGGTGAAAGTGATTCCCGGCCAGAACCAAAAAAAAGTAACGTCTGGCCGGCGATCACGGCCCAGAATCCCCGGCGGGATTCCGGGCCGTGGTCAAACCGGCCCGACGCTGTGGCAACATTGGCCTCGCCGCCCGCCTGTCTCCCCAGAGGGCGGATGGCGAAGGAGAGCATGGGGGGCGGGGCCGTGCAGCTGCACATTGCACCACGTGGCCCCACCCCCTCCCTGATTCCCCGCCGGGATCAGCCGGCACGTCTGTTGGCCGTGCCGGAGTGATCCCGGCGGGGAATCTCAGGGTTGTTTCCGTGATGGGGCGAAGCCGCCCCGCCACGTCTGAAAACACCCCGTGGGAAATGACCTAAACACATTTGTTTGTTGTTGTTTTTTAAATAAAGCCCACAGGCTGCGTTAGATTATTAGATTGTTATACTATTTGTATAAATGTTTACATTCAGTCATTTCTACCCATACTTCAGTACATAGACAATTAATCCATCACAGCATGCTGTTCCAACTACATGAAAGACTGAATATGGTTTTGAAATATTGCAGTTATATATTTCACTGCAAAATATCACTGTTTCACTGAGATGTACACAAAGAAATCTTTTTTAAAAAAAATAATTGAAAATTTCATTGTAATTTTTTAAAAAAATTAACTGAGTACGTCTTGAATAAAATGATACAGTGGTAGAAATGCCTGCATTCTTGTCTACATTACAGGTCCTATCACTGCTACGGTCTACAGAGCGGCAACAACAAGGAATAAAAAGGCAACATTTTGCCAGCATATAAGTTGAACCACAAAAATACTGTCCTCTTTCTTCTTTGGCCTCTACCTCATTCGCAGTATACCATCTCATACATGTACTGAATGATTCAAGGTGCATAAGAAAATGACAGAACCCACCTGATAACATTACCCTATATCACAATGCACAAGGGAGAAGAACCGAGGCATTGATCATGCAAACTCTTATGTGCATGCTTAACTTTATACCCATAGATAGTGAAAATGAAGATGGAAGTTAACCCTTTTGAGTGTTTTTGCACTAGTTAACCACAGCAACTTGCTAAACTAGAACCAGTCATTTACTTGGGTATCTCCTGATTTTAATGCTTAAACATCACCTGCAGAAGAACCAAGTGGATTTGCACCCTTGTTTGTTTCTTGAAATCAGAGGGAAACCTGAAAGTGTTTTCCTTTAAAAAAAAAAAAAAAAAAANCCACGCTCCCCCAGAAGCCCGCCCTTCCGGAGATGGGCAGGAGATTGACCATGGCCCAGAATCGGCGTCAAGCACGGCCGCCGATTCTGGTCTGTGGTCAGGGACCAGACGTAACGCTGACACACTCAACCATGGTGAATTCCACCGTGGTTGAGCATGTTAGCGTCACATCTGTTGGGGGGGGGGGGAAGTGATTCCTGCCAGGTGTTCACCCCCGGTGGGAATCACTTAACCACGCTTTCAAGGATGGTCCGGGGACCATCTCCGAAAGCGTGGTCAATTTTGATTCCCGCCAGTGGTTCACTGTGGTGAACATCTGGTGGGATTCAAACAGACGTTACAGGACCATTCACCACCACTGCCGATTGACTGCGGTTGAGCGTGGTTTCGTAACGTCTAAAAATACCCTCTAATTGTGCAGTGTTTGTCCCCACTGTGGTAAATGGATGCAGCACTCAGGATAAGAAAACTTGGCCCAACCCTCATCTATTATTTCTTTAGGGTTTGTTGTGTTTGGGGGTGAAGATGGTATCTTTTCCTGCAAGAGTTTCCTTTTCTTCCACTTCTTCCACCTACTGGAGCATGTTTCCTCTGATTACACAATTCCTGTCTCACAAACACCAACAAATCCTTCTCTACCTCATTCCCACTGAATGAGGGAATTCAGTGGGACAACTTGCAAGTTGTCCTCACGAAAGTAATGGTGCTACTAGCCAGCGCTTGGTGGAGGGAAGTTGGGGTCCACTGTGAAATGATAGCTTAGGCTCTCTTCAACATCCCCAGTATTCCCCCAGCACCCTAGCTGCAGCTCATAGACCCCCAGGCCCTCACTAGTGGTGGGGTAGGTCTCCAGGATCAGGGTTTCAGGTCCTGCCAGACAGGATCAGTGGAGCAATCTGCTTGGATCCTGGGATACTTATAGAGGAGCAGAGTGGGAAGCCAGCCATGCTGCCTGGTTGAAGTTTATGCTGAAGCAGATCAATAGCTCCAAGGGCTGAAGCAAGCCTTTTGACATTCCAGCAGAGTTGTAAAACCTGGCTGTTCGCCCAGGCCTTTGGGAGGCGGGGGGTTAGGGTTTTTTAATCTCCCCTACCCTATTTATTGTTTTATCGTGATTCCCGGCCCTGTTTTAATACTTTTAATGTTTGTATTTTGGAATTTTTTAACTGTTTTAGATGTATTTTATATATGTGGTTGTTTTTATTGTAAGTCGCCCCAAGCTGTTTTAGGAGGGGCGGGGTAGAAATCAGAGATAGAGAGATGAGAGGAGAGAGAGAGAGAGAAAAGGTTGTCATTCTCGTGAGAATTTTGCAGTAATCGAAAACCATTACTAAGTTATCGACATGTTCTCAGTAATGGTTCGAGATCTCAGCGAGAATCTCAGCAACATTTACTGTTTACCATTTACTGCAATTTACTGTACATTGTATACTGATTTACCATGTGCTACTTACCATGTACACATTCGTCCTGGTAACGCACAAAGGCTACCACAGCTGTTCTGTGCATGCACATCCCTCTTCCAAGATGGCACCAGCAGCATGACCACCATTTTAGAAAAGGGTACCCATTTTGCACATGTGCATTACCGGAACGAACACGGTACACAGTACACTATAAATTGGTATACGGTACACAGTAAATCATGGTAAACAGAAATTATTTTTTTCTCATTTTCTTTTCTTTTCTAAAAAACAATCTTGAATTGTATCATTTTAAAAAATGCTCATAAGCAAATCTGAAGTTCATATTAATAGTATGATACAAAAGCAAAGTCAACAAGATGTCATTCATAGGGACAAAGCGTTTTTAAAAAAAGTTAATCTTGGTTACACCCAAACACCATACATAACCAATGGCAATCTGGTTGTTTTATACAGAATAATCACTTTTAAAGGTCAGTATTTACAGAGAGGCCTTTTAGCAGAAAGAATACAATTACAATTTCAGATCAGTGTAGAAAAAGGATTAATACTTTTAGAAGTATTTGGATTTTCTTTTCGATGTTAATAAATCTGATTTTTGAGGTTAAGTGCTGAGTCAGCTTTCACTGAGAAAACATTTCAACGGAGAAAGCGTCGAGAACTGGGGGTTTTCTCAGTTATTGATTCTCACTAAAAATGAGTCGAGATATAAGCTCCTTTCTCCCCCCATCCCAGAGACCAGCGGAAGCAGAGATGGGGTCTATAGGCAGCAGAAAGTGGAGGACAAAGGAAGACAGATGGCTGCTGTCTGCAGTGTGCCCTCTGCCGCTGTCCCCTGCAGGGTCTGTGAGGAAAGAGAAGAGACGCCACAGGAGATGGGAAGGGGGAATTGCTCCAGGTAGCAGAGCATGCACAGGAGCAAATTGTGCATTTCTGCTGGGTTTTTTACCCAGCTCCCACTGGGGGAACGGTTCCAAGGTCTGAGACAGCTACCATGGCTCTGGGAAGAATGCTCGACTTCCCTGGAGCTAGGAGATCTGCTCGTAATCCAAGTATTACCTAGATTTAGAGGCAATATGGTGATCGTAATGGGGGAAGGGAGAGTGCATGTGCAATTGCATGGTCTGCAGATACCTGGATCCTGCTCTCCTGCTAGTGGAGTAATAGTTCAGAAAACTGGCAACAAAACTGTAGTATGCCATTTCAATTAGAAAAATCTGGTACATGACCATTTTAATGATGCTTGCTACTATCACATTGATGGGCCCAAGGGATTTCTAAAAATAAATTTTGCCTGAGGCCTCCTACTTACTTATATTTTGGCTAGTTAAAGGTTTTGAATTCAAGCACCATCTCTGAAGTTGCACTTCTTAATTTTTGAATAGGTACGTTCTCCCCTGAAGCCTTTTATATTTTCTTTTCTAAATTAATGGTATGGTAAATATCTGCGAGTGCGCTCCCACAGCTTGCTCTTCAACAGCCTTGTATTTTTCATGAGAAACTGCTGTCTCTGACTGAAAGCATTTAGGTTGCACTGATGACTAGCTATAGGCAGACAAGAGAATGCCAACCTTACCCACTCAGAAAGAAAGAAAGTTTCTCTCTCAAACATCACAGATAGGTTGCACTTGTGGCATCCCTCAAAACCACTGGGCTGGTTCATTTCTGCAATGCAGTATGCAAGTGTAAGTGATTTTAATGATAATTAAAGAGGTTTAGAACCTTGGAGGATATAATCATAGTTACATAAAGGAATTGTGGTGTTATTGGCACCATATACAATGGTGTATAAGCTCTGCACAGGCACAGATTTGCCTTAACTTCCGCCTAGATTCCTACCCAGGAATTTCATCCCTCTTCCACAACCCTCACCCATCCCAGAGTCACTTGCTCCCTAAATTGTCTTTGCCTGTTCTCCCATGCTCTGCCCTAGGCTGGAACACATGGGGGTAAATACAGACATGACAGTTGTCTGCTTTGGCTCGGGACCCAGAAATACATCTGTTTACATGTTACAAGATGTTTATTTATTTATTATTTTAATTTTTACCCTGCCCTTTCTGCCAACGGTGGCTCAGGGCAGCTTGCAATATTGAAAATACAAATATAAAACAGACCAAAAAATACATAAACATAAAACACTCCACAAACCTTCCCCCAACCCATCTCCCCCAACCTCCAGTATCTCCCCCATATTCCCCACAACTTACTCACTCCCCTAGTCCCCACTGCCAAAGGCCTTTGTACATAGAACTCCTTTACACCACCACCTAAAAGGCACTCAAGACCGGACATAAGCGAAGCTCCTGGGGGAGGGAGTTCCACAGCCACAGGGTGGGGACCAAGAACACCCTCTGCATTGTAGAGACTAGGGGCCCTTTTAAACGAGCAGCGCAAAAGCCGTCTCACTACCTGCCATCTCACTACCGTGACGGCAGCTCGCTGATGCAGATTTGAGGGGGGGGGGGGGAGGATTGTAGGGCCGGTCTGACACGTGAAAGACATGGCTGCAAACCACGTGAAGCATTTAGACAAACCGGAAGGACATGGCTGCAAACCCTGTGAAGCATTTAGAGGAGAACAAAGTAAGGCGGCTGATTAAAGAATCAGCTGTGTTTTTTGTCTCGTCTAAAAATGCCCCAAGGCCACTTTCAGACATCCCCCCTCCCCCCACTTTCTGGCTGCAGGAGGGAATGCACAGCCAGAATATGCATGGGGATTGGCCAGTCTGAAAGTCTTCCCCACACGTGGCTTTGCCGGCAGGGATGCAGAGCTTGATTTCCTGCTCTGCATCCCTGTGCATGTCTTCCAGCAAAGTCATGCAGGGGGGCTTTCAGACCAACCAATCCCTGCGCATATCCTGGCTGCGCATTCCCTCCTGCAGCCATAATGTATGTGTTGGGGGGGTGGGGGGGGGGGATGTCTGAAAGTGGCCTAAATTTAAAAAGGTACCTCCATACGGGTGTCCCTGGCTGACCGCAAAGGCTGCAATAGGACATGGTAGGCCAGGCCATCTTCCAGATAAGTGGGCCTCAAGCCGTTTAGGGCTTTAATGGTCAAAACCAGCACGTCTGTTTATGTGCCACCAAATGTTGGCCTAGGACTGCCCTGGGGCGCCTCCCCTCCCCCCAGTTTCCGAGTTGGCTCACCTGGGACGTCTGGCTGCTCCTGGGTCTGCTCACTGCCATCCCCCTTGCCTGCCTGTCCCGGGTGCTGGGGTGTGCCGTGACCTGTGATGATGTGGAACGGGGTGGGTGGGGGTAGGCGGAACATGTCCCCCGGTGGCCCCTGGTCCCCCTTTCTGTGGTCTGGGGTCTCAGGGGTTGCTGGGGGCAGCCCCGTGGCTGCTGTGCCCCCTTCAGCCGATTCCCTCCAGTCAGTTTCCCCTCCCACCTGCTTGCTTACCCTCAATGTCGGTCTCGGAGCCCTCTGAGGCCAGTCCCCCAGTGTTACTGGGGTCTCCCTGCGTCCCCTGGCTGAAGGTGAACGGAGCCGGCCTCGGCTCCTCCCGGTACGGAGATCGGCTGGGGGCTATCTGGGCTGCTGTGCGAGGGGGGCCTGCTGCTCCCTGAGGTCCCGGGGCATTCCTCTTGGGGGGGCATGGCCCCTGGAGCCAGTGCCTTCTAGCGGGGCGGCGAGCGGCTACATCGGCCTGTTGTCCTTGATGGCCTTGTACCCCCTCTTGAGCTCCATCACCTTTGAGCGGCACTGGGCCACTGTCCTGCAGTGCCCCGTCGCCTCCATGTCCCACACATCTCCTGGTACATGTGCTCATTCCTCTGGTTTACTGCTAGCTCCAGCTGATGCTCCAGGGTCCCCCAGATCCTAATATTTTCATTTCATGGTTTATTATTATTATTATTA